>CM040238.1:292724462-293231083 GCA_022545495.1 Chrysanthemum lavandulifolium | reverse complement strand
TAAAAATTTTCTTTTTCTTTTGAATACTTTTGACGGAATTTTTTATAAAAATTTTTCTTTTTGAATACTTTTGATGTAATTTTTTATAAAAATTTTCGACAAAAATTTCTTTTTTTGAATACTTTTGACGGAATTTTTATAAAAATTTTCATTTTTCTTTTGAATACTTTTGACGGAATTTTTTATAAAAATTTTCTTTTTCTTTTTGAATACTTTTGACGGAATTTTTTAAAAAAATTTTCGACAAAAATTTTCTTTTTCTTTTGAATAATTTTGACGGAATTTTTATAAAAAATTTCGACAAAAAATTTCTTTTTTCTGCTTTTGAATACTTTTTGACTTGAATTTTTATAAAATTTTGCTTAAAAGTATTCGAAAAATATATATATATATATATATATATATATATATATATATATATATATATATATATATATATATATATATATACATTTGTCGAAATGTTTTAGAAAAATTTTTAATTTTTATAAAATTTTATAAATTTTTGAAATTTTTATAAATTTTTTATAAAAGTTTTAATTTTTATAAAATTTTATAAAATTTTGGAAATTTTATAATATTTTCGAGAATTTTTTTTAATATAAATAGTTGACTCTAATAATAATAATAATAATAATAATAATAATAATAATAATAATAATAATAATAATAATAATAATTAAAAAAAAGTAAAGTATAAAAGTAAATTGCAAAATACATCCTCTTATATGTAAAAGAGTAAACTGCAAAATACATTCCTCGATGAGTAAAAAGACCAAATGTACCTCCCGTTAGCACTTAACTAAGAAAACTAACAGAAAGTTAGTGACTGGATGTAGAATGGCTAACGTTTGGCTAACGAAGGATGTAACTAGCCAATAGTTTATGACAGGATGTAAGGTCTCAGAAACTGTAAACCACAGGGATGTATTTTGCAGTTTACTCTATATAATATAAAAATAGCATGTGTCATATGTGTCTATTCAGACAAAATAGTTAAGTAATATGTAGTTTGTGCTTACACTTCTAATTCTAAAGGTGCTTGATTCCATAAATATCACATTGCATATAAATATACATATCGATACTTATAAACATATATACATATATATATACAAGTTAATCGAGTATGGATATAACATATAATTCTAAATACTTATACACTAGAAAGATCGGGGTCTGTAACACCCCCAAATATGGTTCAGTTGAAGACTTACTAGTATTGGGGTGCTACGGGAATTGGTACACAAGAAAAGTATAGTGAAACAGAATAGCTCATCCACAATTTAAAAACATTGTCAAAGATAGTAATTAAGTTTTATATTTATTCAAAAGTACGAGAGTAAGCCCATTAAAAGAAATTCATAAAAGTGGTCCCAAATAAACATCAGAGTGAAATAGATCCATGACCATGCCAATGCCGCCAAGCGCCCCAAATCAATCGCCCAAGCATAACATATCAATTACCGATAAAAACATGCTAAAAGGTCAAGCAAAAATTATCGTCATGGCAAATTTTGCAACCACAAATCCAGTGCCACCCTGGCAAGCCGGGCAAACAAGTCCAATACGGGGCGGTCAACCACGATAGATCTACCTACAACATGAATAAAAGACCTAATAGTTGGCAAGATAAGAGAGGCTAAACCTTAGCCAAGACTACGTAATAAGCGCAAGCAAAGTATAGTTTCATAAATGGTCCAATCAAAACAAGAGCATGTTTTCGCACCCCAAGATTAAATAAAGCAAGGTACGAATAAAAGTGGGGCTATGAAACTTACCTTAGTCCATCAAATGCACAAGAATCAACAGGAACAAGAAGAGTATTGACTATCAGGAAACAACAACTCTTGACTCGGCACTACCTAATAACATAGACTCGGCTTAGATTATAACTCCATTCAATAGTTCCCAATCCCGAATATATTTCAGTTTTATTTCCAAAACTCTTTCTCAAAACAGTTTCTAGTGTTTGGAATCCGCGCGTGCGTTGTGTCGACTCAACAAGATTCATGTGAACACACGCTACTCAAGAATTTAATAAAGAAAGATCACAAAAATCTATGTGTCAAGTTTGTAGTTTAATAAGTCTCTTAAACATATTGTCAAAACTTATCGAGTTCGTCAATATGATAAACTTTACAATGTATTCGCCTTACTTATTATTCTAAAACTATACCACGTCCTAGGGTGTCGTAGGATATGTTGTCATTACTAAACTCTTCCGACATAACTATCGAGGTCTTACTCGATTCGTCAATCCAATAAGTTCTTTAGTTAAGTAAGTTAACCTAATTAATACCAAATATCCGTGACAAGCAATTAAATGGTATTAAATTAGCATTTATGGCACTTCTAGTTTTGCGTTCCCTCAAAACATTTAGTAACCATCTCATTATTTATTACACGTCTCTTTGTTATTTAATTAGAAAGAATAATAACAAGTAAAATATACTTGCTAATTATTAATATGAAAACCTTTTTATTAGTTATTGTTTACGTTATTGTTACTTGAGTTACTATTCGTTTCGAGTCACAAGTCCGATTCATAACTTCTCGACTTATTAAGTTATATCAAGTCCAATAATAAATATAGTCCATGTCACGGCCTTGTCGAGTCAAAGATGACTAAAAGTCAACGTGATACCGACTTGGCGCAGAGTTCACAATTATATCAACGAGTCAAATAAAGTCAAGTCCCAATATCAACAACTTCAACATCACGTGGTCGCTCACGACTCACGCCTAACCTATCCTCCGTCACCAATAACCGTCTCACAACGATTCCCATTTCAAGTTCCTCAACACCATAACCAATTTTAGCCGTGACCATTTGGTCTCGGCTTTCTTTCCCTCGGGCAAACAACACAACAACAACGACCAATATACCATAATTTCCAACACTTCCAAATGTATTGTCGAGACCATAAGGGTCTCGACCTAGCTTCCCCATCGACAACGCCAAACCAAACGACCCGCACGAGGGTCTTTTCCACTCGAAAAAAACAGTAGTCAAACCATTTTCAACATCAAGACTAACAAATCAACCTCCAACATCTAGGGTTTCACCCGAAACCCAAAACAAACACAAGCAATAACATCATGAACCATTTAATCAAGCACACAAAGAGTCCTCACCGAGAGCCTAAGCCCTCGGCTAAGCTGACGCGACACACGACACGCACACGAGACAACAACATGGATACCAACATGTTTTTACCACTTTTATTATCAAAAATCGTTTCCCATGTGTTTCTAACCAAACCCAACATCAGTGAGTCAACTCGTGATTCATATCACGAGTTACCAAAAATAACGAGTTAAAACTCGTGGGTTTAATCCTACCTTTCTTTTCACAAATAGAACCGTGGTGGTGATAGGGTGGTGCTATGGTGGCGCGTGTGTGAGCGAAACGGGGTGGGGATGGTTTCGTGGCGTGGTGTTAGAGATCGGGATGGGAGGGTATGGGAGTTGTTTGAGGTAGGTGGTGTGTGGTGGAGGCCGGCGGTGGTGCGACGGTGGTGGTGGTTTTTTAGGTTTTCGAGAGAGGCTAGGTTTTCAAGAGATGAGAGAAATGTTTGTGAGGAGATTAGGTCCTTAGCTAAAACACATATAATATTATTTATTTTCTAAGTGGGACCTACTATTTCCTTAATTGATCTATATCCACAAGGCATAAATTTTAATACCTTCCCCAATAAGAGGCTTATATAAAGGTAGGACCCACATGATCCCATAGCTAAGAAAAAAAGAAACACCCCCTTACTCTCTAAATTCAAAATAACTATTAATGGTGGAAGGGGTAGGGGCGGCCGGATAAAACCACAAGGACCATTCACAAATTTTTTCTAAAGTTCCCCGATTCCTACATTCCCAAGCTCGTATATTTCGTTTAAAAGTCTAACAAGTTTTCACAACGTGCGCCAAAAGTTTTAGTTATGCTTTTCCAATAAAATCGGTCATAAATACGTCTATGGAAACTAGACGAGTGGTTTTCTCAAGTTTTCTTGATTTATTAGGTTTTGCCTAGTGCCGAGATCTAGTAGTGCCTAATCTAAAGTCACACACAAGGTTCAACAACGGGATATTCCGCAAAATATCAAAAGATTATAGACGATTGTTTAGCTTGGTAAAATTTGAAGTAGTGTCGTATTAAAAATAGTTTTCGAAATTTACCCAGTTGTCACAGGGTCGGGGCCAGGTTCGGGGATTTATGTTATCCCCATCCCCGGTTTCATATTTCGGGGATTCCCCAGTCCCTGTCAACTCGGGGATTCCCCAGTCAAATCGGGTTTGGGGATCGGGTCCCCATCGGGTACGGATTTTTTTGTCATTCCTACATGAGTATAAGAGTGGTGTGCCGTTTGAGTATTTTAAAAGTCGGTTAACCTTTTCACAACATATTTTTTGCATGGGCTTGAATGTAATATAAGGTCTATACTGTATACCAATATCAAGAGAAACAAACTAACAGTTATTATCGTACAAAATACTAAAACCCTAAACATTAAATAACATTCAAGATTTTAAATTCGACATTCCCATGGCGGGCGAGGTATGCCTTTATCGTCTTATCTTTTGTGTTATTTAATTAGATCTCAAAATCTAACTAACTAAGTTTTTATGTTTTGGTATCAGGTTACAGTCATATGCGTGGACACTTCTAGTTGGATGCAAAATAACAGATCAACGAGGTTTTGGCTCAAGCGAAGCTATTGAACTTTATTGTAAAGAAAAATCGACGTAATATAACATCTATTTATAGTGCGCAACTTTTCGGTTTCTTTCATGTTGTTGAATTGTTACTATAAACTACATAAATAAGACATAAATATTTTTGTTACAGTTTCATCCAGAGAATTGTTTGGGCATATTGGCAATGGGCAGCCGCGTTTATAATTTGGTTGAACCTACTAGAGATCTTCGAAAGATCATGTCTAGCATTTATGGTTAGCTTCTTTAATTAATTATGGCTATATATTTAGTGAATCATTATATAATGTATGTATAACTATCAAGGTCTTTTGTTGATCAGGTGCACAAGTAGGCACCTATCATATGCACATATTAGATGCACTAGATAGGGCTGATCAGTTTCTTGGAAACAATGTGATTTATAAAAAGGATTGTTGTGTTTGCCGGAGGGTATGCTGTTAATTCAACCTTTTAATTATTAGCATGTTTATTCCAAAAAATTATTTATATGCTGTGTGTGTATGTGTTTCTTGGCTTTCAGTCCGGTATATTGGTTTAAGCATGATTTGAAAAAAATTGGAACGAAGTTGAAAGCTAAAGGTGTAGCTGTTGATGTTATCAACTTCGGTGACAAGGATGGACCTAGGGCTGGACGGTGTGCGGATTGGCGTGATGTGTTTAAAGATAATAGAATCCCGGGTGAAAGTAAGAAGGCAAGTCTTGAGGCGTTGGTTACTGCTTCGAATGATAATGACAACAGTCACATTCTTCATGTTCCAGAAGACCATTTATCTCTCTGTGACCACTTATCAAGGTTAATAATATACTTGTTTTATGAATTAGACTCGTATTATTTACATGCTACCTTTTTTTAGCCTATAAACATGTAATTCTCCCTAAAATATATATTGTATATATTTACCATCAGGTCTCCAATCCTCTCACGGACACGGTGGGAGCAGTGTTGCAGCAGCAGCTCGGAGTCTATCATAGCAAGGCAAAAAGCGCAAATTGACACATTAACTCAAGAGAATGAGAAGCTGAAACGAGATCTGGACTTTTTCCGTACTGAATCTTTGAAGTTTGCGCGCAAGGTACAAGACCATGGTGCTCGGAATTGGTGATGTTTGTGGCTGCTGAACTGTTAATGACTGTCCGGAACATCTAAATTACTAAAATTGACCCTGGTTGATTATATGACTTTGTGCGAGTATGTTTGATTTGAGTTGTATTTTATTGCTAAGAAGACAAGTTCAGCTGAAATGAAAGTATAACCTTCTTTTTAGGTAGTTGAACCTATTTAGTAGGTAGGTACCTCAATCACTAAGTAATTTGCAGAGTCAGCTGACTGTTTTCCTCTGCAGTATGTTACTGCTATAACGAACATGATGCTGAAGTCAATAGCATAATTCTTCAGATCATGGATCAAGTTTCTAAATTTCGCCCTCGATTGGCAAGCCATCCAAGGGGCTATTTTTTTTCTTTCCGTTTTACCAATCTTTGTGTCCAATAACTTTCTCTCAAAACACTTTCAAGATTGAACCATTATTGTGCACTTGATTATCTGGATACAACTAAAGTAAACATATCATATCACAGCTAGCGACATCGTTTTGTATCAATGTATTACATTAATTTTCATGATCTCCAACTAAACTAAATATATCAAATGAAGGCTTGGATGCATAGTGAAATGAATACGTCAGACAGCTGTAACAAAAAAAATAATGAAAGGTCAGACTTCTAAGTATACCGAAGCGTAATTTACAAACACCCTAGGTTTTGTATATATACTCAAGCAAACTTGGTGAACAAGTTGGAGTCAAAGTTGGGTTGGGTTTTGTCCTATGGCCGATCGGTTGTGGATATCCCCAAGGGATTCCGGAACCTTCCCAAACTTTGCAATTTAGTCCTTTTCCAAATACATTTAACGCCCGTTAGTCCATTACATTAATTACTTAACGTCCGTTAGTTATTTCGTTTAATCAATAAATAAATATAACGTTTATATTTAATTATTAACTTTAAATTCTCATACGTAAAGTGTGCAATCCCGTGGTCTCGAAGTTCAATCCTAACTCACGCCTACTAATTTATATCCATAAAACTAACAGCTCCCACTTGGATATATCTTAATAGAGTGATCATATCGGTTAGCGTCTAGCAACACTTGATGCCTCTAGTACAACTCGAGTAAGGCTCGGAAAACCTTTAATGATTTCTCATTATTATTATCCTTTGTTTCTAATACCACGCTCAATAAAGATATGGAATTAAGTCATTCTTTATAAAACTATTTTGTTTCTCGTTGTAAGTGATTGAGCAAGATTTCGAATCATCTAAACATATCTAGGGAGATTTGGTGCGGCCGACAAACATCTTGTCAACCCTACGAGGGGCCAAGAAGATTAAACTCCAAATAAATTTGAAGGAACAAATTCTATTTTGACTACAAGAATAACCCATAAACTTCGTAACATTTCGAAAACAACCCTTATGACTACCGATTCGTATAGCGTTAAGTTGCTCACGTAAATGCACTACATTTATGACACTTATCCGTATCTCAAGTCGAGGATAACTATTCATAATTTACTTATAACAATATCCACAAAGTAAATTATGTAGTTGGGATAAGTCCTATATTCAATTCATTGAATATCATCTGAAATTAGTATGCATTCTCATCAATATACTTATAAGTATATTCTACCACATCTCTCAGATTTGTCTTAATTTAATGATACTCCCATATCATTAATCGACAACGGACATTTAGAATAACTTAGTTATTTCACGGATTAAACATGCAAATATAGGACAACAATATTATAAATGAAAATAAACATAATCCAAACTTTATTTCATCAAAATAATAAATGTTTTACAATATCCTTTATCCAAATACTAATCACAGTTATGCATGAAACTATTAGCTAAACGAAGCCCAATTCCATTGGCAAGTCCAATAAGCTTGTCTTTAGCTAAAGCCTTAGTGAAAGGATCAGCTAAGTTATCATCTGTGTGAACTTTCAGTAGATTTATTTAACCTTCGCGGGCTTGTTCCCGAACATAGTGATACTTCCGTAGAAAATGTATGGTGCCCTTCATGACTCCAGGTTCATTGGCAAATATGATTGCAGCAGAATTGTCACAATACATATCAATAGGTGATTCAATTGAAGGCATAACACCAAGCCTTGAAATGAATTTCCTAATCCAAACGACCTCCGTTGCGACTTCCAGGCAATTTATGTATTCGGCTTCATCGCAGACATCATAATCGTACCGCTTCTTGCTCTTCCAATCAATCGCACCTCAATTGATGACAAAGACATAACCCGTCGAGACTTCGTATCATCTTTATCACATCGCCAAGACGCATCACAAGAACAGAACACCAAGCTCGTGGTTCGGATTTCCACCATACACTAAAACATATCTTTCGTATTCCTAAGATACTTTAGAATATGTTTAACAATCCGATGAAGTTCACCCCGATTCGTTGATATCGATCGTCATGTTTTGAGCGAACGCCACATCGGCCTTGTGCATCTCACAAAGATACATAATAGATCCCACAAACAAGCATAAGGAACTTTTCGCATGCATGCCGCGGTGTTGAAACACATATCGCTACATAAGCCATGCTTTACTTCCATCGGCAAATATCCTTTCTTGAATTTTGCATATTGAATCTCTTCAATATTTTATCAATGTAAGCGCTTTGACTTAAAGCATTTAATCGCTTTGACCTATCTCGGTAGATCTTGATTCCCAAAATGTATGCAGCTTCTCCTAAATCCTTCATGGAAAAACACTTCCCAAGATATGCCTTAACATTTTGCAAACTTGGAATGTCTTTTCCCATAATTAATATGTCATCGACATAAAGAATTAGGAAAATTACATCACTCCCACTAACTTTGTGATATACACATGGCTCATCAAGATTTTGAATAAATCCATACCTTTTGATTTCTTCATCAAATCTTTTATTCCATTGCCTTGATGCTTGCTTCAATCCATAAATGGACCTTTGAAGTTTGCATACACGGTTTGGAAATTGTGGATTCACGAACCCCTCAGGTTGCTTCATATAAATGTCTTCATCTAAGTGACCATTTAAGAAGGCGGTTTTGACATCCATTTGCCATATCATAGTCATAGTATGCAGCTATAGCTATGAGAATTCTAATAGCTCTAATGTCCGCTACAGGAGAAAAGGTCTCCTCGTAATCAATGCCATAAGTTTGAGTAAAACCTTGCGCAACTAGACGAGCTTTATAGACGTGTATATTGCCATCCATGTCAGTCTTAATTTTATAGAGCCACTTACTTCCAACCACCGTGGCGTTTGGAGGTAAGTCAACCTCTTGCCAGACTTCATTTTCTCTCATTGATTGCATTTACCCATTCATTGCAACCTGCCATTTGTCCTTATCAGGACTTGCCATGGCAACTTTATAACTAGTAGGCTCTCCAAGAGCTCCTAACATAGTTTCCTCAACCTCTACGTTAAGACATAGACGTTCAGTGCACGCGTAGTCCTTACGGATCTACGACGGAATCACTTCAACTTCGGTGGAGGACCCGGACTATCGTGTTCCCACCGAAAACACGAAGGTAATGCATCTTCTTGATCATCTTCCGGATCATAAACTCTCTCATCGAGTTCTTGAGATCGAGATCTCTTTCAAGAAAATCTCCATACCTAGCAACAATTACTTTATTTTCGTTGGATAGTAGAAGTAGTAACCCATAGTTTCCTTTGGGTATCCTATGAAGATACACTTTACGATCTTTGTCGGAGTTTATCTCGAGTCACGCCTAACATACGCCCGCAACCCGCACCTTTAAATAAGACAGTTAGAGCTTTACCATGCCATATTTCATATGGTGTCTTATCAACCTTATTTGTGGGAACCATATTCGTAATGCGAATGCAGATTCTAAAGCATAATCCCAAAATGATAAAGGTAGAGTGGTAAGATTAAACATAGATCGTATCATGTCAAACAATGTACGATTTCTTCTCTCAGATACACCATTTTGTTGTGGAGTATATGGAGAAGTGAGATTCTAGACAATTCCATTCTTAGCTAAGTAATCTTTAAACTCTTGGCTTAGATACTCGCCTCCTATATCGGATCGAAGAGCTTTAATCTTCTTTCCCAATTACAGTTTTACTTCACTTTGAAAACCTTAAATCTTTCAAACACCTCATGTTTATGCTTAAGTAAATAAACATAACCATAACGGTGAAATCATCGAAGAAGGTTAAGAAGTAGCTAGCACCTCTCTTTGACACATGTCTAAGTGGTCCACACATCGGTATGAATAAGACCAAGTAGATTAGAAGCCCTTTCCATATTGCTATGAAAAGGTTTCTTCGCCATCTTCCCAGATATGCATGACTCACATTTATCAAATGATTCATCATTGATATTTTGCAAAGCCCTTCTTGTTGCGACTTATGCATGCGAGCCTTGCCTATATGAGCAAGTCTACAATGCCAAAGATAAGAAGAATTCAAGTCTAACTTTATTCTCTTGTTAATGCTAAACATCGAATTATTATTATTGTTAGATTCATTTTCAATCACATCAATTTCAAACACACCATTCACAATAATTGCTTTAAAATAAAAAACACCATTTAAAGAAACAGAAATTCCATCACGTGAAATAGTATGAGTAAAACCATCATCCAACAAAGCGAAAAGGAAACAACACCTCTAATTATAGAAGGTGCGTAATGACAATTGTTCAATAACAAGACTAAGCCGAAGGCAATACTAAACTTAACGTTCATATGGTTTCAACAAATGCATATGCGCCATTTCCCACGCAGATATTGCTCCCCATAGGCAAGCTTCCTTTCCACTCTAAACCCTGCAGTTGTATTACAAATGTGAATACCACATCCAATATCATATACCCAGAATTTTTATGATTTAGAGTAAATAATTCAATGACAAATAAATTACCGTAAGAACCGCGCCATGGACCCTTCAGACTTCATTTTATTTGCCCACAATTCATCAAGATAGAGCACAGCTTTCTTCCAATGCCCAACGCTTCACGGTGGTGGCATGCTTGATCCTTTTAGGATTTTCCTTCCTAGGAGTAGGGTTCTTCTTGGATTGAGGTTGATAGGCCATAACTTGTTTGCCTTTGTCAACCTTTCCTTCCCTTCCCTTCTTGTTGTTCGCATCGCGGTTTTGGCTTATTTATCCTTCCACCACGAATAGCAAGTACCTAGGTGAGGAACCTTTGAGGCAACCCTTTCTCATAGTCAATTAGCAATGCGTGTAGGTCAAGAATGTCTTCCCACGCAAAGGCATCTTGAAGTTTCTAACAAAACCATTAAAATCCTTGTTAAGGGATCTATTAATCGATTCACACCATGTCATCATCATAAGTTTTGCCAGTGCCTTTAGTCGGTCCATGTAACCTTTCATTTCAGAGACATGAGCACTCACGGTTTACCCTCTCCCCGCCGCCATGTACTGTAATGCGTCGGTCAAGTCATAAATCTCGATCGGCGGTGGTTTCTCAAACATAGTTCAAGTTCATTGAGCATATTATATGGGAAATAATGTTCGAACGCTTTTGAAGAGAAGATTCCATCGTTCCCAACATAAGACAAGCCACATCATTATGACGCTTATACTCCGGTTTCCACTCGTCCCTTTCGACTTGAGTAGGCAGAGGACCGATTGGTTCAAGAGGCAAGGTTCATAAAGATATTTCAACCAACAAGAACTCTACGACAATTTCAAAGAAGCGGTGCCAATCATTGAAATTCTTAGAGCCAGTCAACTTTTCTAGATCAAAAAGGCTTTTGAAGGCGAACTTAGTGCAGTGTTAGTGTTACCGTTATTTTGAGCCATTTCTACAGAAAAAAGTTCAAGTATTAGTATTTTCGATAATACAACTTTTCAAGAAAATAAAATATATCCAACGGTAATATAAACATATAACCATATAATTTTCTCGAAAAACTAGGATCCAAATTATCATAGATTCATTACATCAGTTGATCTGCTAGTAACGAAAGCATATAATAAGGTAGTCTGTCGAACATTAATTGGCAAACAATTTCCAACTCCTAGATCATTATGGGATTTATATTTTCCAATGTTATTGCAAATATAAACATGTTTCATCCAATCTTATGCCATTGAGTCCAGTTCTCACTTCCTACTCAACTTAAGTGTCTAACTTAAAGAACTGCAAATATGTCCATGTAAAGTCTCACTTTACATAGAGATTTACCTCCATCACAATCTAGCAAAGCACTTGCCATGACGAAATTGCAACTTCAAGTGTTCATTTTAATTAGATGGCATATAACTTAATTTAAAAGGGTACTAGTTTTGATTTTATGTGGTCAAATCAAATATGTACAAAGATGCCATGCATTCATCTTGTAGCATAAATTAAATAAAAAACTTTTTATTACCAATTCGTAAAGATCAAATTTTTAAAGTTTTGATTGAGGTATTGGGTTCACCAATCAAGGAATTTAGTGTTAATTATCGTCCATTATACCGTACTTTTGCATAAGTGTAAACACTTAGTGTTTCGGGTAATTACCACCTAAGTGGCGTATGGAATTAAAACTAATTCGCCCTTAAGACGAGTTTGCACATTTTATGGCTTACTAAGTAGCTCCAATCGAACTTCTGTGGGCGAGAGGACCGTGTGGCGCAAGCATAACCTTAGACATCCTTTCGATGTGTTGTGTGCACTTCTTTATTAACCCCTTTATAGTTCATTCTAGTGGGTGAGCCGTTCAGACCATTTGTACCAAAATCACCAATCAATTAAACTATTGAAAACTTAACTTTTCCAAAACAAATCAAAATTCGCCATTGTTTAATCCGTATTATTTTTCTATTCAAAATTACACTTTGCTTAAAACTGTCTAACAAATAAAACAAAAAAGTAACAAATAAAAAATAAACTACTAAAAAACAATGCACACATAATAAACAATTTATACATGTAAACAAGTAGCCACATGCAACTTATTTGATAAAACCCTATTAATAATCAACATCTAGGTTAAATTAATGTATATATTAATTAGGGCTTTCACTCTCTCAATTGAGAGTGAGCCACATACATCGATGAATCGATTGCGTAAACCCATAATTAATAATATACCAAATTGCACATAATTGATTCATTAATATATTTATAATTGGAGTATTCCCTAATTCAAGATTTATCGTAAATAAACATATCTTAACAATTAAACAATATCAAAGCAACTTATCCATGACAAACATGCATGTATCATCATGGATATATCATAACAATTATACAAATAGTCACAAGATCGCATATCAAAATTCCATGACACATAACAAATTATTCATGAATTAATCACGTAACTAATATATTAATTCTAGGTTTTAATAAGGTTAGGTGCTGTTTGTTTATTAAGAGGCTCTGAATCTGAATCTAACTCGCACATCTTAATCTGAATCTGAGGTGAAAATGTCTGAATCTGAACCAAATAATATTGTTTGTTTTTTTAAGAAAATATCTGAATGTTTATTAGTTCAACTAAAGGCATTAAGATGTTCCTTCATGTCTGGTCCGTTTAGATGTTTTTACCTCTATTTGCCTCTAAACGAAAAATAAAAAAAAACACACTTAACACCTAAAAGCTCTAACTGACTAAGAGCTTTGGTCTATTAAGAGGTTGTTAAGACTTTTTTTAAAAAAACAAACGACACCTTAGCAAAAAAATTTCAAAAAAACCCTAAAAAATTTTATATGTGTCGACTTAAAAAAATAGGGGTACGCCCCAATTAAAAAAAACCGACCCAAAAAAATAAACATAAACCCTAGGTTAACATATCAAACAACATACAAGTATTTGTTTTATTACGCGTTTATGTAATTAATTACTCATTAAAAACCAATGACTCGTGATGCCACTGTTGGAATTAGATAACATGACATTCAAATAAATAACCACAAAACATCAAAGTATTCAAGCGGAAGCGTATATGATTTATTAACAAATAATTAATTAACATAAGAGAATATGTGTACCTTACTTGATTCTAGCCGAACAAGAATCAAATCCACAAACTAGCAATGGAAGAACCCTAATTTGATTTAATTAGGATTATATGAATTACCCCTTACCGTTTTGTAATTCAATGCAAGAATAATAACAATATTGTGTTATTACCACGTTCTTGTACACAAGTACTAAACCGAATTAAAGTAATGCTAGTTTTGATAAAACAAATAACTTGATGTGGAAAAAATTTGAGGATCGACACCCTAAGGTGGTGGCCGATCGGTTTGGACAAGAAAAACACACACAAAACTGTTTTAGGGTTTAACAATGAGCACAAGAGATAATTTACAAACACCCTAGGTTTGTATATATACTCAAGCAAACTTGGTGAACAAGTTGGAGTCAAAGTTGGGTTAGGTTTTGTCCTATGGCCGATCGGTTGTGGATATCCCCAAGGGATTCCGGAACCTTCGCAAACTTTGCAATTTAGTCATTTTCCAAATACATTTAACGCCCGTTAGTCAATTACATTAATTACTTAACGTACGTTAGTTATTTCGTTTAATCAATAAATAAATATAACGTTTATATTTAATTATTAACTTTAAATTCTCATGCGTAAAGTGTGCAATCCCGTGGTCTCGAGTTCGATCCTAACTCACATCTACTAATTTATATCCATAAAACTAACAACTAATAGTAACTACAGTAGTAACTACAGTACTTGCAAACCATTACATTTATGTATACCAATATACCATTGATATTTTATGATCACAGATTTATTTTTCATTTGGAAAATGTTTGTTAAGATGTTAATGTAAAAGTACACTATAGTCAAAGATTCTTTTGAGTTGGGTATTTGTGAGAGGGATCTAACAGGTGATATCATGTGGTTGCAACCGTTGCGAGTTAGGAATGAGTATGCACATGAGGAGGAAGAAGACGTTTGTGATCATGTTGGGGGTGAGGCAATTACCACACACACATTGTCATACAATCTCAAGTGTTATTCTACAAACACTTAAAGTATAATTCTTTGATATATATCAATAAAGAGTTAAATGTTAAAAAAAAATTATATTATGTTATCGTATTCATATAAAACTATTAAAGTGTAAACTAATATTACTTGGTTAGTTAAATTTTTAATAGTTCAGGAACAAGTAAATGGAAACAACACATAAGACCCTACGCATCATTGACTAAAAGGACCATATTACAACCACATAATACTTTAGATAAGAGTCGTTTGCTAAGGACATTGACTCCTGAAGTAAAATGCACTTCATATTAGTCTATTACCTTTTGTATGCGTTCTATCTTTCTTGCATGACAACGATGGATGTTTGTTGTTGTTGAACTGGACTTTTCATAGTAATAAATAAATTAGAGGCTATTTTTCGATAGATATTAATGTTAAACATTCGATTTATATTTTGAAATGCCCTTCTTATAGTTACTATTATGGATTAATGGTCTCTATTAGAACAACAAATGTGATTTGCACAAACTTAGTTTTTACTTGTACATAACATTTTATGCTTTATATATGTGTTACGTTCTGCTTATTCTCCTTGTATCTTGTTTTGCCTAAATCTAAAGTAACTATGTGCAAATCTTTCAAAGTGAATTAGACTTAAAACCGGGTAAAGCCCTCCATTTCAGGAGTTTTGTGTGGCCACTTTAGGTATTGTTTATACCTAGCTTGTTATATACATATACTAATAAACTTATATAAGCTTGTTGTTGAATCATAGGGTATGTTTGGCGCACAACTTGTAAAGCTTATGGGGATAGCTTATAGTAGAAGATTTCTTTGGCGCACAAGCTTATAGATGCTTTTAAAATACAAAAGCTCTTAATAAAGCTACCTAGGAGGAGCTTCTAAAATAAGCTGAGCTTTTGGTTTGGCTAATTACATTTTGTTTGTTGGCCTGGGTCGACCCATTTTGCTAAATCCAGCTGGGTCATATATACCTTTTGTTTTTAAAAAGTTTGGGACCTGTAGTTTTGTTGGAAAGTATGTGTTTGGTATTGAATTTCTAATGTTTTAGAGCTCATGGACATGTTCAAGTGTCGTTTGGAGCTTTTAGGGTGTTTCGCATGTTTAGGTGTTTTTAGGTTTAAAAGCTTTCTAATCATTTTGATCAAAGCATTTCATTGGAACGGTTTTGAAAACAAAAATAGAATCTTGTCTTACAAAGCGATTAAAATTGTACTACATAGTTCAAGTATTCTCCAAAAGGGACATTAATTTCTCAAGTAAAACAATATTTGTGGAATAATATGACACCACCTAAAATTTAATTTCTGAGAATTGAAAATTGTTTGATATATATGAGACGTTTCTCTCACAAAATATTTCGACAAAGCATATAAAGAAACTTTTATAATAGGAAACAAATATTACGTAAAAACATGCTAGCATTTTTGGCAACCAATACATTGTCTCTTTTGTAGACCAATTGTGTGGCCATGTAGATGTGTGCTATTGTTGGCCTCAACGTTGGATCTTTGTTGGTTCTAACGTGGTCACAATAATACCAATAACACGACACGTTTTCAAAGAGATGTTTTGTATTAATTGAAATAAATATAAGTCATCATTTGTAATGTTCTGATTCTAATCTATATAGAGAATGAAAAGGTGCGTCGAAAGGTTGTGTCGGCTCCTTCCTTTGTGTTGTCAAATGGCGTTATTTCTTAAGTTGACTTTGACTTTGACTTGGTTTGACCCTCTAAATGGGTAGAAAGCGGGTAAGTCGGGTAAGAGTGGGATTAACCCAATATTCTCCCCTTAATCACAATCGCTGCTATAGATCTTTGACTCCGATTAGTTGTCTCATCGTTAGGAATCTGATCTTGGGTAGTGCCTTTGTGAGCATGTCGCCTTACCAAATTCTCCGCTTATAAACTCGACTTGTAAATCGTCTCTTTCAACGCATTCTCGATAAAGTGATATTTTATGTCAATATGCTTACTTCTTCCGTGAAATACGGATTCTTCATTAATTCGATGGCGCACTTGTTGTCCACCATTATCGTAACCCTTTCTTCTTGGGTATGTAAGCTTGCTCGATAGTCTTTTTAACCATAATGCTTGTGTTTGTCACTTAGGTCGCAATGAACTCGGATTCACATGATGATAGTGCTCTGTGGCTTGTTTTGTGTACTCGGTGATTGGTGATTCACCGTAGTAGAATATAATTCCAGAGTGCCTTTGCCTTCTTGAGTGTTGACCCGTAGCTACCGCCACTATAACCTTGTATTTGGTTTCCTCCATTGTGTTTGTAGGTGATTCCATAGTCTTTTGTTCCTTTTACATAGCGTAGTACTTGCTCGATAGCTTTCATATGTTGTTCCTTTGGTTCTGATAAAACGACTAAGTAATCCAATGGAATAACTTAAGTCGGGTCTTGTATGTAGCAGATATCGTAAGCATCCAATCAAGCTTCTGTATTCCGTTGAGTTGACCGTTGTTTCCCATAACCCATTTGCTTGCAAAATAATTTGCATTCGAATTGCCCATAGTGAGTAATTCACGGGTTTCAATATCGGGCATTGAAATTGTGGGGTAGTATTAGATGTACTAACCTCCTTCTTACTTGTATCTCCACTATCTTGAGTCATTTTTAATATAAATGACTAGGTAATCTCCTAAAATTCTAACACGGGGTGTGTGTTGAGAAATATAGCGCGCTTCTAATATTTTGTGTCTAATGTGACAATCAAAATTATCCTTGGAGATTTAAAAATTCAAAATGAATAAGCCTAAGGTTAATTACTCCTTAAAAGTTATTCCTAATTATAATAAGCAGTAATTACACTAGGTTATTATAATATCTATGTGATAAGTGTACTTAATGTGTTATAGCAACTTATCAAAAATTTATCTAAAACTTATACTCTATAAGCAAAGTTTAATAAATAAAAGGTGGATTGTAAGAATTCCGAAACCTGGGGGGGGTTAAATATACCCGGTGCCCTTTTGTGTTGTAGGTTCGGTGTGCCCTAGCGTTATTAGTACGCCTCTTTTTCTTTCTTCTTTCTTTGATATCTCCTTAGAGAGATCAAGGTCTCTGCCTCTTTCCTTTTGGTGAGACCGTTGCACTGCTATGCTTCTGGTGGTTGACCGCCGAATATTTTGGCTATGGTTAACCTCCTTCTTCACGGTATCCGTGTTCTCTTTAATCCGAGCGCGGTTAATCCTTTCTTTGATTTAAATCGTCTGTGGAATAATTTGAATCAAGATGATTCAAAGGAATGAAAAAGGTTATTGATTACGGATGCAACAGTGTGTTTGTTCCTTTTAATGAATCAATCTTCTTTCCTTTTTCTGATGACTATCGTGTTTAGTCGTTGGTAGTGGGTTCTTGTTTCTGAATCGATATAAGGTTTTGGTTTTTTTTTGATATAGTCAAAACCTTTTGTTCCCTTGTTCTCGGTAAAAATAATCCGAATGAAAAATTTGCAAGATTATTGAAAATTGCCTATTCTTAGTTGCCGGTAATTAATTACGAGGCGGCTTTGAATTATGGTCGGTTTTCAGAATCACAGAAAATGATTATTAGTTTGATTTTGTGGTTCGGATATAGTTTTGCAAAAAATTTACCGTTTTAGGAATATTAATTCGCTCGATTCGAGGCGTTATGAAACCCTTGGTATATGATGATTTGGTTAAAAGAATCCAAACCGCTCGATACCAATTTTGGCCTCAACGTTGGATCTTTGTTGGTTCTAACGTGGTCACAATAATACCAATAACACGATACGTTTTCAAAGAGATGTTTTGTATCAATTGAAATAAATATAAGTCATCATTTGTAATGTTACAGATTCTAATCTATATATAGAGAATGAAAAGGTGCGTCTGAAAGGTTGTGTCGGTTCCCTTCCTTTGTAACTCGTCAAATGGCGTTATTTCTTAAGAGTTGACTTTGACTTTGACTTGGGTTTGACCCTCTAAATGGGTAGAAAGCGGGTAAGTCGGGTAAGAGTGGGATTAACCCAATAACTATTGGAAAAACATGCTAGTCAACTACTGTATGTGATTCACATGTTACTTGACTTATTTTCTCATGCATGCATAACGAGGCTTGTCTCTGTCATTTTCTTTTTCATTTATTGCCAAACACATTAGTTTACGTAAAGTAATTTATGAGAAAAGGGTAGCTCAAGTATAAATAAAGACATACAAACCTCACTTTATAGAAAAAAACATGCAAAAGCAAGTAATGGCTTCTTCAAAGTTGTTACTTTTATCTCTAGCTCTACTACTCATTGCTCTCTCATTTGTACCAAACTTTAGTTACGCTTCTTTGGAGGAAGCAAATGCTCTTCTAAAATGGAAAGCAAGCCTTAAAATCCCAAACAACTCCCAAATTATATCCTCTTGAGACCCCTTCCAACGAATACTAGTTCACCCGCTTGCGCCTTCTTGGTATGGAATTGCTTGCAATGATGGGAACATTAGCATGTTGAACCTCTCGACTTACGAAAGTTAAAGGTACACTTCATCGGTTCCGTTCTCTATTCTAAGCGGTCTTACCCATTTTGAGCTTAGTGTAAATGACTTCTTTGGTCCCATCCACCGTAAATTGGACTCTGTCCAAACTTGTCTATCTTAATTTTTCAACCAATCATTTTTCGGTGTAATTCCACCTTCCATTGGTAAACTAAGCCAGTTAACCATTTTGCAACTTTTCGGAAACAATTTTACTGGTTCAATCCCTTCATCATTGGGTGACTTGATGTCTTTGAATATCCTTTATCTACACACAAATCAACTCTCGGGACCCATTCCAATTGAATTGGGGAATATGAAGTCTCTCACTCAATTAGATTTGAGTGAAAATCAACTCAATGGTTCAATTCCTTCATCGTTGGGTGATTTGGATTCTTTGAATATCCTTTATTTGTGGGTAAATCAACTCTCCGGACCCATTCCTTATGAATTAGGGAATATGATGTCTCTAACATGATTAGCTTTGGGCGAAAATCAAATCAATGGCTCAATTCCTTCATCGTTGGGTGATTTGAAATCTTTGAATGTCCTTTATCTGAACACAAATCAACTCTCCAGACCCATTCCAATTGAATTAGGGAATATTAAGTCTCTCACTCAATTATATTTGAGCGCAAATAAACTCAATGGCTCAATTCCTTCATCGTTGGGTGACTTGAAATCTTTGAATATCCTTTATCTGGGCAATAATCAACTCTCTGGGCCCATTCCAATGGAATTAGGGAATATGAAGTCTCTCACTCAATTATACTTGAGCGCAAATCAACTCAATGGTTCAATTCCTTCATCGTTAAAAACACGAGAAACCTTGAGTCGGTATCTCGGTGAGAACAAGTTATCCGGACCTATACCACAAGGAATCGGACGTCTACAACTGTTGAGCTCTGCTAGACTCAATCATTGTCTAGCCAAATTCCAAAGGAGTTTGGAGAGATGAAAAGGTTGTTATGTTTAAACTTGAGCAATAACAACCTTCGGTGTTATACCTCAAGAGCTTGGATCATCGCATGGCCTCCTTTCTCTTGACCTATCCAAAAATAGGTTAAGCGGGTCATTACAAAGATATATTGGTGATTGGGTGCAAATCAATTACATATATCTTAGTAATAACAAGCTCAATGAAATATCCCAACAGATTGGTAAATTAATTCAACTCAATGCTCTTGATTTATCTTGGAATTCACTCACAAATCGGATGCCATCGGAAATTGGAAGTTTGGAAAGTCCGTAATGATGAATCTTTCACAATAAGTTATCCGGTTCTATTCCTAATGGTTTCGAGAACTTGCTAAGAGGATTGATATCGACTTGTCTTACAATGAGCTCACAGTCCGTTCCCCATATGTTGTCTTTCTAAATGTGTGCGGAGAAGCGTTACAAGGAAATGATGGTGCGTGTGGAAATGTTACGAGGTTTGAAACTTTGTGAAAGTCAAAATAATCATTTTCATCATAAGCTCATCCTTGTAACTGTGATCCTACTTTTGCGGCTCTTTACTTGGTGTATTCATGTGGCCTCTTTGCTTATCAACGTGAAAGAGAACTTCTCCCGTAAACCATCGGGCGAAGGCGGCAATTTTTCTCAATAAAAGTTTTGTTGGACAAAGCGATGTATGATGAAATCATCAAGGCAACAAATGATTTTGATGATGCATTTTGTATTGGGATGGGAGGATACGATCGTGTATAAAGTCGAGTTACAACCCAACAATTTAGTAGTCATCAAGAAACTTCATTCATCATCCGAGAATGACGATCATACAGATTCCTAAATGAGGTACGAGCATTAACAAACATAAGGCACGAAACATAGTTAAACTCTATGGATACTGCCCATTCTCGCCACTCATTTTGATTTACGAATATCTTGAAAATGGAAGTCTAAAATCGCTCTTAAGTAGCGATGTCACAAAGAAAGGAAATGGATTGGCGGATAAGGGTAAGAATTGTTTGGGTCAGAGCGAATGGTTTGGCTTATATGCACCACGATTGCACACCACCTATAATTCATAGAGACATTTCGGGAGCTAATATCCTTCTCGATTACGATTATGAGGCACATATCTCGGATTTTGGAACAAAGAAACTTTTAAAGTTGGATTCATCCAATTGGATCGGTTGTGGGCACCTATGGCTATGTTGCACTGTAACTACCATATATTTCAAAGTTAGCTATCGCACTTCTTCTCAAGTTTGATTTATCTATGTTGTATTTAATCATGATCGATATAACAATTTTTCAGATTCTCATGTTTCCTTCCATGTAGAGCTTGCTTATCGATGGTGGCGATCGAGAAATGCGATGTGTATAGTTTTGGAGTTGTTGCACTAGAAGTGATTATGGAAAGCATCACGGAGAACTTATAACATGTCTACCAACAATGTCGACTCATGATCTATTGTCGCCAATGTAGCAGCATGACGGATTCCTCCACCATCAACTCTAGTTGAGAAACTAGCTCATTCAATTTTGAATGTCTCACGGCATGTTTGAATTACAACCCGCAGAAAGGCCAACAATGCGCCAAGTCACAGATTTATTGTCGGTTGATGATCGAGTTTGTATGATGTCTAGTCATAAGTCATAAAGTTTAAGAAACTTTTATGTTTTTTTTCTTCTCCTAATTATCATGTAGATCGTTATTAAATAAGAAAATATTTAATATCAATGAAGATTGCTACCTTCCTATACTAGTAATATAGTTACGTGTATATCGCTAAAAATTACCAATTAATGGGAAATTTGTATATCGGTTAGAGTTTATTCTTACTCATATCAAGAAATATAGTAAACGGTGAGTGCACACAAAAGATATTCAAAGACGCCAAATCACCCAACGTTGGAAGCCTCGTTAATTTGTCAAAAAGATGGCATAAGCGAGAAGAAAGTTAGCTAACGAAATTTGTCAAAAAGATGAGCTAAGGTACAGAGTTACTAATGTCTTTGTGGTTTTCGGATAGGGAAAAGGTGAATAAGAAAGCAATAAGGCTTGTACAACCGGCATGCCGACTATAACTTCACACTTCTAGACCTACAATTGTATGATTTAGTTGAATTGGTGATCCAAAAGATGCACGAGTCTCGTGTATCTAACTATTCTTAGTGTATCTAATTTCTCTTTGTTGTGCTTAGTGAAAAGATAGAGATGGCAACATGGGCGTGTCGATTGGGTTTAGTAACGGTCAAAACATTTAACTTCTTGATACGGGGCCAATTGGTTTGCTGTAAACACCTTTGGTCCAAAATTTCATTAAATCTTATTAGAAATAATCAGTGTGATAACCAAATAGATATTCTTATCAACCAATGTTATTGGATTAATTGTACACTATGTGAAACCTGTTGGTGGTTATTCGTCCCAAAGCAGGGTGAAGATAATTAATTCAGCAGAAATGTACAACTCTTCAGCAGAAACAAACAAACTGTTAGTAGTAACAGATACCACTTGGTGGTTACCGGATATCACTTGGAATCGTGTGATCACTTTCCAAAGTAAACTATTCGACCCTAATGCCTGGGTATCACGAATATCTACTTGGGATAAGACCAAATGCAGTTAGAGAATTAGGCACAATTCTATAACCCTTTCGCTAATAAGTGTTTACGTTTCCTGTGTATCCTTCATGCATAAACAGATCTCCTATTTATAGGAGGTTACTCTTGAGCTATTCCAATGGAATTATGAGTATTAATCGGCCCATTAATAGCCACATAATTATCCCCATTATAGCCGTTAGTGGTTACATGACCAATTAAAGCGTGGTCATAAAGTTGTAATCGCCATTTAGAAGTACTTTCCATAAGCAAGATTTTCCATTTAGCAAGACTTTCCATAAGCAAGACTTTCCACTAGCAAAGATTTCCACTTATAGTGAAAGTACACCTATCGATGGAAACACCGCTTATCAAGACTTTCATAGCATCGATGCTTTCACGCTTATTATCGGTGGAACATCGCCATCGATGGAAGCATCGCCCATCGATGGAAACCACAAGCAAGATTTTCCACAAGCAAGATTTCACCAACAAGATTTTCACCAGCAAGATTTTCACCAAGATTACCAATACAAACCACTATAAGAGTCGTGGTGTTCATGGACCTTATGGGTGTACACTGCACTCTTAACCCATTACAAGGTGTGAACTAATCCCACAAGTGCACTAAATTTTCCAACAATCCTCCCCAAATTTAGTTCACTTTGCATGAAAAATAAACATCAATCAAAACATGTGCATAAATGAAAATGTCACGAGATTGAATTTCCATCTTAGTAATTACACGCTCAAATATTCTAGAATCGTGGTGTTATAAGAATTGAACCCTTCAACCCATTTGAATACCAAGATAAAATACACACAAGTTTTCAAACACTTAAAAGCTCCACGACACTATACAAGCCATGTGTCCATATCCAAATTCATAAATGTTGTAAAGCTAAAAGTCCAAAGCTTCTCAAGCGGCAAAACTTCAACATTTACATAGGTGGTTCCTCTTTAGTCATGCTCCTGCCAAGCACTTTTTCAAAGAAAATTAACCATTAAGAAGTAAAGACTTCATCCTCCTTTCACGTGTTACGAGCACAACCTTGGGATGTAAATAAAACATGTGCTCCAGTCCATGAATGTTCGACTTTCCACATTGAACTCAGCTCCTAAGTTTCCTCGTGAGGAGTTGGGTGTCCTAGCATTCAATGACTAAGTTGGACTTAAACCCATCCCTTTAGCGAGACTTTATAACCAAGTCTCTAGCCGACCCTTCGTCAAGTGATCGCCTAAGTTCATTGAGATCTAACAAACTCTATAGATACCACCCATTCATGATAAGCTCACGAATCATGCTATGTCCGACACCTAAGTGTCTAGACTTACCATTGTACATCGGCTATAAGCCTTAGCCAATGTAGTCGCACTATCACAATCGGATAGAAATAGGTGCTATAGGTTTAGGCCACAATGGAATCTCAAGAAGCAAGTTTTCAACCATTCGGCTTCTTTACCGAAATGCTAGAGCCACAAATTCAGATTCCATTGTTGAACTGGTGATGCAAGTTTGTTTCTTGGATGCCCAAGAAATTGCTCCTCCACCAAGTAGGAATACCCACCACCGGTAGACTAATTGTCCTCGAGTGTTCTTGATCCAACTTGCATCGGTGTAACCTTCCAACATCGATGGGTATCCAAGATATGAGAGACTATAATCCATAGTTCTCTTCAAATACTTCAGCACCCTCGAACGCTTGCGCTGATGAGCACTAGGATTACTAGTATACCGCTCAATTTTCCCACCGCAAAACCAATATCGTGTCTTGTACAAGTCATGGCATACATCAGCACCAATTACCCTAGAATACTCAAGTTGAGATACGCCTTGCCATGATTAGGCATCGACTTCTCACAAGTATCCATAGGTGTACTCATCGAGTACAATCAAAGTAATTGAATTTCCTCAAGACCTTCTCAATATAATGAGACCGAGAGATAGAAATTCTATTACTTTCATGTTTAATCCTTATACCAAGGATAACATCGCCTCCCCATGTCTTTCATGGAGAACCTTGATGACAAAATTCCTTTGTCGTCAACTCGATTTTGGTGATGCCAAAGATCAACATGTCATCAACATATAGAAAATGATGACTCCTTTACCGTATTCATCAAATTTGCTATATACACATTTGTCGACTTGGTTAAGAACATAACCACTAGACAAAACCACTTCATCAAACTTTTGATGCCATTGTTAGGTGCCTGCTTAAGTCCATAAAGAGACTTAATCGGTTTACACCTTGTTTTCATTGCCGTGCATGATGAAGCCCCGAGGTTGGTTCATATAAACCTCCTCTTCCAATTCACCATTCAAGAAAATTGTTTCACATCCATCCGATGAATAACCGATTGTGAATAGATGCCATAGCAATCAACAGCCTTATGGTATCGATACGAGCCACTGTGGGCATAAGTATCAAAATAGTCTATTCACGACTTTTGTTTAAAGCCACGAATGACTAGTCTAGCCTTGAACTTTTCAATAGTTCCATCTACCTTCATTTTCTTTTGAAAATCCATTTGAAACCCAAAGGTTTGCAACCGTGAGGTAGATCAACCAACACCCAAGTGTTGTTGCCCATGATAGAATCCATCTCATCATTGATTGCTTCTTTCCGTAAAGCAATATCCGGGACTTCATTGCTTCTTCAAATGTTTTGGGTCATCCTCAACAATGAAGCAATAGGAGTATTAGTCTCGAGACCTCATCTCAGGTACCTTCAACTAAGTATAGTTGAAACTCGTGTCCAAATGACTTTGGAGTCCTCGACCCTTTGCTTTTCCCGAGCACGTGTTCGTGTTGTCGAACCACAACCTCATCAGGACCACCGATGGTTCATCGCCAGGTACCTCGATACACCGGTGTCATGAGTTCCATTAGGAATCCTCGACTTGGTCTAGAACCGATGAGAATCTATTCTCATCAAAGTCGCATCCCTTGATTCAATAATGGAGTTAATTGAAACATATTCATTAGGTTCAATAACATAGAACCTAAAAGCCTTGGAATGCTCAAGATATCCAACAAAGATGCGATCAACGCCTCTTTCACCCAAAGTCTTTTGCTTTGGATCGGAGTCTTACAATGCCCTACAACCCTGCACCACGAGATAGTTCAGTTGGGTTTCCTTTTAGTCCGAGTTCATAAGGGTAACCTTGTTCCTTTTGTTGGGAACCCTATTTAATAAATAGCAAGTCATAACATAGCTTCACCCGGAACCCTTGACTCGGTCTGAATAGGACAACATGGAATTAACCATCTCCTTCAAAGACCTGTTTTTCCTTTCGTAAATACCATTTCCGAGGAGTATAAGGCGATCGTTTCATGGATTATACCAACAGACCGAAAATACTGAGTATCCATGTACTCACCTCCCATATCGATCCTTAATCTTTTGATCAAAGACCCAAGTTGTAATTCAACTTGCTTTAAACACTTTGAATTTATCTAATGCTTCATCCTTGGTATGTAACAAATAGACATAACAAAATCTAGAAGCATCATCAATAAATGTCACAGTACTTCTTATTTCCCAAAGAAGGAGTGGCATGCAAATCACACAGTCATCGTGTACAAGCTCCGTGAGCTTAGTCTCATGACTAACACCACGAAGGGTTTTGGTAATCTTGGTCAACATGCAAGTTTTACACTTTTCGGTGTCCATGTCAAAGGTCGGATCAACCCATCCTTAGACATATCTTGCAACCTTTATAATGTACATGACCAAGTCTTGCATGCCGGAGGATAGAATTAGTCCGATCAAAAGTAGACACAAAAGTCGAAATAACATTGTCGTGGTAACGGATATACTATCGATGGAAACATTAGCTGAACATTTGATTACATAAATAACCAAAACCAATAAAACACCATGCTTAGAAAGCACAAATTTATCGACTCAATAACTTGTTTATAACCATAATTATTCAAAATACTAATTGAAACCAAGTTCTTCCCGATATCGTGAACATGAATAACATCAAACAAAGTTACAATCTTTCCGAACTAAACATAAGATCTACACAACCACGACCATGCACCAAGGTGTTGACTCATTTCCCATGTGAAGAATAGAACCATCATTCAAATGACTCATAAGTCTTGAACCGACTTCTATCTTTACACACATGAACTGTTGCTCGAGTCAACCCACCATGGAACATCATCATCCTACACATAAAAGATTCAGATACATATGTAACATAATAAACCGAAAAGACTTATTAAACATATTTCGACCTTTCGGTGAGTTGGTGAACCACCACCCCCGAACTTTTAGTGCTCGATCCATTGGCTTTACCACCAACTTTAACACCCTTGCGGTCCCTTTTAATGTGACCGCCTTGCCACATTTCCAACAAGTAGGTGTTGCCTTCTTGTTAGATTTGCCTTGTATTATCATGATACTTGCGTTTGCCTTTGTTGTCATTGTACCGGTGGAGTTGTAATGCTCCACCATATTGACAATAGATGGTCCAAAGAAGATTGCCACTCTTGGCTTGTCATTATCCCGCACCTTGAGAGATTCCTCAATGCGTAGATGATCGCCCAACTCAACCAGAGTTAACTCCTCCTTCTTATGTTTCAAGGTATGCTTGAAATCTTTCCAAGAAGGAGGAGTTTGTCAATAACACAAGAGACCGAAATAGCCTCATCCATGTGCATATTGTGTTGTGTAAACCTTCCAAGTATTCCAAGAAGTTCATTGTATTGTTCCATAACCGGTCTTGAATCGGTCATTTTGTAATTTGTGAAATTACTAACAAGGAACTTCTTACTTGATGCATCCTCACCATATATTTGGCATCCAAGGAATCCCAGTTCTTTGGAAGATTCAAAGTTTTGATAAATTTCAAACAAAGAATCGTACATACCATTCGAGAATAAGACCTCTGCATATGTAGTCATCATTCTCCCACTTGCTCCTCCTCCCGATCCGCTCCACGGTAGCATCATCACCATCATCAGAATTGGAGTAGTCGGACATAGACCATACTCATGCTTGATGCCAAGAAGTGCATCTTCTTCGCCACCTCCTAAAGTCCACCCTTCAAACTTGTCCAAATTTTAGCAAAGTTTGAAGCCATGTGTTTCATTGCGCAGCTTGCCATTGATTATCACAAAATAGTTTACTTTGATTGTTGGTGGTTATTCGTCCCAAAGCGGTGAAGATAATCAATTCAACAGAAATGTACAACTCTTCAAAGAAACAAACAAACTGTTAGTAGTAACAGATACCACTTGGTGGTTACCGGATATCACTTGGAATCGTGTGATCACTTTCCAAAGTAAACTATTCAACCCTAATGCCTAGGTATCACGAATATCTACTTGGGATAAGACCAAATGCGCTAGAGAATTAGGCACAATTCTATAACCCTTTCGCTAATAAGTGTTTACGTTTCCGTGTATCCTTCATGCATAAACGGATCTCCTATTTATAGGAGGTTACTCTGAGCTATTCCAATGGAATTATGAGTATTAATCGGCTCATTAATAGCCTCATAATTATCCCCATTA
The DNA here is from genome assembly GCA_022545495.1 of Chrysanthemum lavandulifolium. Lineage (NCBI taxonomy): Eukaryota > Viridiplantae > Streptophyta > Magnoliopsida > Asterales > Asteraceae > Chrysanthemum > Chrysanthemum lavandulifolium. The sequence goes on along the minus strand of CM040238.1, from coordinate 293,202,747 downwards.
TAGCCGTTAGTGGTTACATGACCAATTAAACGTGGTCATAAAGAAGTTGTAATCGCCATTTAGCAAGATTTTCCATAAGCAAGATTTTCCACTAGCAAGACTTTCACTTATAGTGGAAATCTGACCTATCGATGGAAACACCGCTTATCAAGACTTTCATAGCATCGCATTTCACAAAGGCTATCGGTGGAAACATCGCTTATCGCTGGAAGCGCGCCATCGGTGGAAACCAAAAGCAGACTTTCCACAAGCAAGACTTTCACCAAGCAAGATTTCACCAAGACTACCAATACAAACCACTATAAGAGTCGTGGTGTTCATGGACCTTATGGGTGTACACCAGCACCTCCTAACCCATTACAAGGTGTGAACTAATCCCACAAGTGCACTAAATTTTCCAACAAAACCTTCAACCCCTTTTGACCCGTTTCTTTAGCTAACTTTTTTTTACTCGTTTGACCCGTCGGAGATAAACATATCCCACATTGACTCATTCATACTTACGTGGGTCAGAATTTTCCACGGCTATAAAAACTATATAGGAATGTATTTTTAGATAAACTATAGATAGGAAAGAAGACAGAGGAAGTCTGTTAATTTGCCAAAAGGATGGCATAAACCGAAGAAGAAAGAATCTAACAAAAGAAAAATCCCTTTAGAGTGATAGCAGTTTTTTCATCACTAATACAAAACAAGTGGTCACTATAAGAATTTAAAACTCTATAGCTAATTGATCGATTGACCAATGATGGAGAGGGAATGGGTTTTGTTGAAGTAATTTCTTGTCTCCGGCTAGATCCCGATGTCCGTCTCAGATATCCGGCTGAAGAAAGGTATGCTTCTCGCACACGTACAGACGCGTCGACCCGCCGGTATTGTCCCGAGACCAAGCTCCAGCGTGAGGATAAGTAAATGATAATAAATGTGGTGATAAAGTGTAGGTGAAAAACTTAATGCAAAGTAATAAATGTGTTGGGGTATTTATACTACCCCAACTTCCTATTCATATTCATCGTTCTTCCACCTGTTCACCATCATTCGCAGCCTATGGTTACTCTATCCAATAGGCCACGTGGTAGGAAATCCCCTAAAATCTGCTGACACGGTCGGTGGTTATTAACCTTTGGCCGAACGTCCGTATGTCGTCCGGCGTGTACGTCTTAACGTCCGGCACATGCGTCTGACCGGATGTTGTGCCGTCCGGCATATACGTCAACATGTCCCCCCAGTGTTACATTTTTGGTGATAAGCCGATGATGTAACACTTAGTATAATTCTGCTGGTCGAAGGAAAGAATGGGTTTGTACCAGGCCTGCCAAATTGGTTGAAATCATGAGAACGGGCCAGTTAGTTGGGCCTAGTGGCCTTTTGGGCTTTTCCCGCGTCTGCTGTCGCTTCATCTTATGCCGTAAGGCCCGTGAGCCCACGCCATCACTATCTCGATCGATTGACGCCTTGTCGATCGGTTAGGGTTTCTTCAAGATATATATATCCCTTTCTTCATTTGGCTTTTACTTTCCACTCACACACAAACCTGTTCTCGCATTTCTTATTCATATTTCATCCAAGGCCTTCTTCACATCTTTTAAGGTTTGTCCCGCTTCTTCCTTTGTTAATATTTGTAAATTGTCTCGGCATCTTTAGAAATGGCCGATGTTGGAACCGAGAGGAACACTCTAGTGAATGAAAATACTTCCGTCCGTCCGAATCAAGAAACTAATGAAGAGACCGTTCAACCGGTTATTCCTAAGTTTGATATGCATGTACATACTTCTAGGTTAACATTATCTGAGCTGGAAGATATAGTTGTCGAGTATGGCATTCCCACTGATCTACGTCCGGTTCTACCACCGGACGACATGACTATGGATCAGCTGCCGGAGGATAAGATAGGCATTTATCCTATGCGCTAGAGGTAGGAGGAGTTAGAATCCCTTCTCACGCTTTTTGTTGAACGTGATCAAACACTTTAGGTGCACATTTCTCAACTAGTCCCGCTAGGATTGAACCGTGTGATGCTTTTTGAGATTAGATGTTATAGTCTTAACATCTGACCTAGGGTCTCACTCTTCTGGGCGTTCTACCGGTTGTGCAAGCAAGGACATTGGTTTTCCTTTGAGAACCGGACGGGTAAGGGGTCATATAAGTGCTTCAAGGAGGTTCTGTCCGGTCCGAAACACTGGAAGGAAAAGTTTTTCCTGATCGACAGGCGGGCCATCCCTATAGCTATGGCGTGGAGGCACAAGGACTCGAAAATAATGGACACTCTTCCCACCGGCTTTCCCCAAATAGATGCCGAGAGACTTAGCAAAAATATTATTAAGTGCATGATCCGACGATGAGTCTCTTATGGATGTGCCATCTTTCTTCGGTTTCAAGAATCTCGAGTTCGAGCCCATTCTAAAAGATGCCGAGGTCATGGTAACTACTCATTTTAGTCTTGTCACCACAGGATTGACGCTTTCCTCCCGGCTCCGTCCTTTAAAGTTTCTAATAACTTGTTTCATTGTTGTTTCTTCCTTTCGCTTGTTAGCATGTCGGAGTATCTTGAGCTTCCAGTTGGGAAGGAACGGTTGTGAGCAAGGGTCCGTGATTGACCCGACAGGAAATTCGAAAAGAACCGCCGACCCTACGGATGTGGGAGTGAGTCCGCCTCCCAAAGATGCCTTGACCAAGAGGGCCGAGAAGCGGATCTTGAAGTTGTTGCTCGAGAGAAGAAGAGAAGGAGGCCCCGCCCGCAAGCAAAGAAAGGGGCCGAGAAGGGACCTCCAAAGCACAAGGCAAAAGGAAGAAAACACGCCGCCAATTTGTCGACGCATATCTTCGGAGAGCCTATCGATAATCCGGATCCTATAAATCGCTCCACCGTAAGATGTCCGGAGACGGACATGAATGTTGGTGCCGAAAGCGGGAATCTAAACGTTGTCACCGAGGATGTGCCGTGAAGGGATGGGAGAAAACCTTGTCGGCGGAGGTGGTTACAACAAACGCTGACTCCTCCCGTCGAGGAGGCGGTCAAACACCACCGTGAACTCGGCGCATCATATTTCAAGGTATGCATAAATTGTTCGGTTGTTCATACTTGTGCTTTTCCCCAACTTATGACGTTATGTCCCACAGTTTTTCGCCCCATGATCTCGCTGTTTTAAGTAATTGATAAAGTCAACTTGGACTCGGTACATTCTCGACCTTCCGCTTATCATCTTCTTCTATCTATATATTTTTTCCTTCTCTTCTTTTTACGTATATACCGATTATTTTCCTAACTCCTCTATTGATTATGCGGATGAAGCAACGAACGCCTTCATTCCTCCCCGGTCCCTACGAGATGAAGTTCGGATAAATTCACCGGTCCTGCAAGGAGCTCATTGATAACCTTCCCACACCGCCGAGCAAGAGGCTCTGGAACAAATGAACAACATCGAGCTCACTCGCGGGCCTATGAAGAATTTGGCAAAAGTGTTATTGCCCAAGGTGAACTGCTAAAGAGATTCATCGGCATGTCATCCACGTTGTGGGAGCTCACTGCACTCATGAAGGTTGTCGGGGTTTGGCGGACGTGTTATCGGCCACGAAGTGAGAATAGGAGGTTATCAGGAGAGTTGCAGCACTGGGAACCCGAACATCGGTTTCCTAGATAAAGCGAAGAACTGGAGGATGAGGTGGATAGGGTGACCGGGAGAGGGAAGAATGGAGAGAAACCTCGCATCCCGTGCCGAAAAGATCAGCAACTCGAGAACTAACTAAACGCTAAAATCAATCTTTAGAATCGCGGTGGAGAAGGGAACTTAGCGGCCGAGGTAGCTCAGCGGAGGTGGTAAAGCAAAGCGAAATCCGACATCCTCCCCGCCTGGGCCGCTTCGGCTATTCATTCAACAAGTGTAATACAAGAAGAGTATGACCAAAGTTTACACCGACTTATCAAGCGGGGTTTGTAACCGGGGCAAGTGTGGGTAGGAAGAGGAGGAGATTGTTACCGCCTCGAAGGGCATCAAAACATTAACAGGACGCTCCAAATTATGGAAAGTCGAATTCAACAGTCTTTTACGGCCGAATATCCCTATATTCGAGTCAAGGCCTCCCGCCGGCTATCTCTAGGCGACTGCTGAACATGGAGCCCGACCTCCTCGCAAAGACCTCACGGTCCTTCTTCTCACCTCCAATCAATATCACTCTAGCAAGCACTCCGCCACCGAAAATCCAAATGCCAAGACATGAAGATAGATTTGTCGGTATTTGTGAACAGAAATTTGAACAATTACGATTGTAATAATTAGTACTTAACTTTTGTGTGACCTGTGTTGATTATCTTTTGAGGCATGACCATGTATTTCTTAGCCAAAACTTTGTGTATGTTGTATCTCTTATCTTTTCATTCCGCTTTACATTGTTAAACTTCCTTAGGTTTTCCAAAGGGCATCCGGCGATAAGCCGTACATCCGCGTGTCCGCAACCTAATGTATTTTAGGGCATCCATTATTCGGCATCCGGCAAGGATGCTCGAATCAGTGGTATTCACCCAGCGCCCATAGTATTATTTTCTACTTTTGGGCCCATTATGTGGGCATCCGAGCAAAGTTCTCGGGCATCCGTAATATTACCCGGTAAATATTTAGCATTTATACTCGACGGGCCAAACCATCTAATAACTATGCATCACATCATTTGTTCCAAAATTGTTTTCCTTATCGTAGGAAAACTTTCATCATTGCAATAATATACATAGATGGATCAAAGTTACATAATGACCGAGGATTCCTATCATAATAACAATTATAAGAAACAATTTCGAGGTTTATAGCGCACAGTCCGAGGGACCTCCTTTTCCTCCATAGTTTGTAACTTATAAGAGCCATTCGATTTGCTCCTATCACCCGGTAGGGCCCTTCCCGATTGGGTCCCAGCTTTCCTTGATTTTCCACCCTACTAGCTTGCTCCTCCCAGACACAAAATCTCCTACTTTAAAGTTCATGGGTCTCACCCTCCGGTTATAGTACTGTTCGACCTGAGTTTTATACTTAGCTTCCCGTATGGCGGCATTTTCCCTTCTTTCCTGTAGTAGATCCAAGTTCAAACGTTGTTCCTCTTTGTTTTGATCTTCTCGGAACATCATCGTTCGGTGTGTAGGCATCCCTATTTCCGCCGGTATCACGGCCTCACTTCCGTATGTTAAACTGAACGGAGTCTCGCCGTTACTTGTTTTGAGTGTGGTTCGATGTGCCCATAAAACATTAGGCAATTCGTCCATCCATCCGGTTCTTTCTCGCCCTAATCTTGCCTTTATTCCTTCCATCAAAATCTTGTTGGCTCGCTCCACCGTCCATTGGCTTATGGATGTGCGACGGCCGTGTTTATCTGCTTGATTTTAAACCTTCACACCATTTTTAAACCGGTCATTGACAAAGTTAGTCCGTTATCGGTAACTATGACCCCGGTGCCATATCCGCATACCGATATTCTCTTAAAATAACTTTATAACGCTTTTCAAGTTGTTTTACTAGCGGCTTCGCCTCTATCCATTTTGTAAAATAGTCAATCGCTACGATCACATGTTTGAAGCGCCAGTGCCTCCGGAAGGACCCAACACGCCCATTCCCATCGATAGAAAGGCCACGGGGCCATGATGGAGGTTAATAATGTCTTAGGAAGTTTGGGCACTGGAGCATGTATCCGACAAGAGTCACACTTCGATTTCTTCTCGCTGCGTCTCGGTGCATAGTGGGAAATAATATCCTTGCCTCATAAGTTTCGCCACTACGGTTCTTGGTCCGGAGTGCATCCCACAGCACCCTCGTGCACCTCCGTGATATGTAATTTGCTTGCAACGACCTACACATCTTAGCATTGGCACTAGATACCCTCGCTTAAATGTAACTCCTTCTTCCATGTCAGATTGTGGAATCTTCATCCAGAGACTCGCCTCATTGGGATCTTCCTACGATTCCTTCTTCCAAACATCTAATGATCGGCGCCATCCGCTTATCCGCCTTCTTCCACCACGGTTTCAATTCTCTGTTCGTCCCCCGAAGGTTTCTCCAGCACCTCCACTAATACCTTTTTAGTGAGATGATCAAAGGCTACCGACGCCAGCTTGCTCAGTATATCTGCCTTTTGGTTTTGAGCTCTTGGGATGTTGCGGATTTTGAAGCTTTGGAATCCCACTATGTGCTCTTTCGCTTGAGCTAAGTATTTTTGCATGCTTTCTTTGGTAGCTGTAAATTCTCCGTTGATCTGGATAGCCACTAATTTGGAATCAACTAGCACATTCAAGCTTCTGATTTTTAGCTTCTTTGCAATCCGGAGACCAGCTAGCAGTGCCTCATATTCAGCCTCGTTATTGGTGCTAGGAAAATTAAGTCGTAGAGCGTAAGTAAGCTCTTCCTTGCTCGGGCTGATGAGGACCAACCCTGCACCGGCTCCTTTGCTATTGACGCCACTGTGTGTACAATGACCATTCTCCTTCATCTCCTATTTCCATCACATCCGTATTTGTACCTGGCGGCGGGTGTCCGGATTCGACTTGCACTTCCGTTAAAAAGTCTGCCAACACTTGACCTTTGACCGTGTTCCTAGGAACATACGTGATGTTGTAGGCTCCTAGCTCTACGGCATATTTTGCAAGCTTTCGAAGCTTCCGCTTGTGTAATATTTGCTTAACGGGTTGATCGGTGATGACCCGAATGGGATGGGCCTCAAAATATCTTCGCAATCTTCGTGGACGTATGTAACAGTATATAAAGCTAACTTCCATCGGAGCATAGTTCCTTTCCGATTCGCAACGCTCGGCTTACATAATGTACCTAGTTGCCTCCCGTCCCTTTCTACCACTAGATCTCGCACTAACGGCCCTTCGATGTCGCTAAGCACGTGGATAATTGTTCTTTCGCCGGGGTGGTTAATGAAGGTAATTCTAGTATCGTGTTCTTCATCTCTTGGAAAGCGCCTCGGCTTCCTCGCCCACCAGACTCATCCTTATTCTCCTTTGTGATGTTTTTCAAAGTTTCAAGAAAGGCGGGGACCTCTCTCACGATTTTGACAAGAACTCGTTCAGGTATCGCTAGCTTCCCGCTCAAACTTTGCATTTCTTTCAGCATTCCTGGGGATTTCATCTCCATGATAGCCTTCGTCTTCCGGGGATTCGCCCTTATACCTTCGGATGTTATCGTGTACCCGAGGAATTTCCCTTCTTCTACGCCGAAGGAACATTTCCGCGTGTTCAGCTTCATGTTAATCCTGCTGAGGTTGTCAAATGTTTCTGCTATATCTGCTATCATATCCCTCTCCGTCCGGCTATTTATGACCATATCATCGACATATGCCTCCAAATTTCTCCCTATCTGTGGTTGGAATGCGGAATCTACCAAACGCTGGTATGTTGCTCCTGCATTCTTCAGTCCGAAGGGCATTTTGGTGTAATAGTATGTCCCTCGCCCGTAGAATGCGATTTTCTCTTCGTCCTCCCCGTCCATCCGAACTCGATGGTAACCTTTGTAGGCATCCAAAAAGCACTTATACTCATATCCCATAACGGATTCAATCTTCCAATCAATTTTCGGTAAGGGTAGTAGTCCTTTGGACAGAGGAATTCAGATTTTGAAATCAATGCACATCCTCCGACCACACATTTCTTGACCAAGACCGATGGAGATCCGGTAGGGTATCCGATCGACGAACTATCCTAGCTTTAATCCACTCCTCAATCTCTCTTGTAATCACTTGGTTTTTCTCTCGAGAGAACATCCTCCTTTTTTAGGCAATCGGTGTATCCGACACGTTCACATTAAGGGAGTACTGGATGAAGCGTCTTGGCACCTCGGTCATATCCGTTGGCTCCCACGCAAACACATCCTTATTTTTCCTAAGCAGCTCGATAAGTTGTCTCCGCAGCCCCTCGAGAACCTCATTCCTATTGTCACACTGCCTGTGGCACGCGGCATTAACGAATATGTCTTACGTCGGCCTTAACCCTTGAACCTCCTTGGTTCGCCTCTACCTCTCTCCTGAGGCAAATTGTCCCTCGGGTCCGGCTTTCCTCAAATCTTCTACACTCCATGACAACTGCCCTCTTTGTGACCAATGTGGCTATGCCTCCGGGCGTGGGAAACTTCATCATGGCGTGGATGGTCGAGGGTATGGCCCTTAATTCCCTCAAACCCGTACGTCCTAGGATCACGTTGTAGGGTGACGGAGATCTCACAACTGTGAACTTCATCATCACAGTTCTGTATTGGCCGTGATCCCCAAAGCATACCTCCAACTCAATCTTTCCTAGAGGACGGATGACCTCTCCAGAGAATCCCACTAGCGGTGAATTACTTTCTTGCAACCTGGACTGAATAGATGGACTAAAGTTGTTAAAACAGTGCTCGTACATCACCTGGACGGAAGCACCTTCGTCCACGAATACCCTCCGGACGAAATAGCCTTCTATTTCCGCCTCCAAGATCAGTGGTTCCTCTGATAGATCTTCCATGGCTATTCGTGGGAAGGATATAGGGACGTTCAACCACTCTTCCTTGTAGTATCGAGTTTTCTTTTTACGGTCCTCCACATGATGATTTACCATGTTGATCACTTTTACATTCCCGTTATTACCTCTCGGCCTTTCTCGGCCCCGTTGGTGAACATTCTTCACCAAATGATCCAATTTTCCTGACTCCAAGGCCGTTTCCAACTGTTTCTTCAAGTGATAACAATCGTTGGTCGTTCCTTTCTCCCATGATATTCATGAATCTGCCCTCATTTTCTTTACTCGGTTTTCCCTGCAGTGGTGGTGGTGGAGGCAGTTCAAATGATGCTTTCGGTAGCCAAGATTTCCTTGGCCGCTTGGATAGGATCGAGAGCATGACCAATGTGGTTGTCGTTTGCTAAGATCGTTTCGCGAAAGTCGTTCCGGCCTCCTGCTCGCTGGGGCCACATACGGAGAACACCTCCACGTGTCTAGAGTCACCCTTTCCTGTGCTCTTCTATCACTCCTTCTCTTGTCCGGTCCTCGAGGTTCCCGTCCCTCGGGCTCAAGGTTTCTCGACAGCTCTCCTGTTTCTCCTTTTCGGCATCTCGGTGTTCCTATAAGCCTCTTCCGCCGAATGTAATCATCCACTGGTCATCATCTCTTTCACGGATTTCGGACTGATCCGAAAACTTTTAGACAAATCGGGCACCATGGGCACCCATAAACGCCGATATTTTCATGAGCTCCGAACTCCTTAATTCGGCCGCCTCGTCGGTCCATCGCTTTGAACACCGGAAGTGTCTCAGCCTGTCTAACAATCCGAGTGATTGCTGATCCTTCAAATTCTTTTGTCGTAGGGCAAACCTCGTGGTGAATTGTTCGCTTAGTTCACCCCAACTGTCAATGCTTCTTGGTTCCAAATTGCTGAACCACCCTTGTGCTGCTCCGTCCATGGTCTGTTGGAACATTCTGCACCACACCGGCATGGGCCATTCTCCTTGATTCGCCGCTCCGACGAAACGGTTGATATGGTCGTCCGGATCGGCGAGCCATCGCACAATTTTAAGTTGGTAGGCATTATACACTGGGACCGTGAACTCTACTATCCTTCTTGTAAAGGGTGACCGAGCCAATTCCTTATAAGGCTTGCCGAGATCGCTTTTGGCTTCGCACGGTGTCTCCTCTCGCTCATCGTGGTATGTGAATATGAGTCAGTCGGTTTGATAACACCGTCGCCGCTGCATTGTATTTCCTAAAGAGAGCCTCCAATGACGCCATCTCGAAGCTTGTATCCGCTCCTAATCCGGGAGGTTTGAGTATGGAAGACCCCACTTCCCTATATGTTCCGTGGAGAGGAGGGTTCGACGAGGTGGCGGTCCGCTACCGCTATTCAATCCTGGTAGAATGAATCAGGTCCCACTAAGGCGCCAATTTGTTGAAGTAATTTCTTGTCTTCGGCTAGATCCCTACCGTCCGCCCCCGATATCCGGTCAAGAAAGGTATGCTTCTGCGACAATGTACCGACGTCACCCTCGCCGGTATTGTCCCGAGACCAAGCTCGGCGTGAGGATAAGTAAATGATAATAAATGTGGTGATAAAGTGTAGGTGAAAAACTTAATGCAAAGTAATAAATGTGTTGGGGTATTTATACTACCCCAACTTCCTATTCATATTACTGTTCTTCCACTGTTCAGCCACTGTTCCGCAGGCCTATGGTTACTCTATCCAATAGGCCACGTGGTAGGAAATCCCCTAAAATCTGCTGACACGGTCGGTGGTTATTAACCTTTGGCCGAACGTCCGTATGTCATCCGGCGTGTACGTCTTAACGTCCGGCACATGCGTCTGACCGGATGTTGTGCCGTCCGGCATATACGTCAACAGGTTTATTTGTTAGACGGAAAGTGGCCAGCAGGTGTTCACCGGAGATGACAAGTTGGAGGAAGATATGGGGTGGTTATCAAGAAGAGTTTCATTTCACTTTTCTCTTTCTATCTTATTCTCACATCCTTGACCACCTCTTCTCTCCGTACCATTCTTTTCTCACATCGTGCCCATCTTTCATTATCTTACACAGGGAAAATAGTTTTAATGGTTTTGATACTTTTCACATTTTTTTATTTAAACATGTTCATTATTCACCTATACAAATAGGAAAATTGAGATTTTGTGACCTTTTATAGTCTCTTATAATTTAAAAGAGAAATGCTAAAACCAATATTTTTTACAAATAAGCTTTCACACAATGACGTGTATCAAAATGATAAGAGTGAGGATCCTCTCAAGTTGTCTATAATTTGATTGGTCGTATTAAAAAATTACTAGCTATTAGATTAAAGAGCTAATTATTTAAATCAAAATGTGGTTGACACACAAATGCACATTTCGTCCTTAACATTTAATAAGTATACTAGTCGTTCCTGTGGTTGTCCATTTTACATTAACCGGTCCTTTAACTAAACTGGCTTTTGTTTTGGCCGTTAACTCCAAGCATGTGATGGTCACGTGAGGGGCAAAATAGTCCTTTAACTTTATACTAAACCATATGGACAATTTTTTAAACTAGAATATAAATTATAATTATTTTAACTAACTCATAAAGACGATTCATGTAATTGACTTTTTTCTTATTATCTATTTATTTATTTATTTATTTTATTAGTTTAACTCTTAACTAAACAACAAACTGCAACACAAATAAATTATCATCGGTTCCTCCACTACTTACCACAACCTACCACCACCACCACCAACCCTCACCTCCACCACCACCCTCACCTACCAATACCACCCACCACTACCCTCACCACCCCCACCACCACCCACATGGTCGTGGTGGTTTGTGGTGGGTGGTGGTGGAGGATGAGATGATAATTTATTTGTGTTGTGGTGTGTGGTTTAGTAAAAAGTTAAGCTTAAAAAAAATTAGTTACATAGATCGTCCCTGTAGATTAGTTAAAAAAATTAAAAAAAGTAAAAAAATTAAGTTCCAGTTACAAAAATCATTCTTGTGGTTTGGCATGAAGTTAAAAGGACTATTTTTCCCCATACATGACAAGTATGTGCCTGGACTTAACTGCAAAAAAAGGTCAGTTTGGTCAAAGGACCGGCCAATGCAAAATGGACTTAGCTCAGTTGGCCACCTGAGTTCCTACTGGAGCTTGGGGAGGGGTTTTTTACCCGGGTTCAAGTATCGCAAGTGACAAAAAAATTTGGATTTTCCTCTTAGTGTGAAGCCATGAGTTCTAGGGGTTTCCCTTCGCGGGTCTATCCTAGTGGTTCATGTCCTGGGCCTTGGCCGTTTGGATGGTTTAACTTAGGGGTCGTATTTCAAGTGTGATGTCGTTCTAAAAAATGGCAAAGTGGATAACCACATGAAAGACTGGTGTAGTTACTGAGAGTTAATTAAGAAAGATGCAATTGGGTATCAACCACATGGATGATTTATTTAATTAACTCTATATTAATTTAAAGGCCAAAGCAAAACTTATCAAGTAACTTCTTACTTCTTTCCTTTCCTAAATGTAATTAAAGGCCAAAGCAAAACTTATAAAGTAACTTCTTACTTCTTTCCTTTCCTAAATGTAATTATCTATGTATCAACCACATGGACGATTGTGTTATTTTGGTTGTTTTTGGTGATGTTACATCCCATAGCAAAGCGATTACACCTTCCTAAAAGCGATTACACCTTAGCGATTTCACCTTCCTAGGACTTTAATTGGTTACTTTTGCATAGATGGTCGGTGACATCAAACATATATCTGCTTTTGGTGTCCTTTATATTCTTGGTTATACATTAAGTGCATGGAAATCTTATTATATTAATTAATACATAATTAATCACTGTGATCCTTATTACGGAATTGGTTTATCTCGGTTTCATTATTATTCATGGGTTGATTTATGGCCGATTATGCTTATAAACCCTAGTTTCTAACTAGGGTTTAATTAATACGTAGCGATTACGTGGTTTGATACTGGTTGTTTTCTTCTTGTTTCGATTGTGTTATTTTGGTTAGGGTTTGTTTATTTTCGTGTTGAATGGAGGGTGTGCCTTACGTTGATATGGATGCCTCAATGGATTGTAGGCAACATGAACCTCATGTGGAGCCGGTTCCACATGATGTAAATCTTAATGATTCTGCTTTTCAAGGGGGTATGAATGCCAATGAGGTCGTGAAGCCGGTTTCAAATGCGCCTAGTGAACGGACTGAGAGTATTGATGATTCGGGGTTTTGGGATGCTGGGCCGCTTGGTGTTACAAGTATTTTGAATATGAAAGATTTCCCATCTCATCGCTTACGTGTCAATGATACCACTAGGGTGTTAATCGCCTAGTGGTGATGGTATTAGTGTAGCTCCTAAAGTCGGAAGGGTACATGTTTCTCCGTGCATACGAAGTTATGCTTCTTCTTAAGGACAAATTAACAAAGCTACGCCAACTGTTGAGGTTAATACATTACCTATGTCGTATGTTGGTGCTACAAGTGGTACGAATTCTACTAATGTTAATGGTGCTACGTCAATTGATTCGACGAAGCGCAAATATAATTTTCGTAGGTTGGAGTGTAGTAAAAAGTCTAATGGGGTGGATCTCTCCATTCCTATGAAATTCGTTGAGGAGGTAAACTCTAAATTTGAGAATACCCTTTATGGCTATTTCCTTGGTAAACGTATTGCTTTTATGGTTGTTGATTATTACGTTCGTAATACATGGGCCAAGTATGGTATTCAAAAGGTTATGATGAATGCGAAGGGGTTCTTTTTCTTTAAGTTTTCCACTCGTAAAGGTGTTGATGATGTGCTTGAAAACGGACCGTGAATGATTAGGAATGTGCCAATTATTCTTAAAACGTGGACTTTGAATACTAATCTGCTTAAAGAGGATTTGACTAATATTCCGATATGGGTTAAATTCCATGACGAGCCCCTTGCTATGTTTTCTGATGATGGTCTCAGCCTACTAGCTACATTTATTGGTACTCCAAAAATGTTAGATTCTTATACTAGTCATATGTGCTTGGAATCATGGGGTCGAAGTAGTTTTGCTAGGTGCTTGATTGAAGTTAAGGCAGATCAGGTCCTTAGGGAGAGCATCATTGTTGAGATACCATTACTTGATGGGACATGATCTACTATTGAAAAGACTCGGGTGGAATACGAATGGAAACTGCCTCGGTGTGATACATGTAAATTGTTTGGTCATGCGCTGATTAATTGTCCTAAATTTGTTCCACTTCCTACTCATCCTAAACAGACTGTTAATGATGGTTATCAATTTGTCACTAACAAGAATAAGGGTAGGAATGGTGGTCCAAGTGTTCCAGGTAAGGGAGGTTTTACTAAAGTGGGTCATAAGTTTAGGTATCAACCTAAAGCGCCTCCTCCTGAACCAAAGAAGGTGGATAGTGCGAAGAAGAAAGCCATTGGTGTGGCTAGTAGGAGTGGGACGAAGATTGCTACATCTAATCCTTTTGCTGCACTAAATACGATCGATTTTGATGACTGTGACAATCCTACTGATGTAGAGGTTTCTGGTAATACAATGGAAGCAAAGGAGGTTGGGTCTCTCGACAGTAATGTATCACAAGATCCGCCATGAGTGATTCAATGGAAGCTAACGCGTTGGTCCTACCCCTATTGTTGAGAAAATTGGGAGTTTGAGAGGCTTCTTATCGATGGGAAAGCTACTCTTGTTGATGATAATGGTAATCCTATTAAAAATTTGATTATGAAGGTTATAATAAGGATTTACCGGCTACTTCTTTTACTAAGAGGTTAACCCACTCTACCAGGTGGGAGAGATTGTGGATTCGATAGTGATGATGAGGAGGTTGTGAACACTTTTGATGAGTCGAGTAACCTATTTGGTGGTGGTCATGATCGCGAAGATGACTATGATCACTATGATTATGATAACTATGCGGATCAGGTTTACGATCTTCCAGGAAATTTGGATGCCTATTATGACACGCATAGTATCAAGCTCCAAGGCCTTGGTAGGAAGTAATTTTAGCTCCATATGAGTCTAATGTTATATTTTGAGTAGTTGTTTATTTTCTTATATATATAATAGGAAGTATCTTGTTATGTAAGCTTTTCGCCTATGTAACGGGCTGAGATATGGGATTCACCCATATCCTTTGTACTTAAACATTTTTTGGAGTAATATATTTACTGGGTCTTTGACCTTTTACCCAAACGTTTTCTACTACCATCCAGTTAAATTTCTTCATTCTCATTTATAATCCACTTTTTTTTGCATCAACCCATCTTCATATTCACATAGGCCGAGGTTTAAAGGGACCAAGGACGGTGTTGGAACTCCTAGAGTTTGGTCAATAGTGTAGGTTAAAAGTAATTTTTCTTTTTCTTTTACTACATATTCATAGAAAATAAGGCACCCTAATTCATAGGGATTTAATACTCCCACCACAATTTTTGATTGAAATACAATTTTACACAAGTTATAAAGCCCACTGTACAACACTGTAATGTCGAATTGTGGTATATGCATCAAAAGAAATAGTGGGAGTATCACCTCCTTAATTTTTATAGCCCTCCCATGATACTCTCAAACCAAAAATGCTTCTCTTATTCTAAAGATTCTCGAGATTCACTTGTCTTATAAATTTTTTTTTTCATAAAACACTTTAAACTTTAAAAGATTTTCGGCCCTCAAAACAAAAAATTTCAAGCTCCGCCATTGCATATTAATTAATAAACTTCTCAACTTCATTTTACTGTTTCCAATTCCATCACATACGAGGATCACATCCAAAGCTACCATGCATTTTAACTTATATTTTAGACACATTGTTTAATTGCATTATCGATAATGAAACGATACAAGACAGCGTCATCAACAAAAATGATTATAGTTACCAACAACAATGAAAACAAGTATGTATGTGTTACGAAATACTGATAATCGACAAGAAGTATAAGCTAGAACAATTGAGAGATTTTGGAATGCGTTTTCATTGATCATACAAAACTACAAATGAACCTCTATTTATAGGGTTCTTACAATCAATGTATTTAGTACAAGCATTAAGAGGGGATACAACAAGACATAGGTTATGAAGGTTATGGTATATGGATAGCCACACACATAAATATTCACAATACTCCCTCTTGGCTATCCATCATTAGTTGTCATACGATCAGATCTGCTGTCATATAATTTTATCCATAACACTCCCTCTTAGATGTCCATATTATTAATACGCTTTAAGAATGCTGCCTCATTAAAAACCTTGTCAGGAAAACCCAGTGGGACAAAACCATGACTAAGGACAAAAAGAGTGCAGTGCGTATTATCTCCCTCTGATGAATATATCACTTGAGCTCTTTGAGTCGATGCATTCCAATGTTGTGACTTAGTTTCCTAAATGTTGAGGTAGGAAGTGCCTTGGTAAATAGATCCGCCAAATTGTCGCTTGAACGAACTTGTTGAACAATATTATCACCATTCTTCTGAAAGTCGTGAGTGAAGAAATTTTTTGGTAAAATATGTTTCGTCCCATCGCCCTTGATATAACCTTCTTTAAGTTAAGCAATACATGATGCATTATCTTCATGTAAAACTGTTAGTGCCACTTTCTCTAAAGAATTGTCACATGATCTACGTATGTGTTGTATCATACTTCTTAGCCAAACACATTCTCGACTTGCTTAAAGTATCGCTAGAATTTCTGCATGGTTGGATGATGTCGCTGAGATCGTCTGCTAAACTAAACGTCATGAAATTGCGGTTCCTCCACTTGTAAATACATATCCAGTTTGAGATCGACCATTGTGAGGATCGGACATTCTGGAAGATATGTAAACCCAAATACATCGAATAAGATAAGGACATCCATATTATAATATCCATAAAACTCCCCCTTGGATGTCCATTTGAGGATTATGCCTCGTTAAAACCTTACTAGACAAAACCCAGTGGGACAAAAATCTAGTGAAAGAAAAAAAAAATCATAATTCCTTTATATGCTCGGCGATGTTGCCTCATTAAAAACCTTGCCGGAAAACCCTGTGGGGACAAAACCGTGGTCAAGGAAAAAAGAGTACAACGCGTATCTTCTTTCCCCCTGATGATCACATCACTTAAGCTCATTGAGTCAGTGAAGTGCAGATTAAAGTGTCTTGATAGAATCACATGAATAAATATTCTCTACACGTTGTTCGCATATTCATATTACCATATGTCATACACCTCATGTAAGTACTTCATAAGTTACTCATTGCCAACAAATTCAAAGTGAATGATATATTATATCATGTATGACCACTAGCGAGAACTTCAATCGTTCCATACGCATTTTAGTATCACACTTTTAAATCCATATTGTGATCATCATCTTTATATATCAAGGGGGTCTTTTTAGCATCACGTGACCTCATAAGCATGAGGGTCATTTATCCATATAGTTATTTAGCATCTTTCTCTAGCTTTTATTATGTTTAAGGATTTCATCCTTAAGATATTCAATCAGAAAAATTATCTTTTCTTTCAAGGTTTAATTTCTAAGCATGCAATCGCCTTTGAAGCTCTGCTTGAGTTCCATCAATATTCAAATTATCAAACTATATGAAACTTACATTATATTGAAGACCAAGTATTCTTACAAAGTAACATGGGCAAACATATTTATTTTATGGCACAATTTTCAGTGAGTATATTCTAAGGCGATTATAACATATATGCCTAATAATATGATTGATTCATTATAATCAAATAATGTTCTCGAGAACTTTTCTTATATGCTCCAAGCAGTAAAATCACTAGCATGCTTCTTGCATTTTATATCTTATAACAAAATCTCAACATTACATGAGCTCTATTTATGTATTTTTTTAGACGCATATCAATTACTTATTATATTGCCAGACTTACTAAAATACATTATTGGATCCACCACATGTGCACATGTATGTGCATGATTATTTCCAAGTCTTTGAGAAAATATGTGATGCCATGACTTATAACTTTTGCATAATTTAATTATCTTTCTCATAAAGACATATTCATATCCAATAGGTTTACATATTCATTTGTACGGACTTTAAGTCCCAGAAACCATGTCTCATCACAAGAGACTTCAATCATTCATTAGTTCTTTGCGTCTTTACATCTTTTGGCCATCCATATATACATCTGCACTTCCTGCAGGTATGCTTCCATGATCCTCACCATGATTATAGCGCTATCTTATTTATTTACATAATCATTACCATATCGACGTCGATTCATTACTTTTCGATTCAACACTTTACTAGATATTATATTTTATCATTTGTTGAGATCTCAAAGTTTTTCATGTACCGGGTTTTCAATAACCTTCATGTCTAGTTTCTATTTAAGAGTATGGGGTCTTTATTACCTCGATTCGACCATCTTGATTTTATTGCTCCATTATATCTCTTCATTCGAGGACTTTATTTGAATCGATTAGTCTATCACGTTGCTAGACGTGTCATAGACTTACTATCAATCATTGGTTTTAATGTTGGGACACACCCTTTAATTGGAGCATTAGCAGCATATGTATAATCTAGTCACTTTATATAGGTCACAAAACATGCCTGGCAACTACTAGATCTGGAATGTAAATTGTCCCTTTAACTTTAATTTCATATTTATTAGTGTGAGGATCAATATGTATATTATAATTCATTCCATAACTCTCGCTGCTCATTCTCCCCCTGAATGAATTATCAATTACAACATCCATTTTTGTGCGTTGTGGTGGATTATCAATACATGTTTCGCACATTTACATAAAAATTTAATGGGAGACAAATGGTTCGTGACCAAAACCATTAAAATGGGGAGGATTCATTATAATTGTTGGCAAGATGCGAAATTTAATTCTTTATTTATTTTATAACATGCCCCAAAAACTAAGACTTTTGTTCTCATAATTATTGGCTTTGCAATCAACTGACGACGTTTTATAAACGTTTCAACAAAAGCAATTCGCATTTGAACTTGGGCTACTTTTATGTTCAACACTTATTCCAATAATTGCCCAACATATGGAATTATTCACCACCATTTCCAAAGATACAATTTGGAAAACCATGCTCGCATTTTATAAGACGAGCCATTCATCACGCTAAACTTAAGTTGCGTCTTTAATGATCATTTTGACGATGCATCGATTTTAAAACTCAAAATGGTCCACATGGCGGATGTATAGGCCTACATACATCCCGTCATATTATTTCCAAAACTTTATAGGACATAATCCTTACTTTAGTTTGGTGGTGATAGATGAAATATTAACTTCCATTGAGAACAATAAGAACAAACAACTCAGCCTTGAAGAACCCATAGTTCTTTTATACGTTTCGCATCATTATTGACTCGGCATGGTCTTACCGGTCATGCCAATTAATACAACAATATTAGCTCATAAACTTATATTTATGACTACATGTGCTTCAATTACATTTTTTTTATATATATATAAAAAAAACTAATAATATGGAGAGCTCACATCACTCCGATTAGCTCTTTTATGCTCATTTACACATTTAATATAATTGTCACATTAGCCTATAGCATTATCAAATATTAAAGCACAAAGTGAACTAGTAAAGTATGTTATCAACCATGTCTTGCATACAAACAATTAAAATCACATAATAAATAACTCATGCATACATGGCAAACTTAATTTCACAATTAGAACAACTAAAAAAGTTAATATATTTACCTATAATATTCTTTGACAACATTCACAGTAAGTAATGGCTTTGCATATTTTTGTTCATTCATGAGCCAACATTTGGATAAAAATGATTATCGTGTTAATCACACAAACATATGATATGATAATCGTGTTCATTCAAGAAATTGCATATTTTGATTTCCATTACGTTATCAGTCATCATCACAAACATATGATATGTTAAATTATTTGTTTCACTCCCTGTGTATATGAATGATGTTATATTCTTGCCTAGATCCATGGCATATGTATTGATATAGTAATTTGTGCATGTGAGTACTAGATTTGTAAGTTATAAAATTTGTTGGGTCAGTTTGGAAGGAGATTTTTTTCTAAAGCTTTTTAAAGCCGTAAGTTTTTGTTTTTAAAAATTAAAAAGCTTTGTTTAGTAATACAAGCTATTTAAATAGAATTTTTCAGGTCATAAGTTATCTTATACTTCTATGCTAGTATAATATGATGACTAATAATATGTACATGTGCAAATTAGTAATGGTTAATAACATAGTGGTTTGTATGTTTGAGATCGATAGTTATGCATTGATATATATTTTGAGTTGTTTTTTCATGATTTAGCATATGTCTTGCTCTGTTGTTTTGTAAGTTTGATAATTTTTCGAACAAAGCCCGAAACCAGAACCTTTATCTAATTTTGTCAATATGAACAACTTGTAACTTACTATATGTTGTTCCTCTGACGTCAAGCCTAATAAATGTTTTGAAATTACACTATATAGTGCATGTTATCTCATGTTAGCTTATGATCTTGGATATGCATTTGTTTATTTGTATAAAGTCTTATAGAATTATGTATTTAATCTCTCTTTAATACTTTAATATAGATGGACAATGCTAGAAGTATTTATATGAATTTATTCATAGCTATGCTTTAAATAAACTACTAGTATGATTTATAATCGATCTCTTGATTTGATTAAATTGTGAGGTTTTTGGATCGTTGTTTTAAGGAGTTCAAACACTTTGCATTTAGACATTAAATTTGAGCTTTTATAACTTTTACATAATAAATATATTAATTGCTTCAAATTCGTCAAATATGTTTCAGATTTTATTGCTTGCATGCCTTGTTAGATTAAAAGTAACATGATAAAACTTATTTATGATTAATGCATTTGGGTTTTGATGTCTAAGCATGTAACATGTGTTGTATAACATGCATTACTCTATTCATTAACGAGCTTGATTATTAGTTTTATAATTACTAAGCATTCGTACCTATTTAGATTCTCAATGCGTATAAATCTATATTCTTTGATGCTCGTCACAGTTTGATAATATGGAAAAATTTAGTGATAGTATTATCAATCGGAATTGATCATGTCTTCCTAATGGGCTAATGTCTAAAGATAATATACCACTGGGCATAGGGAATTGTTTTCATCCTCATGTAACTGGGATTTTGCCATCTTAATAATTAAGAGATTCTAGTATTATTTGCACTCAAAATATTTTCGACCGTTATTGCTTATTATCAAATAGATTGATGACCTTCATCTTTTTCTAGCAAGATAAATTCGCAGTATATGACAATAAAATGTGAAAAAAAATAAACCTGTCATTTTGAATATGAAAATTATTTGTGTAAATGTCGGAATTTAATAACCATATTGTCATATATGTGTGATTTATGTATCATGTGGTTTTATTTGCTCGCATGTGAAACACTAGATTAATTGATTAACGACATACTTTATTAGTATATATTATGTTTTATTAGTGCTATAGGCTAATGTGAACATTATATTAAACTATGTGTGAAATATATAAAAGAGCTAATCGGAAAAATGTGAGCTGTCCATATTATTTGACTTTTATATAATAAAAAAGGTGCAGTTGAAGCATATGTGGTCATAAAGTATAAATTTATAAGCCAAGATTATTGTAGTAATTGGCATGACCGGTTAGACCATCTCGGGTCAATGATGATGCGAAATGTATAGAAGAACCACAAGTTTCTTCAAAGATAAATTTGTTTGTTCTCAATGGAATGGAAGTTAATTGTTCACATATCACCATAATATTAAGGTAAGGACTTTAACTTATAAGTTTTTGGAAAGAATATAAAGGGAATGTATGTAGGCCTATACATCCGCCATATAGATCATTTTGAGTTTTAAAATTGATGCATCGTCAAAATGATCATCAAAGACGCAACTTAAGGTTAGCGTGATTAATGGCTCGGCTTATGAAATTCGAGCATGGTTTTCCAGATTGTATCTTTGAAAATGGTGGTGAATACTTTCATATATTGGGCAATTATGAATAAGTGTCGAACATAAAGTAGCCCATGTTTATACGCGAATTGCTTTTGTTGAAATGTTTATAAGACGTTTTCAGTTGATTGCAAAGCAAATAATTATGAGAACATAACTCTTAATTTATGGGGCATGTTAAGAATATGGATTCGCATCTTGCCAACAATCTATAATGATTCCTCCCCATTATAATGTTTTGGTCATGAATCATATTTACCAAGTGAGATTTTGTAATTGTGCGACATTTCTTATAGTAAATCCACCCCAACGCACATAATTTGGGATGTTGAAATTGATAATTCATTCAGGGGGAGAATGAGCAGCGATAAATTTGGAATGAATTATGATAATATAAATGTTGATGCTCACAGTAATGAATATGAACTTAAAGTTTAAGGGACATTTTATATTCCAGATCTAGTAATTGCCAGACTTGTATAGTGACCTATAGAAGTTACTAGATCATATATACGCTGCTAATGCTCCAATTAAAATGTGTGTCCCAACATTAAAACCAATGATTGATAGTAAGTCTATGGCACGTCTGCAACGTGATAGACTAATCGATTCCAAATAAAAGTCCTCGAATGAAAAGATAAAAGGGAGCAATAAAATCAAGATGGTCGAATCGAGGTAATAAAGTCCCCATAATAGTCTATTAAAGAGAAAATAGACATGAAGGTTATTGAAAACCCCGGGTACATGAAAAACTTTGAGATCTCAACAAATGATAGATTATAATGTCTAATAAAGTGTGGAATCGAACTAAAATGATTCGACTTCGATAGTACTATTGAGTATAATATTGCGCAAGATAATGATAATAATATAGTGCTATAATAAGAGTGAGGATCTTGAAAACAAACTTGCAAGATGATTGGCCAAAATGTAAAGACGCAAGTAACTAATGAAAAAGATTTAAGTCTCTTGCGATGAGACATGGTTACTGGGACTTGAAGTCCATACATATGAATGTGTAAAATTATTGGATATGTATCAATCTTTATGAGAAAGTGAAATTAAAGAATTGAAATTTTCGTGTTTAAGGCATAACTAATGGTACACAATATTTTCGTAAAGACATGAAAATAATCATAAGGAGATATGTTCTTATGTGGTGGATCCAATAATGTATTTTGTTATTATAGAAGTCTGGCAATGTAAGAAATAATTGATGTGCGTCTAAAGGATATATGAATAGAGCTCGTCGATTTGAATTTCCATAAGAAAATTCTCAAGAATACAAGTAGATTATAATTGGATTCAACGATATAGTTTAAAACAGATATGGGCATACGTGTGAAGATTGCATTAATGTATACTTGCTGATGAGCCATGAAAATGAATAAGTTTCTCATAAAACTATATAAAGTATCTGGATTTTAATATGTTATAAGTTTTATATAGTTTGATTATTTGAATATCGATGGAACTCCAAGGGTGTTTACAAAGGCAATTGAGTACTTATAAAATGAATTTGACTTGACAAACATAGTTCGTCGTAATATATGAATTGAACATAATAAGGATTAAATCCTTAAGTTGATAGATATAATTTGGTAGATAAATGATACTCATGTCTATGAGGTCACATGTTGCAAAGCCCCTTCAATATACAAAGCTGATGATCACAATATTAGTTTGGAAGTGTCAAATTTAAGCGTATAAGAAATAATGACGGTTCTTGCTCGTCATATATGATATAATTTATCATTCATTTTGAATTTGTTTCAAAGTAAAAGAATGTACAATGAATGTTGAGTCCTCATATTGGAGGTATGAATCACAACTGGTGAAAATAGTATTTAACAAATTCTTTCATGCGAGACTCGACCAAATTTATATATAAAAGACATCGCCATGAAATTAATTAAGATATTGGTTGTGCCAACTTAAGGAATTCAAGTGATGTGATCAACGGGGAGAGAATATACACGTTACACTCTTTTCCTTTTCCTTGTTTTTTCCACAGGGCTTTTCAAAGAAAGTTATAATAAGGCAACATCCCCAAGCGTATGAAGAAGTTATGTACTCTTTTTCTAGTACTGACATTTCATGGCGTTCTGTAAAGCAAACAATGAGTGTGATACAACATATTCGTGAATCATGTGGTATTTCTTTAGGCCATGAAGCTCCAACAATCGTACATGAAAATAGTGCAGCATACATTGCTCAAAGGACTGTTACATCAAAGGTGACTGAAGCAAGCATATTCTACCGAAGTTCCTTTTCACCAATGATTACAGAAGAGTGGCTATATTATTGTCCATAAGGTTTATTCATGCAAGAACCTAACAGACTTATATATCAAGGCACTTCCTACGCAACATTTAAGAAGTTGGTTCGGGCATTGGAATGCAAAGACTCGATAAACTTAAGTGATCTAATCATCGGAGGAGAATATACGCGATGCACTCTTTTTTCCTTAGCTATGGTTTTGTCCCATAGGGTTTTCCAAGCAAGGTTTTTAATGAGGCATCATATCTAAGCGTATGAGAATTAATGATGGATAGCCAAGAGGGAGTGTTATGAATAATTATGATTGTGGCTATCCATATACCTTAACCCCTCAAACCTTTCATCTTTCATATTCCCCCAATTATGATTGTACTAAATACTTTGATTATGAGAGTCCTATAAATTGAGGATCATTTGTAGTTTGTGATATCAATCTTAATGAAATATATTGGTCTCGATTCTCTCTGTGCATTGGTTATGTGTTATTGCTATTAGGCCGTTGTTTTACAACACGTTATCATATCATATCATATCAAGAAATTCCAATGATGTAAAGACGCATAGTTGGATGATGTCGCTGAGATCATCTGCTAAACTAAACGTCATGAAATTGCGGTTCCTCCACTTGTAAATACATATCCAGTTTGAGATCGACCATTGTGAGGATCGGACATTCTGGAAGATATGTAAACCCAAATACATCGAATAAGATAAGGACATCATATTATAATATCCATAAAACTCCCCCTTGGATGTCCATTTGAGGATTATGCCTCGTTAAAACCTTACTAGACAAAACCCAGTGGGACAAAAATCTAGTGAAAGAAAAAAAAAATCATAATTCCTTTATATGCTCGGGGATGTTGCCTCATTAAAAACCTTGCCGGAAAACCCTGTGGGGACAAAACCGTGGTCAAGGAAAAAAGAGTACGTGTATCTTCTCTCCCCCTGATGATCACATCACTTAAGCTCATTGAGTCAGTGAAGTGCAGATTAAAGTGTCTTGATAGAATCACATGAATAAATATTCTCTACACGTTGTTCGCATATTCATATTACCATATGTCATACACCTCATGTAAGTACTTCATAACTTACTCATTGCCAACAAATTCAAAGTGAATGATATATTATATCATGTATGACCACTAGCGAGAACTTCAATCGTTCCATACGCATTTTAGTATCACACTTTTAAATCCATATTGTGATCATCATTCGTTATATATCAAGGGGGTCTTGTCAGCATCACGTGACCTCATAAGCATGAGGGTCATTTATCCATATAGTTATTTAGCATCTTTCTCTAGCTTTTATTATGTTTAAGGATTTCATCCTTAAGATATTCAATCAGAAAAATTATCTTTTCTTTCAAGGTTTAATTTCTAAGCATGCAATCGCCTTTGAAGCTCTGCTTGAGTTCCACCAATATTCAAATTATCAAACTATATGAAACTTACATTATATTGAAGACCAAGTATTCTTACAAAGTAACATGGGCAAACATATTTATTTTATGGCACAATTTTCAGTGAGTATATTCTAAGGCGATTATAACATATATGCCTAATAATATGATTGATTCATTATAATCAAATAATGTTCTCGAGAACTTTTCTTATATGCTCCAAGCAGTAAAATCACTAGCATGCTTCTTGCATTTTATATCTTATAATAAAATCTCAACATTACATGAGCTCTATTTATTTATTTTTTTTAGACGCATATCAATTACTTATTATATTGCCAGACCAATACATTATTGGATCCACCACATGTGCACATGTATGTGCATGATCATTTCCAAGTCTTTGAGAAAATATGTGATGCCATGACTTATAACTTTTGCATAATTTAATTATCTTTCTCATAAAGACATATTCATATCCAATAGGTTTACATATTCATTTGTACGGACTTTAAGTCCCAGAAACCATGTCTCATCACAAGAGACTTCAATCATTCATTAGTTCTTTGCGTCTTTACATCTTTTGGCCATCCATATATACATCTGCACTTCCTGCAGGTATGCTTCCATGATCCTCACCATGATTATCAAAGACGCAACTTAATAGGACTCTCATAATCAAAGTATTTAGTACAATCATAATTGGGGGAATATGAAAGATGAAAGGTTTGAGGGGTTAAGGTATATGGATAGCCACAATCATAATTATTCATAACACTCCCTCTTGGCTATCCATCATTAATTCTCATACGCTTAGATATGATGCCTCATTAAAAACCTTGCTTGGAAAACCCTGTGGGACAAAACCATAGCTAAGGAAAAAAGAGTGCATCGCGTATATTATCCCTCTGATGATTAGATCACTTAAGTTTACTGAGTCTTTGCATTCCAATGCCCTGAACCAACTTCTTAAATGTTGCAGTAGGAAGTGCCTTGATATATAAGTCTGTTAGGTTCTTGCATGAATAAACCTTATGGACAATAATATAGCCACTCTTCTGTAATCATTGGTGAAAAGGAACTTCGGTAGAATATGCTTGCTTCAGTCACCTTTGATGTAACAGTCCTTTGAGCAATGTATGCTGCACTATTTTTATGTACGATTGTTGGAGCTTCATGGCCTAAAGAAATACCACATGATTCACGAATATGTTGTATCACACTCATTGTTTGCTTTACAGAACGCCATGAAATGTCAAGATTAGAAAAGAGTACATAACTTCTTCATACGCTTGGGGATGTTGCCTTATTATAACTTTGCTGAAAAGCCCTGTGGAAAAAAAACAAGGAAAAGGGAAAAGAGTGTAACGTGTATATTCTTCCCCTGTTGATCACATCACTTGAATTCCTTGTTGGCACAACCAATATCTTAATTAATTTCATGGCGGTGTCTTTTATATATAAATTTGGTCGAGTCTCGCATGAAAGAATTTGTTAAATACTATTTTCACCAGCCAGATTCATACCTCCAATATGAGGACTCAACATTCATTGTACATTCTTTTACTTTGAAACAAATTCAAAATGAATGATAAATTATATCATATATGACGAGCAAGAACCGTCATTATTTCTTATACGCTTAAATTTGACACTTCCAAACTAATATTGTGATCATCGACTTTGTATATTGAAGGGCTTTGCAACATGTGACCTCATAGACATGAGTATCATTTATCTACCAAATTATATCTATCAACTTAAGGATTTAATCCTTATTATGTTCAATTCATATATTACTTATTTAACTATGTTTGTCAAGTCAAATTCATTTTATAAGTACTCAATTGCCTTTGTAAACACCCTTGGAGTTCCATCGATATTCAAATAATCAAACTATATAAAACTTATAACATATTAAAATCCGATACTTTATATAGTTTTATGAGAAACTTATTCATTTTCATGGCTCATCGCCAAGTATACATTAATGCAATCTTCACACGTATGCCCATATCTGTTTTAAACTATATCGTTGAATCCAATTATAATCTACTTGTATTCTTGAGAATTTTCTTATGGAAATTCAAATCGATTTAGCTCTATTCATATATCCTTTAGACGACATCAATTATTTCTTACATTGCCGCACTTCTATAATAACAAAATACATTATTGGATCCACCACATAAGAACATATCTCCTTATGATTATTTTCATGTCTTTTTAAAATATTGTGTACCATTAGTTATGCCTTAAACACTAAAATTTCAATTTTTAATTTCACTTTCATAAAGATTGATACATATCCAATAATTTTACACATTCATATGTATGGACTTCAAGTCCCAAGAACCATGTCTCATCGCAAGAGACTTAAATATTTTTCATTAGTTACTTAATGCTTTACATTTTGGCCAATCATCTTGCAAGTTTGTTTTCAAGATCCTCACTCTTATTATAGCACTATATTATTATCATTATCTTGCATAATATTATACTCAATAGTACTATCGACGTTTATTCATGTTAGTTCGATTCCACACTTTACTAGACATTATAATCTATCATTTGTTGAGATCTCAAAGTTTTCATGTACCCGGTTTTCAATAACCTTCATGTCGAGTTTCTTTAATAGACTATTATGGGGACTTTATTACCTCGATTCGACCATCTTGATTTTATTGCTCCCTTTATCTTTTCATTCGAGGACTTTTATTTGGAATCGATTAGTCTATCACGTTGCAGACGTGTCATAGACTTACTATCAATCATTGGTCTTAAAGTTGGAACACACATTTTAATTGGAGCATTAGCAGCGTATATATGATCTAGTAACTTCTATAGGTCACTATACAAGTCTGGCAATTACTAGATCTGGAATATAAAATGTCCCTTAAACTTTAAGTTCATATTCATTACTGTGAGGATCAACATTTATATTATCATAATTCATTCCAATTTTATCGCTGCTCATTCTCCCCCTGAATGAATTATCAATTTCAACATCCCAAATTGTGTGCGTTGGGGTTGATTTACTATAAGAAATGTCGCACAATTACAAAATCTCACTTGGGAAATATGATTCATGACCAAAACATTATAATGGGGAGGAATCATTATAGATTGTTGGCAAGATGCGAATCCATATTCTTAACATGCCCCATAAATTAAGAGTTATGTTCTCATAATTATTTGCTTTGCAATCAATCTAAAACGCCTTATAAACGTTTCGACAAACAATTCGGCGATAAACATGGGCTACTTTATGTTCGACACTTATTCATAATTGCCCAATATATGAAAGTATTCACCACCATTTTCAAAGATACAATCTGGAAAACCATGCTCGAATTTTATAAGCCGAGCCATTAATCACGCTAACCTTAAGTTGCGTCGACGTCGATTTCATTTCGGTTCCAAACCTTTCTAGACATGATATAATTTATTGAGATCTCTTCATTTTGGTACCCGAGGTTCATCTTGAACCGTCATGTCTAATGTCCTTATAGAGGACCCTTCGGTGTTTCTTTAACCTCGACTTGACCATCTTGATTATAGGCTCCTTTTTCTTTCGAGGATTTTATCTTTGAACCGATCGGGTCTACCACGCTTTAGGCGTGCCTTAGACTCATTAGCAATTTCTGAATGTTCTTTAGGAACATCAATTTTGATAGGAGCATTAACAGCTGGTATATGTGACTTGGTTACTCTTTTAAGGTCAGTAAATGCGTCTGGTAATTGATTTGCTAACCCTTGTAAATGAATTATCTTTTGAACTTCTTGTTCACATTCTTTCGTTCGAGGATCAAGATGAGATAATGACAATTCTTTCCAACTTATATCACTTCCCAGCTGTTTCTTTTCTCCCCCTAATGTTGGGAATACTGACTCATCAAAATGACAATCAGCAAATCGAGCCGTAAACAAATCCCCCGTTGATGGCTCTAAATATCGAATTATAGATGGTGAATCATACCCAACATATATTCCCATTCTCCTTTGAGGTCCCATTTTTGTGCGTTGTGGTGGAGCAATTAGGACATATACTACACAACCAAAAATTCTTAGATGGGAAATATTTGGTTCCTGACCAAAAACCAACTGTAATGGGGAGTAAGTATGGTGACTCGTTGGCCTGATATGAATTAGTGTTGCCGCATGTAAAATAGCGTGCCCCTGCGTAAACCGGTAGTTTCGCTTTCATAATCATGGGCCTTGCAATCATCTGAATCCGCTTGATAAAGGACTCAGGAAGCCCATTTTGTGTATGAACGTGGGCTACTGAATGTTCTACACTTATCCCAATAGACATACAATAGTCATTAAATGTTTGGGATGTAAACTCACCAGCATTGTCCAAACGTATTGTCTTTATAGGATAATCTGGAAAATGTGCTCTCAGTCATAAACTAATTGGTATGCATAAATTTTGTTGCATTATAATAAATACACATGTTTAACCAATAAAGTTCATTTATGTGAAGATAAGGTTACTTATGAGGATATTTTTTTATGCAATATATATATTTCTTGCTTATTGAAGAAGTACTATTAACTTTGTCTCATTAAATAAAATGTCATGACTTTAATAATGTTATTGAGTTGTAATGAATGTGTGCATCATTTATTATGTGGTTTTATTTGCTTATGAGACATTTAAATGAATAATTAGTTGTATATACGCTTTTAGAAAATTGTGTAAGTTCACTTGTGTAAAAGAAGTGTTTCTTGTTAAATGATGTTATAGGCTAATGGAGTATCACATTAGTACTATGTAAAAGCTATGAGAGAGCTCATATATATGTTCTCCATATTATTCGATTTTTAAAAATAAGTCAAGTGCAATCGAAGCAGATGTGGTCATAAACTAGAGTTTATGAGCCAAGATTATTTATTGGCATGACTGGTTGACTATACGGATCAAGGATGATGCGAACTATATACAAGAACCATGAGTTCTTTGTGATTTGATAATTTTTATTGTTCTAAATGAAAGTGTATTGTTCATGTATCACCACTCAGTAAGTAAGGACTTTGTTCTATAAATTTGGAAAAATATAAAGGGGATGTATGTAGGCCTGTACATCCACCATGTGGATCATTTTGAGTTTTAAAATCGATGCATCGTCAAAATGATCATCAAATACACAACCTAAGGTTAGCGTGGTTAGTGGCTCGACTTATAAAATGTGAGCATGGTTTTCCAAATCATATTATTGCAAATGGTGGTGAATACTTTCAAGTAATGGCGATTATTGGAATAATTGTTGAACTTAAAGCAGCCTAAGTTCATCTTAATTGCTTTTGTTGAACGTTTATAAAACGATTCGATTGATCGCAAAGCCAATAATATTTTTTTTAAAATAGTCTATGGGGCATGTTATAACATATGAATTAGCATCTTGCCATTAATCGCACGAATCCTCCCGGTAGAATAGTTTTGGTCACAAACCATATATCCCACGTGAGATTTTGCAATTGTGTGAAATGGGATGTTGATATAGATAATTCATTAGGGAGAGAATAGCGGCGAGAAAGATGGAATGAATTATGATATAAAATATTGATCCTCACACCAATGAAAAGAGCTTAAGTTCAAGGACAATTTACATTCGGATCTAGTAGTTGCCGGACAAGTTTTGTGACCTAAATAAAGTGACTAGATCATACAACGCCGCTAATGCTTCATTAAAATGTGTGTCCCAACATTAAAACCAATGATTGATAGTAAGTCTATGGCACGTCATAGCGCGATAGACTAATCGATTCCAACAAAGTCCTCGAATGAAAGATAAAATGGAGCAATAAAATCAAAATGGTCGGAATCGAGGTAATAAAGTCCCCATAATAGTCTCTTCAGAAAGTAGACATGAAGGTTATTGAAACCCGGGTACATGAAAACTTTGAGATCTCAACAAATGATAGATTGTAATGTCTAGTAAAGTGGAATCGAACTAAAATGAATCGATGTCGACATATTATTGAGTATAATATTGCGAAGATAATGATAATAATATAGTGCTATAAGAAGAGTGAGGATCTTGAAAACAAACTTGCAAGATGATTGGCCAAAATATAAGACGCATAGTAACTAATGAAAGAGTTGTCTCTTGTGATGAGACATAGTTCTCTGGGACTTGAAGTTCGTACATATGAATGTGTAAAATTATTGGATATGTACCAATGTTTATGAGAAAGTGAAATTAAAGAATTGAAATTTTAGTGTTTAAGGCATAACCACGGTACACAATATTTTCATAAAGACATGAAAATTATCATAAGGAGATATGTTCTTATGTGGTGAATCAACACGTACTTTGTTATTATAGAAGTGCCGAAATGAAGAAATAATTGATGTGCGCCCAGGATATGAATAGAGCTCGTCGATTTTGAATTTCCATTAGAAAATTCTCGAGAATACAAGAAGATTATAATCGATTCAACGACATGGTTTAAAACAGATATGGGCATACGTGTGACGATTGCATTAATGTATATCGCGATGAGCCATGAAAATGAATAAGTTTCTCATAAAACTTTTCAAAGCATCCGGATTTTAATATGTTATAAGTTTTATATAATTTGATTATTTGAATATCAATGGAACTCCAAGGGTGTTTACAGGCAATTGAGTACTTATAAAATGAATTTGACTTGACAAACATAGTTCGTCGTAATATATGAACTGAACATAATAAGATTAAATCCTTAAGTCGATAGATATACTTTGGTGGAGAAATGATACTCATGTCCACGTCATGTTGCAGCAGTCCCTTCATATACAAAGCCGATGATCACAATATTAGTTTGGAAGTGTCAATTTAAGCGTATAAGAAATAACGATTCTTGCTCGTCATATGTGATATAATTTATCATTCATTTGAATTTGTTTCAGCAAAGAACGTACAACGAATGTTGGGTCCTCATATTGGAGTATGAATCTGGCGGTGAAAATAGTATTTAACAAATTCTTTCATGCGAGACTCGACCAAATTTATATATAAAGACACCGGCTATGAAATTAATTAAGATATTGGTTGTGCCAATTTAAGAATTCAAGTGATGTGATCAACACGGAGATAAAACACACGCCACACTTTTTTCCCTTTTCCTTGTTTTTCGGGCTTTTCAAACAGTTATAATAACAACATCCCCGACATATGTAGAAGTTATGTACTATTTTTTAGTCACGACATTTCACGGCATTCCATAAAGCAAACAACGAGTGTGATACAACATATTCGCGAATCATGTGGTATTTCTTGACCATGAAGCTCAGCGTCGCACATGAAAATAGTCGCAGATACATTGCTCAAATGATCGCCACATCAGGTGGATCGGCAAGCATATTCTACGAGTTCCTTTTCACCACGATTACAGAAGAGTGGCTATATTATTGTCCGTAAGGTTTATTCACGCAGAACCCAACGGACTTATATCAGGCACCCCCACCCAACAACATTAAAGTTGGTTGGGGCATTGGAATGCAAAGACTCAAGAACTTAAGTGATCTAATCATCGGAGGAGAATATCTGCGATGCACTCTTTTCCTTAGCTATGGTTTTGTCCCACGAGCAAACAGGTTTTAACGAGGCATCACATCTGCCGCATGAGATTAATGACGGATAGCCAGAGGAGTGTTATGAATAATTATGACTGGCTATCCATATACCTCAACCCCTCAAACCTTTCATCTTCATATTCCCCCATGATTGTACTTAATACTTTGATTATGAGAATCCTATAAATTGAGGATCATTTGTAGCCTGTGATATCAATCGCAACGAAATATATTGTCTCGATTCTCTCATTTTATTCTTCCAAACATTGGTTATGTGTTATTGCTATTAGGCCGTTGTTAGCAATAACACATAACCAATGCATGGAAGAATAAAATAGAGAGAATCGAGACCAATATATTTCATTGAGAGTAATATCACAAACTACAAATGATCCTCAATTTATAGGACTCTCATAATCAAAGTATTTAGTACAATCATAATTGTGGGAATATGAAAGATGAAAGGTTTGAGGGGTTAAGGTATATGGATAGCCATAATCATAATTATTCATAACACTCCCTCATGGCTATCCATCATTAATTCTCATATGCTTAGATATGATGCCTCATTAAAACCTTGCTTGGAAAACTGTGGGACAAAACCATAGCTAAGGAAAAGAGAGCATCGCGATATTCTCCCTCCGATGATTAGATCACTTAAGTTTCATCGAGTCTTGCATTCTAATGCCCCGAACCAACTTCTTAAATGTTGCAAGAGGAAGTGCCTTGATATAAGTCTCATAGGTTCTTGCTTGAATAAACCTTATGGACAATAATATAGCCACCTTCCGTAATCATTGGTGTAAAGGAACTTCGTAGAATATGCTTGCTTCACCACCTTTGATGTAGCGCCCTTGAGCAATGTATGCGACTATTTTCATGTACGATCGTTGAGCTTCATGGCTCAAGAAATACCACATGATTCACTAATATGTTGTATCACACTATTGTTTGCTTTACGGAATGCTATGAAATGTCAAGACTAGAAAATAGTACATAACTTCTTCATACGCTAGGATGTTGCCTTATTATAACTTTGCCGAAAACCCCGAAAAACAAGGAAAAGGGAAAAGAGTGTAACGTATATTCTCTCCCCTGCTGATCACATCACTTGAATTCTCAAGTTGGCACAACCAATATCTTAATTAATTTCATGACGATGTCTTTATATATAAATTTGGTCGAGTCTCGATGAAAGAATTTGTTAAATACTATTTTCACCAGCCAGATTCATACCTCCAATATGAGGACTCAACATTCATTGTACATTCTTTACATTGAAACAAATTCAAAATGAATGATAAATTATATCACATATGACGACCAAGAATCATCATTATTTTTATACGCTAAATTTGACACTTCCAAACTAATATTGTGATAATCGCTTTGTATATTGAAGGGGCCTTGCAACATGTGACCTCATAGACATGAGTATCATTTATCCACCAAAGTATATCTATCAACTTAAGGATTTAACTTATTATGTTCAATTCATATATTACGACTAACTATGTTTGTCAAGTCAAATTCATTTTATAAGTACTCAATTGCCTTGTAAACACCCTTGGAGTTCCATCGATATTCAAATAATCAAACTATATAAAACTTATAACATATTAAAATCCAGATACTTTATAAAGTTTTATGAGAAACTTATTCATTTTTATGGCTCATCAGCAAGTATACATTAATGCAATCATCACACGTATGCCCATATCTGTTTTAAACCATATCGTTGAATCCAATTATAATCTACTTGTATTCTCGATAATTTTCTAATGGAAATTCAAAATCGACGAGCTCTATTCATATATCCTTTAGACGCACATCAATTATTTCTTACATTGCCAGACTTCTATAATAACAAAATACATTATTGGATCCACCACATAAGAACATATCTCCTTATGATTATTTTCATGTCTTTACGAAAATATTGTGCACCATTAGTTATGCCTTAAATACGAAAATTTCAATTATTTAATTTCACTTTCTCATAAAGATTGGTACATATCTAATGATTTTACACATTCATATGTACGGACTTCAAGTCCCAAAGAACCATGTCTCATCACAAGAGACTTAACTCTTTTCATTAGTTACTATGCCTTTATATTTTGGCCAATCATCTTGCAAGTTTGTTTTCAAGATCCTCACTCTTATTATAGCACTATATTATTATCATTATCTTGTGCAATATTATACTCAATAGTACTATCGACGTCGATTAATTTTAGTTCGATTCCACACTTTACTAGACATTAAAATCTATCATTTGTTGAGATCTCAAAGTTTTTATGTACCCGGGGTTTTCAATAACCTTCATGTCTAGTTTCTCTTAAGAGGCTATTATGGGGACTTTATTACCTCGATTCGACCATTTTGATTTTATTGCTCCATTTTATCTTTTCATTCGAGGACTTTTATTTGAATCGATTAGTCTATCACGCTATGACGTGCTATAGACTTACTATCAATCATTGGTTTTAATGTTGGGACACATTTTAATTGTAGCATTAGCGCGTTTGTATGATCTAGTCACTTTATTTAGGTCACAAAACTTGTCCGCAACTACTAGATCTCGAATGTAAATTGTCCCTTGAACTTTAAGTTCTTTTTCATTAGTGTGAGGATCAACATTTTATATCATAATTCATTCCATCTTTCTCGCTGCTTATTCTCTCCCCCTGAATGAATTATCTATATCAACATCCCATTTCACACAATTGCAAAATCTCACATGGGATATATGGTTTGTGACCAAAAACTATTCTACTGTGGAGGATTCATTACAGATTAATGGCAAGATGCGAATTCATATGTTATAACATGCCCCATAGACTATTTTTTTTTAAATAATATTATTGGCTTTGCAATCAACCGAAGACGTTTTATAAACGTTTCAACAAAAGAAATTCGCGTATGAACTTGGGCTACTTTTAAGTTCAACACTTATTCCAATAATCGCCCAATACTTGAAAGTATTCACCACCATTTGTAATCATATGATTTGGAAAACCATGCTCACAATTTATAAGTCTAGCCACTAACCACGCTAACCCTAGGTTGCGTATTTGATGATCATTTTGACGATGCATCGATTTTAAAACTCAAAATGATCCACATGGTGGATGTACAGGCCTACATACATCCCCTTTATATTTTTCCAAATTTATAGAACAAAGTCTTTACTTACTGAGTGGTGATACATGAACAATACACTTATAAAATAATCAAATCACAAAGAACTCATGGTTCTTGTATATAGTTCGTGATCATCCTTGATCCGTATGGTCCAACCGGTCATGCTAATAATAATCTTGGCTCATAAACTCTAGTTTATGACCACATCCGCTCGATTGCACTTGACTTATTTTTTAAAAATCGAATAATATGGAGAACATATATATGAGCTATCTCATAGCTTTTACATAGTACTAATGTGATACTCCATTAGCCTATAGCATCATTTAACAAGAAACACTTCTTTTATACAAGTGAACTTACACAATTTTCTAAACGCGTATATACAACTAATTATTCATTTAAATGTCTCATAAGCAAATAAAACCACATAATAAATGATGCACACGTTCATTACAACTCAATAACATTATTAAAGTCATGACCATTTATTTAATGAGACAAAGTTAATAGTACTTCTTCTATAAGCAAGAAATATATATATTGCATAAAAAATATCCTCATAAGTAACCTTATCTTCACATAAAGGAATTACTAAGTAACCAATTGGCCTAGTTTATTCACCGACTTAAAATCTTGCAACAATAGGTGATATCATTCATGTCTATTTATAGAGGGTACCATAGCATTTTGGTGAAATTATCACAAAGAAACAACTTAGCGGTTGTTTTGCTAAATGCATTAATTATTTACTTTGTTAATTATGTGTTAATGACTATTTTCACATATGTAAGATTTTATGTTTGTGGAATCAACTCAAATAACACCAACTTTGATTAGCACACCAGTATAGGAAACCATATATCACTTTAATGCATATCAACGTAAATATTAGATGCTAGTTGCTGTCGGACTTTACACAATTGAACTAAAGCAAGTTGACGATCATGCAAATATAAGAGCATATAGGCAAAATTTGACGTCATAAATGACTTTATGAAACAAGTTATATACCAAATTATACTTCATTAAGAGAATGAAGATCTCAATACAACATCACATTTCTCCAGTCAAAATGATATAAGCACTTTAATAATTTTCACATAGTTTAATTTAACATTGGCATTATCCTATAACATTATCAAATAATAAAGTATGATGTATACATAATCAAATAACCATATGTCTTACATGCAAACAAATAAAATTTCATGATAAACAAGACACATAATAAACTTCTCAAACCTTTAGTCAATTATAATCATACATGTGGTATTTGATTGTTGGTACCCATTTTCTATTCGACCTTTTAAACATGTGAATTAACTAAATAATGACTTGTAGTGTCTCTGAGTATTAATTTAATAATATCTATCTACATGTTGGTATCTATTCTTCGAGATGTATTACGATTGACGAAAAGAAATGTATGATGATTAAATAGTTACAAACTTGTAAAAAGAAACGTATGATGATTGATGAGCATTAGAGATTTAATAATTAAGTGTAATTAAATTAAACATGGCCATATTAAACAAACTTGGGTTGATCAAGTGGCTAACTGTGTTTTTAGATTCCAAGTGATTATTTTTTCTTTCATATAAGCATGTTTATACCGTGAGCCTTTTTGTTAAAGGGTTTGAGGTTTAGGATGATTCTAAATAGTGTTTTGACATGTCTGTGCTAAATTGATGTGGATTTTACTAATTATGATGTAAAACTATCATAAGTCTTAATTAACTCTAAAAGGATGATATGCTTATGTTATGTGTTTAATATCTTAATAATGGAAACTTAATTTCGTGATGTTCCTAGCTATCAGTTATTGTACACAATGGATGATTAATCAAACTAGCACACGACATTAACTCTTACTGTAACTAAGCTTTGGATGAATGGCAAAAATTATTGTTTAGTTTGTTTGATTAAAATAAGTGTTACATGAATTATGTCGGAACACATGTTGCGACTGGTTCTTAATACATGTTGTTACACAAGAATCTAGCTAGCTAGTATTAATGTAACACAATCGCTAGAATTCTAGACTATGATTTATGCAAATTATAAGATATTAATATGTTATTATATAAATTCTTGAACTGAAAGTGATGAAAGAAAGCTTAAAATGTTATTTGTTATAAATGTGAGCTATGCATTTGTCAGTTGTGGTTAAAATGGTTCACCTTATTGTTTATGAGTTAGATTATTACTTTGAGAATAATAACGGCTTTCTACTTGCTATTTTGTTATTCACGGTATTTGATATATTATGACATTATACCTTTTATGATACTATCATGATTAATTTTACGCAAGTCAATAGTGGTCAGTGGCTTGTCTACGTGCTTGAATTTGCATTGTATGAGCTAATAAACATTCCGAGTTTCGATTATGTGCGTATCATACATATTTAAATATTACGGTGCATTAGATATTTTTGTTATATAACTCACACCGTGCATATTATAGTATAATTCCTAGCATGAACAACTCTGTGAGTGTTGCTCTAATGCATTGATTTTCCATATGACATGAAAGAAACCTATATAAAGTTGAAGATAATTACTCAAGTGACGTTATTGATAGATCTTAATGCATATGCATATATGTGATTCATATTTGGTTTGACCTGTTTACTTTATTTACGAGTTTAGTTATTAGTAGGATTAGTATATATGTTTCTTCCCCATATTTGAACTATATTTTGCCTATTTATTTGATGATTCGAATCTACAGATTACCATAAATAACAATGCCTTGTTTTTAGATGATGCTAAAGTCTTGATGAAATTAGGAAGACAAATACATAATATGATATGAATTAAGTTAGAGTGTATTTGTTAAATTTTGCTATTGAGTTTGCCAAATATGTGTGATTTAACTATCATGAGATATTATTTGTTTGCGTGTAAGACACTTGATTAACTGATTAATCGCATATACATGCAACTTAACTAGTATAGATTTTACTTTATGACATGATAATGCTATAGGTTAATGTGAATGTTATATTGAACTGGGTGAAAGTTATAAAATACTTATTTGATTGGAGAATGATATGATGTCTTAAGTTCTTCATATAGTCAAGTGCAATCGAAGAACATGTGGTCATAAACCATAGTTTATGAACCAAGATAAATTATTGGCATGACCGGTTGAACCATCTCGGTCAATGATGATGCGAACCATATACAAGAATCATGGGTTCTTCAAAAGTGATTTCATTATTTTTATTGTTCTCCATGGAAGTGCATTTTCACTTATCACCAAAAATGTAAAGTAAGGGCTTTTTCCCTTAAATTTTTGAAAAGAATATAAAGAGGATGTATGTAGGCCTATACATCCGTCATGTGGATCATTTTGAGTTTTAAAATCGATGCATCGTCAAAATGATCATTAAAGACGCAACTTAAGGTTAGCGTGATGAATGGCTCATCTTATAAAATGCAAGCATGGTTTTCCAAATTGTTCTTTGGAAATAATGGTGAATACTTCCATATGTTGGAAAATTATTGGAATAAATGCCGAACTTAAAAGTAGCCCATGTTCGTACGCGAATTGCTTTTGTTGAAACATTCATAAAACGACTACTGTTGATTGCAAAGCCAATAATTGTGAGAACAAATCTCTTAGTTTATGGGGGCATGTTAAAGTTATGAATTCGCATCTTGCCAACAATATATAATGAATTCTCCCCATTATAATGGTTTTGGTCATGAACCATATGTTTCCATTAAAGTTTTGTGCAAATTTGTGAAACACAGATTGATAATCCACCACAATGCACAATAATGGATGTTGTAATTGATAATTCATTCTGGGAAGAATGAGCGACAAGAGATATGGAATGAATTATGATATAAATATTGATCCTCGCACCAATGAATATGAACTTGAAGGACAATTTACATTCCAGATCTAGTAATTGCCAGACATGTTTAGTGACCTAAAGAAAGTGACTAGATCATATATACGCTGCTAGTGCTCCGTTTACAATATGTGTCCCACCAGTAAAACCAATGATTGGTAGTAAGTCTATGGCACGTCTGCAGCGTGATAGACTAATCGATTCCAAATGAAAGTCCTTGAATGAATAGATAAAATGGAGTAATAAAATGAAGATGGTCAAATCGAGGTTTCTCCTAAAGAGACACTAGACATGAAGGTAATTGAAAAAACCCCGGGTACTTGAAAAACTATGAGATCTTAATAAATGACATATTTCAATGTCTAGTAAAGTGTGGAATCGAAAATATAAGTGAATCGACGTCGATGGAGATATTGTATACAATAATGTGCTTGATAATGATTATCTAAATAAATAAGATATCGCGATAATCATAGTGAGGATCATGGAAGCATACATGCAGGAAGTGCAGATGTATGATTGAGTGGCCAAAAGAAGTAAAGACGCAAAGAACTAATGAAATATTAAAGTCTCTTGTGACGAGATATGGTTACTGGGACTTGAAGTCCGTACATATAAATGTGTAAAATTATTGGATATGCATTGTTCATTATGAGAGAGCGAAATTAATGTATTGAAACTATTATACCTAAGGCAAAATTGATGGCACACGAATATTTTCGCAAAAACTTAGCATATAGAGACATAATCTCATGTGGTGGATCCAATAATCTATTTAATATTTATAAGTCTGGCGATTTGATAACTAATCGATATGCGTCTAAAAGATAAAGGAAAAGAGCTCATGTAATGTTGAAATTTTATTATAAGATATAAAATGCAAGAAGCATGCTAGTGATTTTTAATGCTTAGAGCATATAAGAAAAGTTCTTGAGAACATTATTTAATTATATTGAATCAATCATATTATTAGGCATATATGTTATAATCACCTTAGAATATACTAACTGAAAATTGTACCATAAAATAACTATGTTTGCTCATGTTACTTTATTAGAACACCTTGTCTTCAATATGATGTAAGTTTCATATAGTTTGATGATTTGAATATTAATGGAACTCCGACAGAGCTTCAAAGGTGATTGAATGCTTACAATTGAACCTTGAAAGAAAAGATAGTTTATCTGATTTTACGAATTGAATATCTTGAGGATAAAATCCTTTAACATAATGAAAGCTATAGAAAGATGCTAAATAACTATATATGATTAAATGAATCTCATGTTTATGAGGTCACGTGATGCTGAAAATACCCCTTTGATTTATAAAGATGATGATCACCATATAGATTTAAAAGTGTGATACTAAATTGCGTATGAAACGATTGAAGTTCTCGCTTGTGGTCATACATGATATAATATATCATTCACTTTGAGTTTGTTGGCAATGAGTAACATATTAAGTATGATGATATATTTGCAAGAGATGTATGACATATGGTAATATGAATATGAGCAACATGTGGAGAATATTTATTCATGTGATTCTATCAAGACACGTTAACGCATTTCATCGAATTAATGAGCTTAAGTGATGTGATTATTGAGGGAGATAAAATACACGTTACATTCTTTTTTCGCTATCTTCAAGGTACAAAAGATATGGGTTTGTATTATGCTAACTCATCCGAAAGAAATCTAGTTAGTTTTGCGGATGCGGGATATATGTCTAATCCCCATACCGCCGGTCCCAAACCGGATACGTTTTCACAAGTTCTTGTCTGCCATTCCAAGGCATTTTATAAAGCAAAATGAGTGTAACTTCATCAAATCACACGAGATCTTGCCATCCATGAAGCAAGTCGGGAATGCGATAGAATATATTTGAGAATCATGTAGGGTTTCTTCAGCCGAGGCTCCAACAATTGTACATGAAGATAATCAAGAGTAGCAAAACCAAGCATATTCTACCGGGTTACTTTTCACCCATGATGTGTAGAAGAGTGGTGATATTATTCGTTCAAGCAAAAACCTAGTAGATTTATTTACCAAGGCATTTCCTACTGCAGCATTCAAGAAGTTGGTTCAGGGCATTGGAATGCAAAGACTCAGTAAACTTAAGTGATCTAATCATCAACAACGTCCTAATAGCAATAACACATAACCAATATATGGAAGAAGAAAATAGAGAGAATCGAGACCAATATATTTCATTGAGATTTTAGCATCATTTGAAAAACAAGGCATTGTTATTTATGATCCGTAGATACGAATCATCAAATAAATAGGCAAAATATAGTTCAAATATGGGGAAGAAACATATATACTAATCCTACTAATAACTAAACTCGTAAATAAAGTAAACAGGTCAAACCAAATATGAATCACATATATGCATATGCATTAAGATCTATCAATAACGTCACTTGAGTAATTATCTTCAACTTTATATAGGTTTCTTTCATGTCATATGGAAAATCAATGCATTAGAGCAACACTCACAGAGTTGTTCATGCTAGGAATTATACTATAATATGCACGGTGTGAGTTATATAACAAAAATATCTAATGCACCATAATATTTAAATATGTATGATACGCACATAATCGAAACTCGGAATGTTTGTTAGCTCATACAATGCAAATTCAAGCACGTAGACAATCCACTGACCACTATTGACTTGCGTAAAATTAATCATGATAGTATCATAAAAGGTATAATGTCATAATATATCAAATACCGTGAATAACAAAATAGCAAGTAGAAAGCCGTTATTATTCTCAAAGTAATAATCTAACTCATAAACAATAAGGTGAACCATTTTAACCACAACTGACAAATGCATAGCTCACATTTATAACAAATAACATTTTAAGCTTTCTTTCATCACTTTCAGTTCAAGAATTTATAAAATAACATATTAATATTTATGATTTGCATAAATCATAGTCTAGAATTCTAGCGATTGTGTTACATTAATACTAGCTAGCTAGATTATTGTGTAACAACATGTATTAAGAACCATCATAACATGTGTTCGACATAATTCATGTAACACTTATTTTAATCAAACAAACTAAACAATAATTTTGCCATTCATCCAAAGCTTAGTTACGTGAAGAGTTAATGTCGTGTGTTAGTTTGATTAATCATCCATTGTGTACAATAACCGATAGCTAGAACATCACGAAATTAAGTTTCCATTATTAAGATATTAAACACATAACATAAGCATATCATCCTTTTAGAGTTAATTAAGACTTATGATAGTTTTACATCATAATTAGTAAAATCCACATCAATTTAGCATGCACATGTCAAAACACTATTTAGAATCATCCTAAACCTCAAACCCTTTAACAAAAGGCTCACGGTGTAAACATGCTTATATGAAAGAAAAATAATCACTTGGAATCTAAAAACAGTTAGCCACTGATCAACCCAAGTTTGTTTAATATGGCCATGTTTAATTTAATTACACTTAATTATTAAATCTCTAATGCTCATCAATCATCATACGCTTTTTACAAGTTTGTAACTATTTAATCATCATACATTTCTTTTCGTCAATCGTAATACATCTCAAGAATAGATACCAACATGTAGATAGATATTATTAAATTAATACTCGAGACACTACGAGTCATTATTTAGTTAATTCACATGTTTAAAAGGTCGAATAGAAAATGGGTACCAACAATCAAATACCACATGTATGATTATAATTGACTAAAGGTTTGAGATTTACCTCATCAACTCAAAACTTATTTTGAAGCCAAATCAGTTCAATTGAAGGACCATTGAATTGACTGTATAGTTCCCTCATTATGTAATTAAATCGTGTGAGCCTTGAAACAATCAAATTTAGTTTCCTTCTTCCTTGCCGTCAACTTTTTTCCGTAAACCATTCGTGCTGATAACGTGTTGTGAAACAACGGCCTAATAGCAATAACACATAACCAATATATGGAAGAAGAAAATAGAGAGAATCGAGACCAATATATTTCATTGAGATTGATTTCACAAACTACAAATGAACCTCAATTTATAGGACTCTCATAATCAAAGTATTTAGTACAATCATAATTGTGGGAATACAAAAGATGAAAGGTTTGAGAGGTTGAGGTATATGGATAGCCACAATCTTAATTATTCATAACACTCCCTCTTGGCTATCCATCATTAATTCTCATACGCTTAGATATGATGACTCATTAAAAACCTTGCTTGGAAAACCCTGTGGGACAAAACCATAGCTAAGGAAAAAAGAGTGCATCGCGTATATTCTCCCTCTGATGATTAGATCACTTAAGTTTACTAAGTCTTTGCATTCCAATGCCCTGAACCAACTTCTTGAATGCTGCAGTAGGAAATGCCTTGGTAAATAAATCTACTAGGTTTTTGCTTGAACGAATAATATCACCACTCTTCTACACATCATGGGTGAAAAGTAACTTCGGTAGAATATGCTTGGTTTTGCTACTCTTGATTATCTTCATGTACAATTGTTGGAGCCTCTGGCCTGAAGAAAACCCTACATGATTCTCAAATATATTCTATACGCATTCCCGACTTGCTTCATGGATGGCAAGATCTCTATGTGATTTGATGAAGTTACACTCATTTTCTGCTTTATAAAATGCCTTGGAATGGCAGTACAAGAACTTGTGAAAACGTATCCAGTTTGGGACCGACTGGTATGGGGATTAGACATATATCCTGCATCTGCAAAACTAACTAGATTTCTTTCGGATGAGTTAGCATAATACAAACCCATATCTTTTGTACCTTGAAGATAGCAAAAAAGAATGTAACGTGTATTTTATCTCCCTCTAATAATCACATCACTTAAGCTCATTAATTCAGTGAAATGCACGTTAACGTGTCTTGATAGAATCACATGAATAAATATTCTCCACATGTTGCTCGCATATTCATATTACCATATGTCATACATCTCTTGCAAATATATCATCATACTTAATATGTTACTCATTGCCAACAAACTCAAAGTGAATGATATATTATATCATGTATGACCACAAGCGAGAACTTCAATCGTTTCATACGCAATTTAGTATCACACTTTTAAATCTATATTGTGATCATCATCTTTATAAATCAAAGGGGTATTTTCAGCATCACGTGACCTCATAAACATGAGAGTCATTTAATCATATATAGTTATTTAGCATCTTTCTATAGCTTTCATTATGTTAAAGGATTTTATCCTCAAGATATTCAATTCGTAAAATC
The DNA here is from genome assembly GCA_022545495.1 of Chrysanthemum lavandulifolium. NCBI lineage: Eukaryota > Viridiplantae > Streptophyta > Magnoliopsida > Asterales > Asteraceae > Chrysanthemum > Chrysanthemum lavandulifolium. Next base: position 293,157,795 of record CM040238.1, on the reverse strand, counting down.
AGATAAACTATCTTTTCTTTCAAGGTTCAATTGTAAGCATTCAATCACCTTTGAAGCTCATTGAGTTCCATTAATATTCAAATCATCAAACTATATGAAACTTACATCATATTGAAGACCGTGTGTTCTAATAAAGTAACATGAGCAAACATAGTTATTTTATGGTACAATTTTCGCTAGTATATTCTAAGGCGATTATAACATATATGCCTAATAATATGATTGATTCAATATAATTAAATAATGTTCTCAAGAACTTTTCTTATATGCTCTAAGCATTAAAAATCACTAGCATGCTTTTTGCATTTTATATCTTATAATAAAATTTCAACATTACATGAGCTCTTTTCCTTTATCTTTTAGACGCATATCGATTAGTTATCAAATCGCCAGACTTATAAATATTAAATAGATTATTGGATCCACCACATGAGATCATGTCTCTATATGCTAAGTTTTTGCGAAAATATTCGTGTGCCATCAATTATGCCTTAGGTATAATAGTTTCAATACATTAATTTCGTTCTCTTATAATGACCAATGCATATCCAATAATTTTACACATTTATATGTACGGACTTCAAGTCCTAGTAACCATATCTCGTCACAAGAGACTTTAATATTTCATTAGTTCTTTGCGTCTTTACTTTTTGGCCACTAATCATACATCCGCACTTCGCATGTATGCTTCCATGATCCTCACTATGATTATCGCGATATCTTATTTATTTAGATAATCATTATCAAGCACATTATTGTATACAATATCTCCATCGACGCCGATTCACTTATATTTTCGATTCCACACTTTACTAGACATTGAAATATGTCATTTATTAAGATCTCATAGTTTTCAAGTACCCGGGTTTTTTCAATTACCTTCATGTCTAGTGTCTCTTTAGGAGAAACCTCGATTTGACCATCTTCAATTTATTGCTCCATTTTATCTATTCATTCGAGGACTTTCATTTGGAATCGATTAGTCTATCACGCTGCAGACGTGCCATAGACTTACTACCAGTCATTGGTTTTACTGGTGGGACACATATTGTAAACGGAGCACTAGCAGCGTATATATGATCTAGTCACTTTCTTTAGGTCACTAAACATGTCTGGCAATTACTAGATTTGGAATGTAAATTGTCCCTTCAAGTTCATATTCATTGGTGCGAGGATCAATATTTATATCATAATTCATTCCATATCTCTTGCTGCTCATTCTCCCCCTGAATGAATTATCAATTGCAACATCCCATTATTGTGCATTGTGGTGGATTATCAATACATGTTTTACAAATTTGCACAAAACTTTAATGGGAAACATATGGTTCGTGACCAAGACCATTATAATGGGGAGAATTCATTATATATTGTTGGCAAGATGCGAATTCATAATTTTAACATGCCCCCATAAATTAAGAGATTTGTTCTCACAATTATTGGCTTTGCAATCAGCTGAAGTCGTTTTATGAATGTTTCAACAAAAGCAATTCGCGTACGAACATGGGCTACTTTTAAGTTCGGCACTTATTCCAATAATTTTCCAACATATGGAAGTATTCACCATTATTTCCAAAGAACAATTTGGAAAACCATGCTTGCATTTTATAAGATGAGCCATTCATCACGCTAACCTTAAGTTGCGTCTTTAATGATCATTTTGACGATGCATCGATTTTAAAACTCAAAATGATCCACATGACGGATGTATAGGCCTTTATACATCCTCTTTATATTCTTTTCAAAAATTTAAGGGAAAAAGCCCTTACTTTACATTTTTGGTGATAAGTGAAAATGCACTTCCATGGAGAACAATAAAAATAATGAAATCACTTTTGAAGAACCCATGATTCTTGTATATGGTTCGCATCATCATTGACCGAGATGGTTCAACCGGTCATGCCAATAATTTATCTTGGCTCATAAACTATGGTTTATGACCACATTTTCTTCGATTGCACTTGACTATATGAAGAACTTAAGACATCATATCATTCTCCAATCAAATAAGTTTTTTATAACTTACACCCAGTTCAATATAACATTCACATTAACCTATAGCATTATCATGTCATAAAGTAAAATCTATACTAGTTAAGTTGCATGTATATGCGATTAATCAGTTTATCAAGTGTCTTACACGCAAACAAATAATATCTCATGATAGTTAAATCACACATATTTGGCAAACTCAATAGCAAAATTTAACAAATACACTCTAACTTAATTCATATCATATTATGTATTTGTCTTCCTAATTTCATCAAGACTTTTTACAACACGATAATCATATCATATGTTCGAAATTGCTAATAACGTGTTAATCAAGATAGTGTGTATATATAAGCAAATTATTTCTTTTGCCGTCATGCATTCAAGACCCTTTTCACATAAGCAAGTAATAATAGCATTGAGTTTATTTGAGCAACCTATTAATTAAACAATAGCACTTTTGCATAACGAACTAAAACATGTGTAGTCTAAAGACTCTTTCTAAAAATTTATACAATTATAAGAGATCATTTGTATATCATAAGATTCGATTCTTAATCTTATTATCCATCTATTAATTTAACTAGTAGATGAATATACCTAGTCACGTTTCAACTCAACCAAATTTGACAAAACATATCACAAACGTTATGTATCAAATAGCAAGATCAAACACATATGAAACCAATAATTCACTAATCATTATTTAACTTTTGTAGCTGTCATTATACGCGTACATTATAACAAGTAATGATACTTCTATCAAAAGAAAATCAATACGGACATGTGTTGAGTAATTAATATATTTAAAGTTACAAATTTATCTTTTGCAATTGAACCACTTGAAAATAAAATTTGATATCCCCAGGAGTCTCTTTTTAATGCTTCGAGTTTATAAAAATGTTTTAGTTATCAAAATCTTTGGATAATCCTTAAATTCTATTTGAAAAAACTAAGGCATATACTCTGTAATCAACCTTTTGCCTCACGTAATGATTTTCTCAAATTTAAGAGTTTTGATACGACAATTAATAACCAAGATGGGAAAATAAAGAGCAAACATATTACTCTAGCATTCAAACGGATAAGAATTAATAATTTAATGCTCTTTAATAATAAAATAATAATAATAATAATAATAATAATAGATGACCAAACATATTACCAAGTAATTGATAAACACTAGTAAACGTTATTATTGTTAAACATATATTAACCGTGCAATATATAAACACTAAGAAACAAATACTCATCAATGATAATTTTAAAAATTGTTAATTTAATTGTTTCTCAAATTTACGATAGCTATTTTCGCAAAATCTAATATTTGCATCAAACATATATATAAAACTCGAAAGTATTTATTAAAAATCATTTATCAATAATAATCCCAGTATCTCATATTAAATGTGAGAAAGAATGACTCATATAACTTATGATAATCTGCCTTTATATCAATCATTAACCAAATTTCTTTTAGAGCAAAATTAACACGCAATTTCAAGTTACGAAGAATCCTATTATGCACGTAATTCTCCAAAGTCAAATGTCGATGAAAATATGAAGATAGAAGGTAAAACAACCCATAAATTTAAACAACGCCTAATGATTCCTTTTGACATCGAATAAGTGTCCTATAATTTCTTGTTAGTTTTAGATCAACCATTCATATAATTTTATTACTCATTACGTCATCAAAAATATCATCATTTATAGTGCCTAATTTTAATTATTTATCAAAAGGAAGACAAAAAAACTTACCTCGGTAGTGTCAATATTCAACGCCAAAAACTTCACTCGACGGTATCTAATCGATCGAGATCAAAGATTGCACTTTGAGACTATCGTGCTGATAACGTGTTACGAAATACTGATAATCGACAAGATGTATAAGCTAGAACAATTGAGAGATTGTGGAATGCATTTTCATTGATCATAACAAACTACAAATGAACCTCTATTTATAGGGTTCTTACAATCAATGTATTTAGTACAAGCATTAAGAGGGGATACAACAAGACATAGGTTATGAAGGTTATGGTATATGGATAGCCACACACATAAATATTCATAATAGTATGTACTTTGTTGCATGATTATATATTTCTTTCACTTAGACAATATGCGTTACATAGTATTGTTCATGTCATCCATACATGATTAAATGGTTACGTCTAAATCTGTGAGTCGTGTTAGCTGTATATTAAATGTGATTGCAAAGAGATTAGCTTGATGAGTTGGTGATAAGCTGTATATTAAATATGTCTAGCTAGAGATTAGAGGGTGATTAGCAATTTACCCAAAATAGATCATGGATGGTCCCTATATGTATCTTGTATCTTTGTACGTATTGAACATCAAATAACATAATCACATCATTCTACTCACATGGTATCACGGGTCCATTCATTACCGATCCTAAAACTCTAAACCACAACTCTTCCGCTGCCGCCTCCGGCCGTCGGCTACACGCCGGAGGTTCGGAGGGCTCCCTTAAATAAAATAGTGGATCTTTATATTTTTCTAAGGAAAAACACGCCCCGTTTGTTCGGAAGGTTCTTTGGGGGTTGAAGTGTTAGAACCAACTTTCGTTTTCTTATCTTTCTGTTGTATTAAAAAAAAAGTTATATTGTTTGTTTGTCAGTCGATTGTTCGTACGGCTTTATTACCAGTCGATTAAAGTTGATTGTTGGTACTAGTCCACCATTGGTACAATAAGATTACCGGTCAACTTAGCCGACCGTTGGTACCAGTCGACTAAAATCGATCGTTGGTACGGTTTTGTTACGAATCGACTAAAGTTATGCTTTTATTATGTTATGTTTTGTTTTGACAGCTTTGTTTGAAGAATTTCGCTTCAGTTTGAGTGTTCTGTGTTTTCCCGCTCAAACTACGGGGGAGTGTTAGCTGTGTATTAAATATGATTGCAAAGATATTAGCTTGATGAGTTGGTGATAAGTTGTATATTAAATAGGGGGAATTGCATATATATCCCTCCTAAACTCAATAATTACATATATATCCAACCCAAAATAACAATTACATATATATCCTTTCTAAACTAACAATATATCAAATATAACCAAATAATCAATTTATACATTATTTTAACTTTAAAATATATAATAAAGAATTACATTGTCTATTATACCCTTATTTATTTAACACTTATTTATCATCATCGTCAAGTGATTCAAAATCATTCTTTTATGGTTCCTGTTCAATCGTTCCTGTATTGTCGTTCGATTCGTGGCAAAGTCTAACAAACTAATAATATAATCAAATGCTCTAAGATATTATGCAAAAACCCAGGTATCCAACAACTACTAAATCAATAGATATAGTAATTAAGAAACCAAAATAATTAAACATCGAGATGGACTTTTACGTATTGTTGTATAAGAAGATATGTTTTTTTATTGCAAAGTTGACACAAAAGAAATAATGATTAACTTGTATTAAATTGGGGTTTCGTGAATTTTATTTGGGTGGGTACTATAAGTGAATTTGTGGGGTCTTTTTGTTCTTACGTAGAATGTGAAATGGGTTTTTATCAGAACTTGATTTAGGTTTCATCAAGAATCAATTGATGATATTTGAAAACTGGGTTATGGTTTGTGTGGATTTGGTTCTGTGTAAATGAGAAGTAGAAGATAAGGGTATAATGGTCCAAGTATAATTAAAAAATAAACATTATGTAATTTGGGGTTTTAATAATGTATCATTTAATAATTTGGATATATTTGATATATTTTTAGTTCAAAAAGGATATATATGTAATTATTGTTTTAGGTTGGATATATATGTAATTATTGAGTTTAAGAAGGATATATATGCAATTCTCCCTATTAAATATGTCTAGCTAGAGATTAGAGGGTGATTAGCAATTTACCCAAAATAGATCATGGATGGTCCCTATATGTATCTTGTATCTTTGTACGTATTGAACATCAAATAACATAATCACATCATTCTACTCACAAGTCGTTGGTCTGGTGCGGAAGAAAAGGTTTAGAAAATATAATTGGATAGGATAAATAAAAACGTGGGAGATTGGAGGGAAAAATAAATTTCATTAAGGTAAATAAAAAAAGGAAATTCTATGAGAGTAAAGAATTGGAAGAAATTCATTAATATTTTTTAATTTTGTCCATTGATTTAATCTAATGGCTAGTGTTTCTTTAACATGACTAGTCATGTTATTAATAACTTGATAGGATATCCACCCATAAAAGAAAGAGTTGTGAAGTGAGTAAATAAGTGGTACAAGTATCATATCATATCATTATGTGGAGATGTTTTTGTAGAGTTTATGTGATACTAGTAAATCTCTTTTAAAAAAAAGCAAATGTAAACAAGAATAGTACGAGTATTACGGAGTAGTAGAGTATTTAGGGACAAAAATGTAGAGGTGAGAATGTGAGATCAATAAAGAACATTTTTTTTTAAAAACAAATGGGTGAATCCTATCCATCCATTTTTTCATCAAACAAAAACCTCTTTCTCACCTTTAAATATATATATATATATATATATATATATATATATATATATATATATATATATATATATATATATATATATAGTGTAGGGTTATTTTCGTAACCATAAAAGGTCGAGAACTCATGAGAACCGATCTGAGCCATCTATTTTTCAATCAATGGCTACAAAAAAAGTGGCATAAATGTAATAAAATAAAATTTCAAGTTACATTTTAAAAATAATGAGAGGGTGTTTTTGTAATTTCGTATTACCCCTAATAATAACAGCCAGAATAGTTATTTTTCTAATATTATTTACCCTTTTTCCCTAAAAACCTCCCACTGTTATCTTCTTCACATCGCCAAAATTAAAAACCTAGCCGCCGCCGCCGTCTACTTCCCACTCCAACAGTCATGGTCTTGTTTCATCATCTTCATTTAAAGATTCTTGGTATGTTTTACACAACCTACTCATGTCTCCCTTTTTCTCGTTCTCACATAGCCACGTACAATTTATATAAATCACATTTGCATATACTTTTGAACCATATGAGCATGGTATATATGAGGATTTTCTTTGCCGTGTTCTCAGATGTCGGATCCGGATATGAGGAAGCATATTTTTATGGTTGTTAGTATTTGATTTTCTTTGCCGTGTTCTTCGATCTCGGATCCGGCGATGTTGTTTATTGATGATAGTCATGATACTAAGGAAATATGTTCGAACAAAAAAACAATTGCAAAGGTTTGTACACTAAATGTTTTGTTATACGTGTTGTTTGTTGTGATCAATTGTTTGTTGTGATCAATTTTGTTAGCTTTAATTTATATGTTAAGTTTTATGTTTGATTTATTTATATATAGTTTTTGTAGCATTATAAGATGATGGAAATTGAAGAAGATGGTTCAAGGATAATGATGGATCTTGAAATTTGTTATAAGTTACTGTTTAACATCTTTGAGGCAATTTTTTTTTCCTTTCATATATGTTTGTTTTTATCTATTTATTGTTTGTAGACATTCTCAAAAAGTTTAAATATGGTTTTAAATGATTTATTAAAGATATTAGTTGCTTAAAGCTAAGATGATGTGCTCAGTATAAATGCTTTCGTTAGTAAGATGATGATTACCAAAGTGATTGCTCCGTATAAATTTATTATCTAACTTTTTGTTAGGCACTTTAATGCAAAAACTATATATATATATATATTTTAGAAAATGCCTAAAAGCTTCAATAACTTATGTCTACGTTAACGATGCTCCGTATAGAATAATTTTCTTTGTTACTAAATTTATATGTTATACATATCATGCAACATAGAATGCATAGTTTGTAATAGTTATTTTAAATCTTGGTTATGGGATTGCTTTGGTGTGTCATTATTAAATAGATCTGATCGTAGCATGATGTGTTATGAGTGTGCATATGTGTTTTTACATTTTTAGGTGAATTTGATGTCATCTGCACATGTGTTTTTATAGTTTCGGAGTTTAAATGTATTGAAAGTGCATATATGTTTTTAGTTCTAATATAAGGATGATTTGTGTTTAGTTCTGATTAAAGGGTGCACTTGTGTTTTGTGTTTTAAAAATGTACTAATTTCTCAAAGAAATCAAGAATATGGTTTCATGTGTACAAGTCGAAATACATTGTGCATATGTGTTTTGTTAGTTGCTATGATTAAATAATTCGTTTATTAATTGGTTATGGTTACAGTGCAGTATGATGAGCGATGTGGAGAGTGCACATGTGTTTTGTATGTACTATCTAGCGAAAAGATAGTCATGGTAAAGAAGTAAAGAGTAAAGAGACAAGTGCATGCAGTAAATACAAGTGCATGCCGTAGATACAAGTGGACATATACATACAAAGAAATCCAAAGTGTCCAAGGAGCGAAAATACATGTGCATATAAGGAAACATTTTTTAGAAATTTGTATTTGAATTGTATATCACATGATTTTAAATGTTGTATATAATGTTTTTGTTTTAAATTGTATACATTACATGTAAAATACCTCTATTTGCCATTCTGTGCACTACATACACACGTAAATTTACATTATCTAAAAAACACATATGCACTTTACTAAATACACGTAACTTGAACACCACAAATACATGTAAACTTATATTATCTAAAAAAACACATGTGCACCGAACTAAACATGCATGTTGAACAAGATATTAAAAAAAAAAAAAAAAAAAAAAAAAAAAATCCTTAAATATAGGGAAAAAACGTTTTTATTAAATAAAAATTTGAAAAGAAAATAAAAATGTACTTTTACTGTTGTACCCTTTTAATTTAAATAACAAAAATTAATAATCAAACAAATGATTGGTTGATGGTGGTTCTCGCAGCTTCTCGACCTTTTATGGTTCTAAAAGAACCCTTCCTATATATATATATATATATATATATATATATATATATATATATATATATATATATATATATATATATATATATATATATATATATATATATATATATATATATATATATATATATTGCAAATGGTAAATTTTCAAGCTATGAAAATACACCATCGCGATACCGACACAAATTAAATTATGGGTAATGATATGTACACATTGAATTTTACTTTGCACACATACAATTAATGAATAAAACAAACAATACCCCATGTAATTTTATGTGTGCAAAGTAAAATCTTATGTGTACATATCAATTCCCTTAAATTATTTATTCTATAGATATTTTATTCTAGATACTTTCAAGGAATTTTTTTATCTTTGTTATTATAAATATTATTATTATTTTTTAATTTCCGCCAAGAAAATCGCACATTATTTGTAAATCACTTGTGATTTGTTATTTTTCAGATTTATAAAATCACTTGTGATTTGTTATTTTCACAAGTCACATCTGATTTATTAAAGTAATAAATCACATGTGATTTTTTGAATCACATTCTATTAATTTCACGTTGCGATGGTATAATTAATTTCGCGTAACGATTAACGGTTTGCGAAATATTTTTATTTTAAAAACGTTGAAAGTGGGGTTTTTTTTTTATTTAATGAAAAAAAAATGAATAACTGAGATTGCATGGTTTATTCTTTAGATAAAGTTGTTCTTTATGAAACTTTTGGCCAAAAATATATAGCTTATAAGACAAAACTTAAGGACACTTTACATTAATACGAATTTCTAATGTTTTAGAGTTGTTTGGACATGTTTAAGTAAGTGGCAGAGCCAGCACGAAAACTAAGGTGATTCTCTTAATAAGTCAAAGTGAAATTTTTGTAACAGTGACAACCAATAAATTGTGTCAATTCGAGTCGGGTCAGACCCAATTTAAACGTGAAAATTAATACTGACACGTCAAAAACCTAAAACATATTGTCAAAATTATTGAAATCGAGTACTTTTTAAAAGAAAAGTAAAACACTCACACTATTATTGCAACAGATTTTCAAGTTACAAGTTTAAACTAACGTTTTCAATGTACAACATGAAACAAATAAAAAATATAGCCTAGGAAATACGAAGAAAACAAATATACAAAGATTTCTATAAACGAAACTTTTAAAAAGAAAAAAGGAAAAGAAATGAGAAGATGAAAAGTCACTCTTTCCTCTCTCTTCTTTCTTCTTATTTTCCGGTAAGAAAAAACTATGGTAGTCCACTATACTTATTACACTTTTCAGTAACAAGGCGATGACTTTTGACCATCAAATGTCAAACTTATTACTCCCTTGCTAACATGGTAACTTTCCGTTTTTGTTTCTTGCGTTACGATAATTACCGAGGACTCTATTAGTGACTCATAATTGGTCAAACATCTTGATAGGGATATTTTCGTCATTTGCACCACCACATCCAACTTATCCAGCTTTTAATTTGTGTGAACTTCCACCTCCCTCAATCTTATATCTCCTCTTTCTACAAATATAATTTAGTTTCGTAGTATCAATTGACGAGAGTGGATTAAAGTTTAGTTACTATTAGAAATGGTGCTCCCTAGTTACAAGGTGTGTCGGTTTCTCTGAGCGGTGAATGTGGCATATTTTCTTAGTCTCAAACAAATCGTTCAGTTGCTTAGTGGCATAACAGGCGGATTGTTTTATCAGTTTATGGCCTCTACGCTGAAGATTTTTTTGGGATATATATAACTCCAAGCCCATTGGAACTATGTTAGAATGGAATGGTCCACAATGGATTTAGTGACCACAAAGGTCTATCTAGTGACCACAAAGGACTGCTTAATTTATGTTGGAGACTCTGTAGATCCTGATATAACACAGAAACTGTTTGGCGTTTCTTCTTTTAGTGAAATCCCCAGTCAGGTACACTTAATATTCGTATTTCTTGACTTGTATCATTATAGTGGCAAAATGGCGGGTCTAGTAATGGGTCTAAACGGGCTTTGGTTGGCTTGAACTGACATGAAACAAATTTTTTCCTTTACATTTTTTAATACACTGTTGGTAGCTTTAACCTGTTTGACCCATTTGACCTGTTTCAATTTTGCCTGCTTTTAAAAGTTAGCAAAACTGAATCATTTGTGATAAAATACTACGCAAATTGACCCGTATATATGCAAATGGGTCGAAGTTGGCATCTGTATATGCTCGCTCATTGCATAGCTTTTTAGTGGCTTATAAGTCTGATGTTTGCTAGAGTAGCACTTTCAGAAGGTCTATTGATTCATCAATCATCTGTTTAACTCAAACTTTTTGATACAGTTGTCAAAGAAGCTAAATGAGGTTGTAAATTAGATACGAAGCCAAAGATGTAACTACCTACGGTATGTAATATCTGTGGTATATAATCTTATCAGTCGGATTAGTTTATCTGTATATGAGAATGTTTGTGTTGACAATTTTAATCTCATTGTTTTTTTTTTTTTTTTTTTTTTTTTTTTTGGGTAAAGGGAGTAATCTCGCACTCGGTAAATATATTAACCAAATAAATATATTAACCAAATAAACGTTTAAGTACAATGGATATGAGTGAAGTCCCATATCTCACCGTTACATAGGCATAAAGCTTACATAACAAGATACTTCCTATTCTCTAAACAAGAAAACAAACCACTACTCAAATGATAACATATGACACAACAAAATAAAATTACTTCCTAGGACCTTGAAACTTTGTGCCATACATGGCATTAAAGGAATCCAAATTCTCGGAAGATCACGAACTGTTTTGCATAGTCGTCAAGTCATAGTCATCATATTCATCTTCAAACTCGTGGCCACCACCAAAATATTAATGACTCATCAAATGGGTTAGCAACAACCTCATCTTCGAATCGACACCACAATCTCTCCCACTTTAGAAAAGGGTTGACTCTCTTAGTAGAAGAGGTAGACGGAATAGGTTGACCATCATCATCCACAAGAGTAGCTTTCCATCAATAATTAGCTTTTCAAGCTTACCAATTTTCTCACTATGGAGTAGAACCAACATCCATTGATCCCATTGAATCACTCACAAGCTTGGCGTGAAGAAGTCCCATTCACGGAGGCTTAGACGCCTCACCAAGGTCCTTCCCCGAGAGCCATCAATACCGCTTCCTTAGTAGTACCGAAGACTTCCCGGTCTTCACCATTTTAGTAGAAGAATCACCACAATACTTGGGATGCCCGAGTCATCTTCCACATCAAGAGTCCCAAAGAGTTTGACGAGTAATTGGTGTATCTTTAGCAATACCACTAGTAGCTCCGGTGTCTTCGCCTTTGCAACATATACCGCTTCCTATGTGCAAATCTAGGACCCTTACCCATATTAATACCACCACCATCTTCGTACCTTTAGGTTTGGCTTTTCGATTTCGCACCACCTTAAAACCATCATCGTGTTCATCCACATTAGAGGTGGGGGAACATCATTATTCTCCATAATACTCTTAGGACAACAAGCGTTATCATGCCCAAACACTTTACATTCGAACAAAGGTGGCGGCTTCCATTCATATTCCACCTTTATACTTGCCGTAGTAAAACCACTATCATCCTTGTTAGGGATCGCCATAGTCACCACATGTTTAAGATCAAAATCAGATGATAATTCCATAAGAGCACGTGCAAAACTAATACGACCCCATGAATCAACACACATGGAACTTGTAAAAGCATCTAACATAATCGGCTTACCCACTTGAGTAGCAATTAAGCTCAACCCATCTTCCGAATATGCAAGTAATGGAACATTATGCAATTTAATCCAAACGGAACTCTAGTTACCTCACTTTAGACAATAGCACATCAGAGTCCATCTAGTGAGAATGAGAGGAGAATTGCGAATAATCCAAGGGCCCGTTGAAGAACATTCTCAACACCTCTTTAGAATCGAATTTAAAAGGAAAACACCATCATCATTCTTCATTAGTTTCGAAAACCAAACTTACCCCACGTGTTGGAGACGTAGTTCTTAACCAAATGAAAAGCAACATTCTTGCCAACAAAAAAGCCAACAAGTGTATTTTCGTACCAGTTGAATACACCCTCCATAGCAGCCTTCGGAAGCACCGTATCATGATTATCGATGCGCGTCTCATTCACCAATGCACGAAAGAGACACGTTCCGGGTTTAACACATTAGCAAATGACCTCACTTCGTTAGTTACACTACCAATCACATTAGGACCTGAAGTAGAAGCATTCACCACGTTGGGACCAGAATTACTTTCACCCATGTTCGAATCCAACCCACCAAAAATCGTATCCCTGCAACTTGTGTTATCCAGATTGGTGGTACCCCATACAGACTCAAACGAATTCTCCATACCCAGATTACCATCTTGAGTGCTAGGGTTTCGCAAAACCCTAGCAGATATACGTTCTTCGACAACAGTAGGATCAGCAGCACATCCATGTTGATCTTTAAGGCGTTTAAACCTAGCTTCCAAGGCATTAATATCCACGCCAACTTGATCGGCCAAGTTGGTGGCTGTAGAGGCAGCTTTAGGCGACCTACTTTCGCTCTCTTTTCGATCCACGTTAGGATTTGGTTCCGTATTCACACCAACTTGATCGGCCAAGTTGGATGTTGCATTCAGCGAAGACCCATCCATGTTTAAGAACCCTCGTTCCATCTCTCTCTAAACCCCACACCCAATTCAAGTACACGACACAACCAGTGCATTAGCAGATCGAACAGAAACAAGAAAACCCTAACTGAACGTTAGGGTTTAAACCACAAAGGATTCGATCCTATCCCATAATACACAACGTTTAAGAGAATGATAGGATGAAGCAGGCTGAGTAACAATACAACCACAAATAACCAGAAAAAAAACGAATTTAATAAACCCTAAAAAAACGATTCTACAAACAGACCTAAATCAGGAGACACAATACCTAAAACCAATCAAGAACCAATCAGTTAGAAGCAAAGAATCCCAAGGAATACGCGAATTGAAGAAAAACGATTAAGGGATGTTAGGGTTTAAAACCCTAAAAGTGATCACACCAAATCCAGAAAATAATGCGAATTAGCAACAAGAATGATCAAATTAATGAATAACACGAATGCTAATCAATGAATCTAAACAAATCGTTGCAAAAAACACAAGAATTAAGTGGAATATGGTGAAAAACGATTAGAGGCAGTTAGGGAGAAGAAAATCGCCTAGAGAGAGAGTTTTTTAGGGTTTTTAAACTTTAATCTCATTGTGTTTGTTTATGAACCGGCGGTTCTTTTGTTGACCTTCGTTGACCCATTTTGCTAAATCCAGCTGGGTCATACCTTTTGTTTTTAAAAAGTTTGGGACCTGTAGTTTTGTTGGAAAGTATGTGTTTGGTATTGAATTTCTAATGTTTAAGTGTTGTTTGGAGCTTTTTAGGGGTGTTTCGGCATGTTTAGGGGTGTTTTTGGATAGGTTTAAAATCTTTTTGATCATTTTGATCAAAGCATTTACTGGAACTATTTTGAAAAAAAATATATAATACTTCTCTTACAAAGCAATTAAAATTGTACTACATTGTTAAAGTATTCTCCAAAAGGGACGTTAATTTCTCAAGTAAAACGATATTTGAGGAATAATATGACACCACCTAAAATATATAATACTTCTCCCACATATTTTATTTCAAAAGTGTAATTTTTTGTGGGTACGGATGTCTTTTTTCGTGAGTCCCGCTGTCCTTTTGGTGTGCTTAACATGTGCCCCGGGGCCATGTAGATGTGAACTATTGGAAAACATGCTAGTACTTTTGGCTACATATACATTGTCTTTTTGACCAATTGTGTGGCCATGTAGATGTGAACTGTTGGAGAAACATGCTAGTCAACTCCTGTCCTTTTATTTTCATTTATTGCAAAACACATTAGTTTACTGAAAGTAATTTATGAGAAAAGGGTAGCTCAAATATAAATAAAGACATATGAACCTTCACTTTATCGAAAAAAATATGCAAAAGCAAGTAATGGCTTCTTCAAAGTTCTTACTTTTTTCTCTAGCTCTACTACTCATTCTACCAAACTTCACTTCTGCTTCTTTGGAGGAAGCAAATGCTCTTCTAAAATGGAAAGCAAGCCTTAAAATCCCAAACAACTCCCAAATTGTATCTTCTTGGACACCCCTTCCAACGAATACTACTGCACCAGCTTCATGCCCTTCTTGGTTTGGAATTGCTTGCAACGTTGATGGGAACATTAGCAAGTTGAACCTCTCGACGTCTTGGTTAAAAGGTACGCTTCACCGATTCCCGTTCTCTATTCTAGGCAATCTTACCCATTTTGAGCTTAGTGTCAACAGCTTCTTTGGTCCCATCCCACCAGAAATCGGACTCCTGTCCAAACTTGTCTATCTTGATTTTTCAACCAATCAGTTTTCTGGTGCAATTCCACCTACCATTGGTAAACTAAGCCAGTTAACCGTCATGCAACTTTCTGGAAACAATTTAACTGGCTCAATTCCTTCATCGTTGGGTGATTTGGCGTCTTTGAATCACCTTTATTTGGCACAAAATAAACTATCCGGGCCCATTCCTACTGAATTAGGGAATTTGAAGTCTCTCACTGGATTATCTTTGAGGCATAATCAACTCTCTGGCTTAATCCCTTCATCATTGGGTGATTTGAAGTCTTTGAATATCCTTTATCTGCACACAAATCAACTCTCTGGACCCATTCCATTTGAATTAGGGAATTTGAAGTCTCTCACTAAATTAGGTTTGTGCAATAATCAACTCTCTGGGCCCATTCCAATTGACTTAGGGAATTTGAAGTCTCTCACTGAATTATCTTTGAGTGAAAATCAACTAAATGGTTCAATCCCTTCATCGCTGGGTGATTTGAAGTCTTTGAATATCCTTGATCTACACACAAATCAACTCTCTGGACCCATTCCAATTGAATTAGGGAATTTGAAGTCTCTCACTGAATTATACTTGAGCATTAATCAACTATCTGGACCCATTCCTACTGAATTAGGGAATTTGAAGTCTCTCACTGTATTATCCTTGAGTGAAAATCAGCTCAATGGTTCAATTCCTTCATCGTTGGGTGACTTGATGTCTTTGAAACTCCTTTATCTGTACAAAAATCAACTCTCCGGACCCATTCCTATTGAATTAGGGAATATGAAGTCTCTCACTATATTAGAATTGAGTGAAAATCAACTCAATGGTTCAATTCCTTCATCATTAAAAACCATGAGAAGCCTTCAACTTCTGGCTCTCCGTGTGAACAAGTTATCCGGTCCTATACCACAGGAAATCGGAAGTTTAAATTTGTTTCAGCTATTTCTGGAGACAAATCAGTTGTCTGGCCGAATTCCAAAGGAGTTTGGGAGATGAAAAGTTTGTTAAATTTAAACATGAGCAATAACAACCTTTCAGGTGTTATACCTCAAGAGCTTGGATCACTGCATGGCCTCCTTTCTCTTGACTTATCCAAAATAGTTTAACGGGTCAATACTAAGATATGTTGGTGATTGGGTACAAATCACCGCATATATCTTAGTAATAACAAGCTCAGTGGAAAGATCCCATCGGAGATCGGTAAATTAAGTCATCTCAATGTTCTTGATTTATCTTGGAATTCACTCACACAACAGATACCATCGGAAATTGAAAGTTTAAAAAGTCTGGTAATGTTGAATCTTTCTCACAATAAGCTATCTGGTTCTATTCCTAATGGTTTCAGTAACTTGCCAAGAGGGATTGATATCGACTTGTCTTACAATGAGCTCACTGGTCTGGTTCCCCCTTACGCTGTCTTTCTAAATGTGTCTGGAGAAGCATTACAAGGAAATGATGGTCTGTGTGGAAATGTTACAGGTTTGAAACTTTGTGAAAGTCAAAATATAATGAAGAAAAATAATCATTTTCATCATAAGCTAATCCTTGTAACTATGGTCCCGCTTTTATGCTCTTTACTTGGTTTATTCATGTGTGGCCTCATTGTTTGTCGACGCGAAAAGAACTTTTCCACAGATACCATCGGGCTAAGAAGGTGGCAAAATTTTTCAATAACAAGTTTTGATGGACAAGCGATGTATGAGGAAATAATCAAGGTAACAAATGATTTTGATGATGCATATTGTATTGGGATGGAGGATACGGTACTGTGTATAAAGCTGAGTTACAACCCAACAATTTAGTAGCTGTCAAGAAACTTCATTCATCCTCTGAGAATGACGATCAAGGCTTCCTAAATGAGGTACGAGCATTGACAAACATAAGGCACGTAAACATAGTTAAACTCTTCGGATATCGCTTCCATGCTCGCCACTCATTTTTGATTTACGAATATCTTGAGAAGGAAGTCTAAAATCACTCTTGAGTAGCGATATCACAGCAAAGGAAATTGATTGGCTGAAAAGGGTGAGAATTGTTAGGGCTGTAGCGAATGGTTTGGCTTATATGCACCATGATTGCACACCACCTATAATTCATAGAGACATTTCTGCAGCTAATATCCTTCTCAATTCTGATTATGAGGCACATATCTCAGACTTTGGAACAGCGAAGCTTCTAAAGCTGGATTCATCCAATTGGACTGCGGTTGTAGGCACCTATGGCTATATTGCACCGGTAATTACCATATATTTTAAAAGTTATATATACTATACGTAGTAATTCTCAAGTTTCAGATTTCTCTTAATCATGATCTGATATAACATTTTATTTATTCTCATGTTTCCTTCCATGTAGAGCTTGCTTACACGATGGTGGCGACAGAGAAATGCGATGTGTATAGTTTTGGAGTTGTTGCACTAGAAGTGATTATGGGAAAGCATCCTGGAGAACTTATATCATCTGTACCAACATTGTTCATCGATGATCTATTGCTAGCCAATGTAGGAGATAGTCGATTCCGCCACCATCATCTGTAGTTGAGAAACTAGCTCATTCAATTTTGAATGTCTCACGGCATGTTTGAACTACAACCCGCAGGAAAGGCCAACAATGCGCCAAGTCACAGATTTATTGTCAGTTGATGATCGAGTTTGTATGATGTCTAGTCATAAGTCATAAAGTTTAAGAAAGTTTTTATGTTTTTTTCTTCTCCTGAATTATCATGTAGATCGTCATTAAATAAGAAAATATTTTATATCAATGAAGATTGCTACCTTCCTATACTAGTAATATAGTTACGTGTATATCAGTTAAAAAATTACCAATTAATGGGAAATTTGTATATCAGTTAATTCTTACTCATATCAAGAAATATAGTAAACAGTGAGTGCACACAAAAGGTATTCAAAGACGTCAAATGACTCAACGATGGAAGTCTGTTAATTTTTCAAAAAAGATGGCATAAACCAGAGAAGAAAGTTAGCTAACGGAAATTTGTCAAAAAGATGACCTAAGGTACAGTGTAACTAATGTGCTGTGGTTTTCAGATAGGGAAAAGGTGAATAAGGGTGTCTCTAACTATTCATAGGGTATCTAATTTCTCCTTGTTGTGCTTAATTAGTGAAAACAATAGAGGTGGGAACAGGGCAGGACAATTGGGTTTAGTAACGGGTCAAAACGTTTAACTTCTTGGTACAGGTCCAATTGGTTTGCCAGAAACACCTTTGGTCCAAAATTTCGTTAAATCTTATTAGAAATAATCAGTGTGTTAACAAAATAGATATTCTTATCAACCAATGTTATTGAATAAATTGTACACTATGTGAAACCTACAAGGCTACAACCCCTTTTGACCTGTTTTCATTATCCCACATTGACTCGTTCATACTTAAATGGGTCAGAATTTCCACAAAGATTACATATAAATAGGATAAAAATAAGCATAACTACCTTACGTGACCCACTACTTTTTTACTCTAGGAAATGAAATCATGCATGCATGGGACACTACGAAATTAAAAACATGGTACTCCGTATAAACTTGCTGATTATTTTCTCCACTACTAGTAATGGTCATATGACCACTTCTTCAAGAATAAATGAAATCGTAGTAGTTCGCGCGGTTCTGTCTTTTGGAGACCCGGAACGTATCACACACTAATAAAAAACTGAAAAATAAAAATCCAACCTACGAATTGATCTAGAAAAGCTTGTTACACATTCACCATGATCGAGCATTCAAAAGCACACACAAACAAATAAATATCTGAATACTTTTCAAAGAAACATAGAAGAAGATTGATCTGATACATAAACTAAATCACAGGGTCACATGATTGTGCTTAAACAAACACTATCTAAACCGTTGAATTCGTTTTGTCTTTGTTTAAGAGGTCAACGTTTTATAACCCAGGTTAAACCGGGAACATGGCCGGATATGGCTGTTATTTGCTTGTTTATGAACTCCGGTTCTTTTGTTGACCCGGTCGACCCATTTTGCTAAATCCAGCTGGGTCATACCTTTCGTGTTTTTAAAGTCTTGGACCTGTAGTCTTGTTGGAAAGTATGTGTTTGTTATTGAATTTCTAATGTTTAAGAGCTGTTTGGAGCTTTTTAAGGATTGGTTGGTTAGATTTACAAGCTTTTTCTAGCTGTAGGAATTGAATTTCCACACCACGGTTCAACCGGCGACTTGGCTGGGTCGATAAAAATACCGGTGCACGGAAATTTAAGAAAATTACACAAACATTGATACTTTTATAGACAACCCGAACCTCTTGTATTTGCTGTTGCAGTTTGTATTTACAACTATACCAAGGAAACACTTTACTAATACAATGCAGCACTTTTTCTGTACATCTCATTCAGCAATTTTCCTCCAAACCCGACGGGTTGGGATAACCATGGTCAAAGTAAAGAAAAAAATAACTCAAAAAGTCAACGTGATCATGAGAATAACTTCAAAAAGTCTCCGTAATCGCTCATACTACCACTCGAAAATCTCTTCATCTTTTCCTAGATCTGCAAACGTCTTCTAGGCCTCAGTGGGCCTCAACTTGAGGTTATCCTATACGAATGTACATCTAGCCCAAGACCCGAGAACCTGATCTCCACATCAAGTGGAGATTCATAGCTTGGATAGGTGAAATGCGACGGGCCTGGTCTTAGCCAGGCCCGTGGATCAAAGTCCATGGAAGTTAAATCCTCTTGGCTACATGTCCCAAGTCTCGTGTTTTTTCACACTCGTTGCAGACCAACTTCAAGGCCTGAACAACCTCACCCATCAACTCATGAAGGGTCGGTGGTGATACTTCAGGCTGCATACACATTGAGGCAATTGCTGCTACTTTTGCAATACTGTTGAATGGAACTTCATGGGAGAGTGATGGATCAATAAGTAAGATTAGACCTTCTGGTGTTGGGAGCAGGGGACGGGCCCACAATACAAGGTTTTCTTGGCCCGATGGCATTGACGGGGCAATGGGTTTTCTTCCTGTTAGGAGCTCAAGGAGTACCACTCCGTAGCTATGTACGTCACTCTTTACAAGAAGATGGCCTGTCATTGCATACTCGGGGAGCCACATACCTGAAATTTAATGAAAAGAAGTTTAAGAAAAGTGAATACAATAAGCGAGTTGTGTTTGTAACCGAGAATATCTAGAAAGTGATAGTTGGTTACATATGATTTTATTTAAACACTGCATATTGTCTAAACTAAATGTTTGAGAATTAGTTGTTAACAAGAGCTTCAGAGGAGTCATTAGCAAAGCCTTGAGTTTGACGTGCCATAGTTTAGGTTGCTAAAAAACGTCAAACTCAAAAAAAAGGTTTTCATTGTTGTCCCAACTTTCTCTCGATATAGTATAAGTTGCAATGTATTCGAATAAGTAAATATTGTCTATGTTTCTAACATTGTAATCCATGTATGTTTACATATATATAGGTTGTGAATCGGTGTGAATGAACCGATGCACCCTTTCCATTTTGTCCAACTGAAATAACTAACATGAATAACTAACTTTTGGTTATTAAGTTTCTTTCTAACATATTTGGTCCTTGGTGTTTTTAAACTAATACATAAAAAGCAAAGATAAAGATTATCGGGTCACATTCTCCTCCTTAATCTTGATCGTTGCTTCTTGCTAAATCTTGAACTCCGAGCATTTGTCGCATCGTCATGAACTTCAATCTTGGTAGAGCCTTTGTTAGTATATCTGCTCTTTGTAGTTCTCCGCTGACGTGTTCCACATTGATGTGCCCATTCTCTATACATTCTCGAATGAAATGATAGCGAATGTCGATGTGTTTACTTCTTCCATGAAAAACTGGGTTCTTGACTAGAGCTATTGCTGAAACGTTAACCCTCAGCGTTATCTTCTTTTCTTCATTTCCATTTAATTCACTAAGTAGTCTTTTTAACCATAAGGCTTGACATGCTGCTGCAGTTGCCGCCATGAATTCTGATTGTACATGATGATAGCGCCACTGTTGGTTGCTTCTGATCACACCAGGTAATGGGTGACTCTCCAAAATAAAATACGATCCCACTAGTTCCTTTTCCTTGATCAATGTTGATTCCATAACTACTGTCGCTGTAACCTGTAATTTTGCAGCCGCCTTCTTTCTTGTAAATTATGCCATGCTCCTTTGTTCCTTTGATATATCGGATTACTTGCTTTACTAGTTTGATACTAATACATAACAAGCAAAGATAAAGATTATCGGGTCACATTCATTATAGAACGACTATTTTAAACAAAAAGAAAAAAAAATACAAGGACTAAACTAGGCATTCGAATAAAGTAGAGTGACTTGCCTATACAATAACCGGCTCATTTTAGGTCAACCACATAGACTTTATACAGGTAGTATTTTTAATATTTGAAAACATTATGTGTTTCGTCCTTGTGGCTTACCCAAAATCACACTCGTCGTCCCTATTCTATTTTTATCAAACAAATATACCCTAACTTTCAAACTACTTGCATTGATAGTCCCTATTTTGAAATACAGAAACTATCCATGTAATAACGATATTGACTACCCGTGTAATAGAAAACTACATATTATTACGTAGATGATCCCTTTTTTTCAAAATATGGAACATCGGTGCAACTAGTTTGAAAATTAAGTATTGTGTAATTAAAATCGAATAGCGATGACGAGTGTGATTTTAGGTAAACCACAGAGACCTTATATTCTTTAACTATGTTTTTATTAGAAATTTTAAAATCTAACTAACCATTTTATTTATTTATTTATTTATCTATTTTTATGTTATCATGTTACAATAATATGTATGGACACATCTAGCGGGATAGGAGACAACAAGTCACCTAGGTTTTTCGCTCAAGTTGATTCTATTGTAAAGAAAAATTCGACGTATGTAATTTCACGTTTACTATCTCTTATGCACATTTGTTTGGAAAATGTTACATTTTTTATCTAATGTGTGTTTGTTTAAGCTTTATGAGCCCATTTTTATGGTATATTTTGAAGTTTATGGCCTTATATGAGATAATTATGATATATACTAATGAAACATAAGCTGGAATCAAATAAACTAAGGGGGTGCTTGTTTAAGCTTATTGGCTTGCTTATGGGCTTATTAAATTTTTGAAAAGCTCATAAGCTCTAAATAGGCTTATATAATTTGTGTTGATTAAGGGGTGTTTCTTTAAGCTTATTTGGCCTGCTTATGAACCTATTTTTATGGTTTATTTTGAACTTTATGGGCTTGTTTAAGCTTGTTTTGATATAGTACTAATAAAATTATACAAGCTCATAAGCAAAAAAAAACCCAAAAGTAAGCTTATGGGGGGTATGTTTAGCTTATTTATGAGCTTATATTTCATAAGCCCGAATTTTCAAGCTTATTTTAAGACATAGTGGTCTTATATATGTTTTAATATATCTTGATGAGCTTATACTAGCCTATCCATCTCAAAATATGCCGAAAAATTAGGCTTATGAAATATAAAACAAAATCAAATAAGCTAAGAAGCCCACAAATAAGCTTAAACAAACACCCCCGAAGCCATTCAATTTGTTGGAATTTTTTATAACCCGGGTTGACCCGTGCGGTTGAACCGACTAGGCCGGATATGACTGTTGTTTGCTTGTTTATGAACCCATTTTTTTTGTTTACCAGGGTCAACCCATTTTGCTGAATCGAGCTGGGTCATACCTTTTCTTTTTTTTAAGTTTGGTTAACCTTTCGTTTTTTTAAAGTTTAGGACCTGCAGTTTTGTTGGAAAACATGTGTTTGGTATTGAATTTCTTATGTTTTAGAGTTGTTCGGACATGTTTAAGTTAGTGGCGTAGCCAACACGAAAACTAAGGTGATTCTCTTAGTAAGTCTAAGTGAAATTTTTTTAGGAGTAACAACCAATAAATGTTTCAATTCGGGTCGGGTCGGACCCAATTTAAAAGAGAAAATTAATACTGGCACATCAAAAACCTATAACATATCGTCAAGTTTATTGAAATCGAGTATTTACTAAAGTAACACACTCACACTATTAGTACATCACACATTTTCAAGTTTCAAGTTTAAAATAAGGTTTTCAATGTACAACATGAAACAAATAAAAAATAGAGCCTACAAAAAAACGAAGAAACAAATATACAAAGATGAAAAGTCATACAGTAGTTAAAATCAAATATCTAAAAACCAAATTTCTAAAAGAAAAAAGAAAATAAATGAAAAGATGAAAAGTCAACATAGAGAACACAACAGACAAAGTATGGTAATCCGTCTATTTTTTTTTTATTTTTTTTTTCTTTTTCTTAAATTAGGTCCCAGTTTTGTTACAATTCTGAGTCCATATTAGGGTTGTTTGAATATGTTTAAAAGATTTTTGGAGCTGTAAGGGCATCCACTATGGTGGACCTTTTAAAAGGTTTATAAAATTGTCACCTTTTACATTGTAATTAATTCTTAAAACTTTTTATACTATGAACCTATTCCCACTATGATTAAAGCTTTAAGATTTATAAATTGTTCAACATAATTTAATGCTATTAAAATAAAAAAATGATAATAAACACTTCTTGGACCTCTCTAAAATCCTAGACCTTTTCATGCCATGTAGACATGAAATGGTTCCTCACTATGATACAAAAAATCTTAGACCTCTTCATAAATTTTTAGACCTATTCTTGAAACACCATAGTGGATGCTCTAAGAGTTGAATTTCCATATTTAAATTTGGCTTAAAACCTGTTTCACACAACGGTTCAACCGGCGCGCAACTTAACTGGGTGGATAAAAACCGGTTTATAAAACAATGCAAAAGGGTATAAAGATGATGTGACTTTCTAGTTTTGACCATCATTGGTCAAACTTATTACTCCCTTGGTAACTTTCTGTTTTTGGTTCTTGCGATACAATAATTACAGAGTACTCTATTAGGGCCCGCTTGGTTCAAAGTGGGGAAAGGGAAAGGGAAAGGGAATGCAAAGGAATGAGTGAGGTGGGAAATAAATCCCTTACCCCTCAATTTATTCAATAATGGTTCATTACCCATTACGGGGTAATCAATCCCTTTGCACTCCCTAACCAAGCACTAAATAATGAGTGAGGTGGGCCCTTTTTAATACCTTACCCATTACCCACCCCCTTAACCCCCAACCAAGCACGCCCTTAGTGAGTCATAATTGGTCAAACATCTTGATAGGGATAGTTTCGTCATTTGCACCACCACATCTATCCAGTTTTTAATTTGTCTCATCAACACCTCCCTCAAAATCTCATATCTCCTCTTTCTACAAAAATAATTCAGTTTTGTAGTATCAATTGACGTGAGTGGATTAAAGTTTAGTGGCTATTAGAAATGGTGCTCACTCTTTACAAGGTGTGTCGGTTTCTCTGAGCGGTAATGGTGGAATGTGGCATATTTTTTAGTCTCAAACAAATCGTTCAGTTGGTTAGTGGCATAACAGGCAGATTGTTTTATCAGTTTATGGCCTCTACGGTGATTCTATGAAGATTTTTTGGGATATAACTCCAAGCCCATTGGAACTATGTTAGAATGGAATGGTCAACAATGGATTTAGTGACCACAAAGGACTGCTTAATTTATGTTGGAGGCTCTGTAGATCCTGATATAACACAGAAACTGTTTGGCGTTTCTGCTTTTAGTGAAATCCCCAGTCAGGTAGACTATAGTCGTATTTCTTGACTTGTATTACAATAGTGGCAAAATGGCGGGTCTAGTAATGGGTCTAAGCAGGCTTTGCTTGGCTTGAATCGACTTGAATCATTTTTTTTTCATTTACATTTTTTAACACACTGTTGGCAGCTTTCAACCTATTTGAGCCATTTGAACCGTTTCAATTTTGCCTGCTTTTAAAGTTAGCAAAACTGAATCATTTGTGATAAAATACTACCCAAACTGACCTATATATATGAAAATGGGTCGAAGTTGGCATCTGTATATGATCGCTCATTGCATAGCTTTTTGTGGCTTATAAGAATCGCTCATTGATGTTTAACTCAAACTTTTTGATACAGTTGTCAAAGAAGCTAAATGAGGTTGTAAAATAGATACGAAGCCAAAGATGTAACTACCTATGGTATGTAATGTCTGTGGTATATAATCTTATCAGTCGGATTAGTTTATCTGTATATGAGAATGTTTGTGTTGACAATTTTAATCTCATTGTGTTTGTTTATGAACCGGCGGTTCTTTTGTTGACCTTCGTCGACCCATTTTGCTAAATCCAGCTGGGTCATACCTTTTGTTTTTAAAAAGTTTGGGACCTGTAGTTTTGTTGGAATGTATGCGTTTGGTATTGAATTTCTAATGTTTAAGTGCTGTTTGGAGCTTTTTAAGGGTGTTTCGCCATGTTTAGGGGTGTTTTTGGATAGGTTTAAAAGCTTTTTGATCATTTTGATGAAAGCATTTACTGGAACTATTTTGAAAAAATATATATAATACTTCTCTTACAAAGCTATTAAAATTGTACTACATAGTTAAAGTATTCTCCAAAAGGGACATTAATTTCTCAAGGAACACAATATCTGTGGAATAATATGACACCACCTAAAATTTAATTTCTAGGAATTGAAAACTGTTGGATATATATGAGACGACGTTACTCTCACAAAATATTTCGACAAAGTATATAAAAAAACTTTTATAATAGGAAACAAATGTCACGTAAAACATGCTAGTACTTTTGTCTACCAATACAATGTCTCTTTTATAGACCAATTGTGTGGCCACGTAGATGTGAACTATTGGAAAAACATGCTAGTCAACTACTGTATGTCATACTTTTCTGTAGAATTTAATCTTCCCTTTTCATCACCACAAAAAAAAAAAAAAAAAAAAAAAATGTCTTAAAAATCTTCAAATTATACTTTTCTCATGCATGCATAACCAGGCTAGTCTCCCATACTTTTCTTTTTCATATTGCAAAACACATTAGTTTACAGAAATTAATATATGAGAAAAGGGTAGCTTAAGTATAAATAAAGACATACAAACCCTCACTTTATAGAAAAAAACATGCAAAAGCAAGTAATGGCTTCTTCAAAGTTGTTACTTTTATCTCTAGCTCTACTACTCGTTGCTCTTTCATTTATACCAAACTTTATTTCTGCTTCTTTGGAGGAAGCAAATGCTCTTCTAAAATGGAAAGCAAGCCTTAAAATCCCAAACAACTCCCAAATTGTATCTTCTTGGATACCCCTTCCAACGAATACTAGTGCACCCGCTTCATGCCCTTCTTGGTTTGGAATTTCTTGCAACGCTGATGGGAACATTAACAAGTTGAACCTCTCGACGTCTGAGTTAAAAGGTACGCTTCACCAGTTCCCATTCTCTATTCTACGCAATCTTACCCATTTTGAGCTTAGTGTAAACAACTTCTTTGGTCCCATCCCACCAGAAATCGGACTCCTGTCCAAACTTGTCTATCTTGATTTTTCAACCAATCAGTTTTCTGGTGTCATTCCACCTAACATTGGCGTACTAAGCCAGTTAACCGTTTTGCAACTTTCCGGAAACAATTTTACTGGTTCAATCCCTTCATCGTTGGGTGATTTGAAGTCTCTAACTAATTTAGGATTGAGCAATAATCAACTCAATGGTTCAATCCCTTCATCGTTGGGTGATTTGGAGTCTTTGGATATCCTTTATCTGCAAATAAATCAACTCTCTGGACCCATTCCAATTGAATTAGGGAATTTGAAGTCTCTCACCAGATTAGGTTTGAGCGAAAACCAACTCATTGGTTCAATTCCGTCATCGCTAAAAAACCTGAGAAGCCTTCAGACTCTGTTTCTCCGCTTGAACAAGTTATCCGTCCTATACCACAAGGAATTGTAAGCCTACAATTGTTTAGGTTACATCTGGACACAAATCAGTTGTCTGGCCAATTGCCTGATGATTTGTGCCA
Organism: Chrysanthemum lavandulifolium; assembly: GCA_022545495.1. Taxonomy (NCBI): domain Eukaryota; kingdom Viridiplantae; phylum Streptophyta; class Magnoliopsida; order Asterales; family Asteraceae; genus Chrysanthemum; species Chrysanthemum lavandulifolium. The sequence goes on along the minus strand of CM040238.1, from coordinate 293,130,634 downwards.
AGGGGAAAGCTTCAACATTTATCCGTAAGTCATAATCAACTCTCTGGTCCTATACCAAGAGGGCTATGGAATTGCACCACCTTAATAAGAGCAAGGTTCGATTTTAATCAATTTAGTGGAGATATATCGAATAGTTTTGGTGTCACCCAAGCTTAAATTTTTAGATGTTAGTCATAATAAATTTCATGGGCAACTATCTCCAAATTGGGGTAAATGCAAAAATTTGACTACATTAAAGATGGGATATAACAACATCGGCGGTAGCATACCGCCGCACTTTGGGAATTCAATTCAAGTGCTTGATCTTTCTTCTAATCATTTGGTTGGTCAAATTCCAAAGGAGTTTGGGGAGATGAAAAGTTTGTTAAATTTAAACTTGAGCAATAACAACCTTTCAGGTGTTATACCTCAAGAGCTTGGATCACTGCATGGCCTCCTTGCTCTTGACCTATCCAAAAATAGGTTAAACGGGTCATTACAACGATATATTGGTTATTGGGTACAAATCAGTCGCATATATCTGAGTAATAACAAGCTCAGCGGAAAAATCCCATCAGAGATCGATAAATTAAGTCAACTCAATGTTCCTGATCTATCTTGGAATTCACTCACAAAAGAGATACCATCGGAAATTGGAAGTTTAGAAAGTCTGGTGATGATTAATCTTTCTCACAATAAGCTATCTGGTTCTATTCCTAACGGTTTCAGTAACTTGCCAAGAATGATTGATATAGACCTATCTTACAATGAGCTCACAGGTCCGGTTCCCCCTTATGCTGTCTTTGTGAAATGATGGTCTGTGTGGAAATGTTACAGGTTTGAAACTTTGTGAAAGTCAAACTAATCATTTTCTTCATAAGCTCATCCTTGTAACTATTGTCCCACTTTTTGTGGCTCTTTTCCTTGGTTTATGATGAAATCATCAAGGCAACAAATGATTTTGATGATGCATATTGTATAGGGATGGGAGGGTATGGTACTGTGTATAAAGCTGTGTTACAACCCAACAATTTAGTTGCTGTCAAGAAACTTCATTCATCATCTGAGAATGACGATCAAGGCTTCCTAAATGAGGTACGAGCATTAACAAACCTAAGACACAGAAACATAGTTAAACTCTATGGATATTGCTTCCATGCTCGCCACTCATTTTGATTTACTGAATATCTTGAGAAGGAAGTCTAAAATCGCTCTTAAGTAGCGATATCACAGCAAAGGAAATGGATTGGCTGAAAAGGGTAAGAATTGTTAGGGCTGTAGCGAATGGCTTGGCTTATATGCACCATGATTGCACACCACCTATAATTCATAGAGACATTTCGCAGCTAATATCCTTCTCGATTCTGATTATGAGGCACATATCTCGGATTTTGGAACAGCAAAGCTATTAAAGTTGGATTCATCCAATTGAGTGCGGTTGTAGGCACCTATGGCTATGTTGCACCAGGTAACTACCATATATTTCAAAGTTATCTATCGTACTTCTTCTCAAGTTTCAGATATCATGATCTGATATAACAATTTTTTGTATTCTCATGTTTCCTTCCATGTAGAGCTTGCTTATACGATGGTGGGCAGAGAAATGCGATGTGTATAGTTTTGGAGTTGTTGCATTAGAAGTGATTATGGGAAAGCATCCCGGAGAATTTTATCATGTCTACCAACATTGTCTGCTGATGATCTATCGCTAGCCAATGTAGGAGATAGACGGATTCCGCCACCATATTCTCTAGTTGAGAAACTAGCTCATTCAAATTTGAATGTCTCATGGGCATGTTTGAACTACAACCCACAGGAAAGGCCAACAATGCGCCAAGTAAAAGATTTATTGTCGGTGGATGATCGACTTTGGATGAAGATGCATGTATCGGTAACTTAATGCTTGATCGATTTTGTATGATGTCTAGTCATAAGTCATAAAGTTTAAGAAACTTTTTATGTTTATTTGTTGTCTTGAATTATGTTGTAGATTGTTGTTAAATAAGAAAATAAAATATCAATGAAGATTGCTACATTTCTAGAATAGTACTATGGATTTTTTTGGTAATTTCTTTAAATAATTCCAGTTTTACAATTAAAAAATTACCAATGGGAAATTTGTATATCAGTTAGAATTTATTGTTACTCGTATCAAGAAATTAAGTAAGCAGTGAGTGCAAACTAAAGATATTCAAAGATGTCAAATCACCCAACAATGGAAATCAGTTAATTTGTAAAAAAAGATAGCATAGACCGGAGAAGAAAGTTAGCTAAAGGAAATTTTTCAAAAAGAAGACCTTGAAGTCTGTTAATTTGTCAAAAAGTGATATCATCTTAACCAGAAATCACTTAAGAACTGAGGCTTAGATCCAGTAAAACAACTAGGAATTCAAGATATTAAGAATTGAACTCGAAATTGGAATACAATGGGATAATTTGTTACAACTGAAACTGAACGCTTAGAGAGTTACAGAGAGAAAGAAAAGTGTTTACAATTTGATAAAGGAAATGGAAGGAAGGAAAGAGGATTTGGACAGAAAATCTGTTTGGTTCTCATCTTGTTGTTCTGTTGACTTTGTTGACTTTTCATTGATATTACTTTGACACATATCAATCCATCCCGCTTAAAATGAAGCTTGTCCTCAAGCATCTAAGCATTCAAATCAACTTGAGGCAACCTTTCTTAGGACCTTTAACACATTCTGTTGTAGCAAGCCAAACACCCCAAGAAACAATAACCTTTTTCCCTAAGCCAAACACCCATTTCACCCTTTGTGAATACCCATTTCATAACCCAAGTACACGATCCATGTATAAAATCTAACAGCTGAAGTCCTTCCCGAGCATAAAGGGTTGAAGTCACCCACTCTTCAAACAACTCTGTTGTGAATCCCTCTGCCTTCTACCAACTTATTAGGTGATCCGATGCCAAAACCTCGATAAGCTGAGTCAAAAATCAAAGGTTTTATAGATATTTAAATATACGTATGTCCGGATTCGAACTCGAGACTTCGGGATTGCACACATTACGTATGAGAGTTGATGTTAATAATTAATATATAAAATGTTATTATTAATTATTAGTCACGAAATAAACATAACGATAGTTAATTATTTAACGAGGTTTGACTAACGGTCGTTAAATGTAAACTACGAGGACTAAGAATGAAATTAGTGGACAAGAAGGATCTAGAATCCCCTTGGGGGTGCTTGGCCGGTCGTGGGCTACCCAACCCAAGGAGGTGGGATTTCTTGGTCACCAAGTTTTGAGAAACTATAAATACAAATCCTTGTATTCATTATTCTCCTAACCTTGGATCACCAATAGACCTAATTTCTCCTCTCCTCTCCTCTTCTCTTTCTTGTCTGGCCGGTCGAACACCCAAACCCAAAGGGTTTCGATTTGCTTAACTCAAGATTAAGTGTTTGGTTTTATTTGTGATTCAAGAAACTAGCTTTTTGTTGGAAAATTTAGTGCACTTGTGGGATGGTTCACACCTTGTAATGGGTTAGAGGTACGGAGTGTACACCCATAAGGTCCATGAACACCCGACTCTAATAGTGGTATGTATTATTAGTGCTTGGTGAAAGTATCGTTGTGGTTAACACCGATTATCGGTGTTTCCACCAAGCAAGATTTCAAATAGATCGCTGTTTCCACCGAAGTGGTATCTCACCGAAGTTGTGTTTACATCAAGCAAGCATGTTTCCAATCAAGCGGTGTAACCACCGAAAGCACTATGAAAGTACCGATATAAGTACTTGGTAAATGACGCATAACCGCATCATTATGACCACGCTTAATTGGTCATGTAACCACTAACGACTATAATGGGGATAATTATGAGGCTATTAATGGGCGATTAATACTCATAATTCCATTGGAAGGGTCAGAGTAACCTCCTATAAATAGGAGATCCGAACATGCATGATAGAGATACGTAAAACACAAGACACTTATAGCGCAAGGGTTAAAGAATTGTGCCTAATTCTCTAACCGCATTTGGTCTTATCCCGAGTAGATATTCGTGATACCCGTGCATTAGGGTCGAATAGTTTACTTTGGAAAGTGATCACACGATTCCAAGTGATATCCGTAACCACCAAGTGGTATCCGTCGTTCATCGTTGACCATTGTTTTGTTTCTCTTTGAAGTCATGGGCATTTCTACCAAGTTGATTATCTTACCCGCTTGGGACGAACACACACCAACAATCAAAGTAAACTATTTAGTGATAATCAATAGTTGCTATGAACATATGGCTTCAAACTTTGCTGTCGGACAAGTTTGAAGGGGTGGACTTTAGGAGGTGGCGTAAGAAGATGCATTTCATCGTCAAGCATGAGTGTGGTCTATGTGCCGACTACCCAATTCTCGATGATGGTGGGGATGATGCTACCGTGGAGCGGATCGGGAGGAGGAGCAAGTGGGAGAATGATGACTACATATGCAGAGGTCTTATTCTAATGGTATGTCCGATTCTCTGCTTGATATTTATCGAACTCGAATCTTCCAAAGAACTGTGGATTCCTTGGATGCCAAATATATGGTCGAGGATGGATCAAGTAAGAAGTTCCTTGTTAGTAATTTCACAAATTACAAAATGACCGATTCAAGACCGCTATGGAACAATACAATGAACTTGGAATACTTGGAAGGTTTACACAACACAATATGCACATGGATGAGGCTATTTTCTCTTGTGTTATTGACAAACTTCCTCCTTCTTGGAAAGATTTCAAGCATATCTTGAAACATAAGAAAGAGGAATTAACTCTTGTTGAGTTGGGCGATCATCTCGCGATTGAGGATTCTCTCAGTCGCAGGATAATGACAAGCCAAAGAGTAGCATCGCCATCGACCATCTGTTGTCAATATGGTGGAGCATAACAACTCCACCAGTACAATGACAACAAAGGCAAGCACAAATATCATGATAACACAAGGCGATCCTAACAAGAAGGCAACACCTACTTGTTGGAAATGTGGCAAGACCGGTCACATTAAAAGGGACCGCAAGGGTGTTAAGTTTGGTGGTAAAGCCAATGGATCAGCACTAATGGTTCGTGGAGTGGTGGTTCACCAACTCACCGAAAGGTCGTAATATGTTTAATAAGTCTTTTAGATTTATTATGTTACATATGTATCTCGAATCTAATTATGTGCGTGATGATGATATTGCGTGGTGGGTTGACTCTAGAGCAACAGCTCATGTGTGCAAAGATAGAAGTCGGTTCAAGACTTATGAGTCACCGAATGATGGTTCTATTCTTTACATGGGAAATGAGTCAATGACCTTGGTGCATGGTCATGGTTGTGTAGATCTTAGGTTTAGTTCTCGAAAGATTGTAACTTTGTTTAATGTTATTCATGTTCCCGATATAAGGAAGAACTTGGTTTCAAGTAGTGTTTTGAATAATCATGGATATAAACAAGTTATTGAATCGATAAATTTGTTCTTTCTAAGAATGGTGTTTTTATTGGTTTTGGTTATTTATGTAATCAAATGTTCATGCTTAATGTTTCCACCGATAGTTTATCTGCTTCCACCGATAATGTTAATTCACCTTTGTGACCACCACCGACTGTGACCGACTCTACCCTTTGGCATGCTAGACTTGGCCATGTAAACTATAAGAGAATGCAAGATATGTCTAAAGATGGGTTAATCCCCTGCATTTGACATGGACACCGAAAAGTGTAAAACTTGCATGTTGACCAAGATAACTAAGAAACCCTTTCGTGGTGTTAGTCGTGAGACCGAGCTCTTAGAGTCGATTCACAATGACCGTGTGATTTGCATGCCACTCCATCTTTGGGGAATAAGAAGTACTTTGTGACATTTATTGATGATGCTTCTAGGTTCTCATATGTTTATTTGTTGCATACTAAGGATGAAGCATTAGATAAATTCAAAGTGTTTAAAACCAAGTTGAATTACAACTGGGTCTTTGATCAAAAGATTAAGGACCGATAGGGAGGTGAGTACATGGATACTCAGATTTTCATCATTGGTATAATCCATGAAATGATCGCTTTATACTCCTCAAAGAAATGGTATTTCGAAAGGAAAAAGGTGTCAAGGAGATGGTTAATTCCATGTTGTCCTATTCAGATCGAGTCAAGGGTTCGGGTGAAGCTATGTTGACACTTGTTATTTATTAAATAGGGTTCCCAACAAAGGAAAAAGGTAACCCTTATGAACTCTGGACTAAAAGGAAACCCAACTTGAATTATCTCAAGGTTTGGGGTTGTAGGGCTGTTGTAAGACTCCATGATCCAAAGATGAAAACTTTGGGTGAAAGAGGCATTGACTGCATCTTTGTTGGATATGCTCAGCATTCCAAGGCCTTTAGATTCTATGTTATAGAACCTAATGAATTTGTTTCAGTTAACTCAATAATTGAACAAGGTATGTAAACTAATTAACTCTCTTTATGGACTTAAGCAGCACCTAAGCAATGGCATCAAAAGTTTGATGAAGTGGTTTTGTCTAGTGGTTATGTTCTTAACCAAGTCGACAAATGTGTATAGCAAATTTGATGAATCGGTAAAGGAGTCATCATTTGTCTATATGTTGATGACATGTTGATCTTTGGCACCGACAAAATCAAAGTTGACCTAACAAAGGAGTTTTTGTCATCAAGGTTCTCCATGAAAGACATGGGGAGGCCGATGTTATCCTTGGTATAAGGATTAAACATGAAAGTAAAAGAATTTCTATCTCGGCCTCATTATATTGAGAAGGTGCCGAGGAAATTAATTACTTTGAATGTACTCATGTGAGTACACCTATGGATACTTGTGAGAAGTTGATGCCTAATCATGGCAAAGTCAGATCTCAACTTGAGTATTCTAGGTAATTGGTCGCTTGATGTATGCCATGACTTGTACAAGACCCGATATTGGTTTTGCGTGGGAAAATTGAGTAGGTATACTAGTAACCCTAGTGCTCATCATCGCAAGCGCTCAAAGGGTACCAAGTATTTGAAGAGAACTATGGATTTTAGTCTTTCATATACCGTTACCCATCGATGTTGGAAGGATACACCGATGCAAGTTGGATCAAGAACACTAAAGACAATTCGTCTACCAAAGGGTCGGGTATTCTACTTGGTGGAGGTGCAATTTCTTGGGCATCCAAGAAGCAAACTTGCATCACCGGTTCAACAATGGAATCGAATTTGTAGCCTTAGTCACCGGTAAAGAAGTCAATTATTGAAAAACTTGCTTCTTGAGATTCCATTGTGGCCTAAACCTATAGCACCTATTTCTATCCGCAGATAGTGCACTACATTGGCTAAGGCTTATAGCCAAATGTACAATGGTAAGTCTAGACACTTAGGTGTCGTGCATAGCATGATTCGTGAGCTTATCATGAATGGGGTGGTATCTATAGAGTTTGTTAGATCTCAACGTAACTTAGGCGATCACTTGACGAAGGGATTAACTAGAGACTTGGTTATAAAGTCTCGCTAAAGGGATGGGTTTAAGTCCAACTTAGTCACCGAATGCTAGGACACCCAACTCCTCCTAAGGAAACTTGGGAGCCGAGTTCAATGTGGAAAGTCGAACATTCATTGACCGGAGCACATGTTTATTTTACATCCCAAGGTTGTGCTCGAACCTCTTGAAAGGAGGATGAAGTCTTTACTTTAATGGTTAGCTTATCTTTGGAAAAGTGCTTGGTGAGCATGAATAAAGAGGAATCACCTATGTAAATGTTGAAGTTTTGCCGCCTGTGAAGCTTTTGGACTTTAGCTTTTACAACATTTATGAATTTGGATATGGACACATGGCTTGTATAGTGTCGAGCTTTTAAGTGTTTGAAAACTTGTGTAGTTATCTTCGTGTATTCAAATGGGTTGAAGGGTTCAATTTTAGAACACCCCGATTCTCGAATATTTGAACGTGTAATTACTAAGATGGAAATTCAACTCGTGACATTTTCGTTTATGCACATGTTTTGCTTGATGTTTATTTTACATGCAAAGGAGTGAACTAAATTTGGGAGGATTGTTGGAAAATTTAGTGCACTTGTGGGATGGTTCACACCTTGTAATGGGTTAGGAGGTACGAGTGTACACCCATAAGGTCCATGAACACCTCGACTCTAATAGTGGTATGTATTAGTAGTGCTTGGTGAAAGTGTTGTTGTGGTTAACATCGATTATCGTTGTTTCCACCGAAACAAGATTTCAACAGGATCGATGTTTCCACCAAGTGGTATCTCATCAAGTTGTGTTTACATGAAGCGATGCGTCTCCAATCAAGCAAAGGTAACCACCGAAAGCACTATGAAAGTAATCGATATAAGTATCGATAAATGATTACAACCGCATCATTATGACCACGCTTATGGTCATGTAACCACTAACGACTATAATAGGGATAATTATGAGGCTATTAATGGGCCGATTAATACTCATAATTCCATTGGAACGGTCAAGAGTAACCTCCTATAAATAGGAGATCTGAACATGCATGATAGAGATACAGAAAACACAAGACACTTATAAGCGCAAGGGTTAAAGAATTGTGCCTAATTCTCTAATCGCATTTGGTCTTATCCCAAGTAGATATTCGTGATACCCGTGCATTGTGGTCGAATAGTTTACTTTGGAAAGTGATCACACGATTCTAAGTGATATCCGGTAACCACCAAGTGGTATCTCGTGCTATCACGACCATTGTTTTGTTTCACCAAGTCATGGGCATTTCAAGTTGATTATCTTACCCCTTTGGGACCTAACACACACCAACATTTTTCACATCAAATCGCTAATAGTACGTGTGTACAAGAACGAAGAACAAGCACGCTTAAGCTTGTGAATCTTGGTGGTCGACTTCTTGGTGGGTCGAATTGTATAAACCCCAAAGTTAGGGTTTTGGGTTTTGGTTCTGCTCTAATTACCGCTTGATTCTTGAATTGCTAAAAGGTACAGCGTTTTCTTATTCGGTTAATTAATCTACATGTATTATTTTTATTTACTCACGCATGCTTTGATGATGTTATTTGATTTTATATAATTGTTATGAGTATTAAATCCCAACAATGGCATCACGAACCGTTAATATGATGTAATTAATCATCAAACACATAAAATTGAATCTTTATGATTATTTGCATGTTTTTTTATGGTTTCTAGGGTTTTGAATTAAACCCTAATTTTTTAATTATAGGGTCGACACCCTTTTATTATTTAATTAGGTTTTAATTTTGTAAAACTTGTAGAAACCCTAGGATTGTATGCTAATTTTATGTGGTTAATTAATGAATAAATTGTTATGTGCCATGTAATATGCGTATCTTGGGTGATAATTGTTATTCGGGATCCATGGTGGAACATGCATGTTTTTCCATGGAAGTCTTGTTTATTGTTTATTGATTATTGTTAATTGTTTTTCCATGGAGTTTGGGATATTTTTTAATACATGTTTATTTGTTTACATATTGATATTCATCTCGCAATGTTTTTAGGAGCAACAGAGACCGAGCCTCGATTAGGAATTAGAGGTGCACGCTATCTCGCTGTTTGCATGCTTGCAATGACAAGTTTGACAAGATGTTCTTCTTTATGTAAGCATGTGGCGCGTGAACAACTCTTTGTTATATGCACACGTAAGTAACACGAGTATTAGTATTAGAAAAACTTTGTTTCGCATTTCTTGGATTGTCATTGTTATAAGTCTAAATGTCTTTCGCATTTTCATAGAGGGTGGTTAATCTAAAACACTTCTAGCGGTCCTTAAAAATATTAGATTATTTGTGACTTAAATTGCTCATATATGTTTTATCTTATGGTCGGCCTTTTACATTTTCTTTATGTGAAAAGCAAAGGAGACGTGGCTTGATGTTTCTCCTTATGGTATATTTGAGCCATCGATACATCGATGAGAAAGATGTTTTCGTTGAAAAGATTTCAATTTAATTGACTTCTATTTTGATGCTTTAGATGCGTCCAAAAGTGGCGAAAAGGTTAGTTTTTTCGTTCTACCTATAATTTTACCGCAACTTACAACTCCTTGGTTATCAATGATATAAAATAGTATCCTTCTTAAATTTCTTTGCTCCCATCATTGCTTTGCATCCTTTGTTAATATTTGATGTAAAATAAATTTATTCTCAACATCCGCTCATGAAACAAAGTTGGTAGGACATCATGTGTTCCTACTTCCTACTAAATCACATCCACATGACCAAATCATCTAAAATAATTGCTTGTCATGGGATTGTCATAATAATTGATTTGATGAACATGTAGTCATTATTTCATAAGAACACAAATGCTTCGCTTATTTTACCAAAGTTATTTCATGAGAACAATATTGCTATTTGTTGAACGATTAGTTGGTTTTGTTTATTTTACCAAGGTTATTTCATGAGAACAATATTCTATTTGTTGAACGATTAATTGTTTTTCGTTATTTTTTGAAAGAAAATATTATCATTGCAGGATGATTTAAGATCCAGAGATTTAGGACACGGTGACTCGTGTTAGATCAAGACATGGCGGTATAAATAGAAGCTACACTATTTTTATTTTTTATTAAAGCTAAATAATATCACGATTAAAGTATGAGCTACTTTTAATTTACTTATGTAGGTGCGCTGGGTTGGTTCTAGCAAAGTGTTGATAAAAACGCTCAAATTTCAAGTTGAAGTTCCAATCAAAATTACCCAATATGTTTTAAAGCCCAACCTTATGTTGTGAATGTTTTATAGAAATTTAAAAGCAAGTTATTCTTTTCCCCAACACATATTGTACAAGCAAACTCAAAATTCAGTTTGAGTTGGATATTATTGGATAGATGGTTTGAGGATCATGCAAACAAACAGTCACTATTCTCAAAAGTCAACTTCGGTTCTCATAAGTAATGGGTCGAATTATCTCCTCCGAGACCATTCACGACAGAGTGGTAGTGTGTTTGTCTAATGACCGAATGTTATTCATTAGAAATTATCTTCTCATAAGGTATATTTTATGTCTTGAATTGCAAGCGAATGCAACAAGTTAACAGCCTGTGTGGTCCAAGTGTGGCATGCAGATCGCTAAAGAGGTGGAGGGATTCTTGGTCCAAATATCTTGAGAATGACAGTGGAGTTGCGCTTGGTTGGCATGAAGCGACCTATGAAAATATGGAGTCGACACCAAGTCAACCCTTTCACATAATAAACCAATGCACGAGCAGCAGAGATGGATCAAATTTCTTTTTAAATTGATTTCGATGACTGTATACACTTTCATTTATCATATAGGTGGTATCTTCCAAATTATTAGGGCCAAATATAGAATGTGTTTATGATATGACCAATTATTATGTAAACACTGCTTTTATGGATAATTTCGTAGTGAATCCTTTATAAATTATAAAGAATCTTGATGTTGAAAGTTCTCTTTCTATAGTAAATATGATAATAGTGAATTCTAAGCGTTGATATTAGTCTTACATAGGTCAAATATAATTGTTAAATCACATTTAATCCTCAATATTACAATATTCCTTATAAGAAAAGACATGTGTTGTCGAAATAATGAAAGACCCATAAACACGCACACTCATATTTTCCATCTTTGCTAAAATATTTCAAATTTTTATCTTTCATAACTTGTGTTTTCTTGATCGAATCCTTTATCTAAGCATTTTAGTACTTCGCTTGTGGCTTTAAATTTGCACAGTGTTATAATCGCTTATTTAGCAAGATTATTAATAAGAAAAATAACATAAGTCTATAGAAAACTACATTATTCAAACATCTATTACATATTTGCCAAGGTTGTTGAGAGGAACTTGAAAAGGTAATAACTATTTAGATTGTTCAAACGCCTATTATAAACATGCATCAAGTTCAATTAATGGTAATTATAGTTGTAAATTGTTTAATTTAACTTTTAATATTTTTAGTATATATATGTTCTACTAAAACCTAAAAATAAAACTACAGTCATACCGATCCATCGGACGGGTTTTGACATCCAGATAGATCTTACGAGCCTAGAATGAGTATAGTTGATAGATCTTATCTAGAATGTAATCACAAAACAACTAAGGAGAACCTTTGCATGAATTGTATTTACGCGAAAATAAATACAAGACTTAAGAAGACATTAACACAATAACTTGATCCTCTATGGATCTATGATAATAACTATTAATTTTATTGAAAGGCTTACTTACACCCTTAGCTGTGGTGCCTTTTATAGAACAAGAAAACCACTTTAATCATACTAAGTACTCAAGATATATGTATAAACTATTATCTTTACACTTTGCTAAAACACTCAGAAGTTATGCATATCTATCAACTTTACAGATTGCTAAGTACTTATGCATATCTTACCTATTAAACTGATAAACTAATAAAGTGGATCTATTAGAGGAAACCGCATACATCGTAAGAAACCTTCGAGCCATAATAACTATCACGAAACCGATTATCACGAAACATAATAACTATCGCAGGAACTCTATTAGCGGAAACCAACTGCTTACATAATTCCTAACAATCCTCCCTAAACTTGACTTTAACTATGTTAACTTCAAGTTTCAGATAGATCTTTGCAAATAAGAGGATTTGAGCAAAGCAAAGAATCGACACTATATTTAAACACCAAGAGAACACCTAGAATCACCAGATAAGCAATGAAGTCCAAGATTCCATGCGAATCAAAGAACACTAAAACCAAAGACAGATCGTAAACCAAAGTAGATTTGATAAGCCTTTACCAAGTAGCTACTCACTCTTGGGCTAGTTGGTTCTCGAGTGGAATCATGACATCACCCCGTGAACCAAGAACCACCCAACATTTAGAACATGAATCAATGGTATGTTGAATACCCTAATGAGTTTTGGCAAACCATCACACCATCAACGGATTTGACTTGTCTTTACCAAGCCGCTTAACTCAGACTAGTCATGGTGTTCCACTACCTTTACCACAAGCCATGAACTTGTGGGCTAGCCAACTCTTCATCTATGAGGACATGGTGAGTTGAGTACAATACAACTTATTGGAAAGTTGTCAACCATCCAACGAATTTGACATCTCTTTACCGAGCCGCTTGCTCATGGAGTAGTCAATGTTTGGTGTATGAGACTGTGGTACATTGATAACCCTCGATTTTTAGTAAATCAAGAACTATCAACAGATTTGAGAATACTTCCCACACGACCCCATGAAAAGTTAACTCTTTGTCTCGAAGACATGGTGTGTTAAAACCATATAAAACAAATTTGTACAAAATGGTTCTCAAAAATAAAAGTTAGTAACATACTTTTTTTTTTTTTTTTTTTTTTTTTTAACAAAATATATAAGAAAACAAATAAAACATAAACATAATAAAGACTATACAAAATACCATACATATCACATGGAAGATTCAGCAGATGCGAAGTAACTTATCCTTCAACTCTTGATAAGTTTCTCTCGCATGAGTCATATCATTTCCAACCGGAGCTTTAGAGAAGACTAACCGATTTGATAACATTTGTGTCATTAACCTCTCGAGAGTGGATAATCCACATCGCTAACATGTAAACATACACCCCATCCCATGTCTCGCACCACATGAACATGTGACAAAGGGTAAATGTCCATCGATAAACCTCCCGCTTATCCGACCTTCCCATATCCTATAACCTTTCCCATTCTCGATGTTGAATCAAATAACACTTGTAAATCCCCAAGTAAGAACATCCCCACTTTGTAAACTTCATGAGACTCAAAATAGGTAGAAACCATGTCATATAGCCTAATAAGATCATTTCTATCCAAAAAATTAAGAATTTCAGTAAGAAATGTGAAAATCCTGACTGTGCCATCCTCCCTATGAACAGAATTGAAATGACCCAAACCTCCAAGACCTGTTGGAACTAGCTCCCATTTGACCAACTTTGACCAAACAACCATTTCCTCATCTAGATCATCTTCTTCAAAATCTTTAATGAAAGTACTGTCTGAAGCTTGAAGATCCAGAGGCCTAGACTTCCTCTTTTTAGCCATAGTCTTCTTTCTACCACCAGGTGTGGAAGAAGGAGAAGGCTCAGTAGAGTCCTGAATACTGGAATCAGGAAAGGAAGAAGACGGTTTCTCATTATCAGCTTTAACATTAGAAGAATCCAAACCAAGATCAGCAGCTAGTAACTCCTTTTTCTCATATGCTGAAGTCTCATGTATCTCAGATGAAAGCACATCAGAAGGATCTTCATCAACAGAAGTACCACCATCAGAGGCATCAGTGATTTTCAATCTCTTTATCTCAGAACCTTCTAAAGTGGGTGAATGCCTCTTCATTCTTTGAAAAGGATGAACACCATCTTTCAAAGACCTATCCATAAATCTATTATATTCTTTCACCAACACTTCATCGAGAAAGACTTTACATGAGACATACTCCATCCCGTGTTATATATAATAGAGCTCATGTTTTCACCATAACTCTCATATGCAATCGTTAAGCCCGAGAAGGAGGTTTTTCTATTCTAGCTTTAGCCTTCATCTCTGCTGCAGAGCCTTCCTTCTTTGATTAACTAATGTCCTTATGTCTTGGACATAGTTATCGAAGTGAATGTACCTCCTAAAATTGATTGAGCAAGAGGGATTCTTGGCAACATCATCACCAAGTCGGGTCCAATCTTCATCGGAAAGTCCTATAGCCAATTCATTCAATTCCTTCATCCTTTCAGTTGTAATCTCGCACTCTTTCAGCCAAGAACTCTGCATTGAAAGTTGCCTGAGCTTGTGCTGCAACTTCTCTATCTTGCATAGATATCTCATGAAGTCTAAACAATCTTATCTGTTCAGCCTTATCTACACCTAAATCTACTTCTTCTTCTGCAACCATTTTCCCTTTTCCTTTATCCTCAGAAGAAGTAGGTACAATCTCAACCTCAACAATATCATCAAGCTGACCTGAAGGAACATTCTGAGAAACATCAAGCAATCAGATCTAAAGGAACAGACTTCAAAGAACAATGGATGCACTTTAGTAGGATCGGAGACTTATCACCAGTAAATGTCGCTTCCTTGTCCATCACTTGCTCTTCAGCAATCACCACATCAGAGGCAACATCCTCTTTATCACCTGCATTTGATGCCTCACCAGCATCCACTAACCCAGACTTTAGAGTCATCTTACTCAGATAACTTCTCTTCCTCTTTGGTCTCCCCTGAAACACTTTAACTGGCTTATCTGTTGAGGACTGAGTTTCTCTTAATGAGACTGAAGCTAGTACATAGAGAGCATCAAGATTGATATGAACATTTTCTTGACCTTGTTCCTCCTCATCATCAGATACAACCAACCTTGTCCTCCTTTTACCCAATCTCACTTCCAAATCTTTCACTCTCTTTAATAATTTCACCATTTCACCACCCAAATGGAGCTTAGTCTCCTTAAGCTCTTTCCTAGAATCCTTGAGTTGGAGCTCTAGATCATCAACCTTTTGTACATACCTGTTGAGTAAACTAGACATATTGATTAGCATAGTAGGATCCTCGCCCACCAACAGAATACATGTGGTTTGATGAGCTTCATTGGACCTAGGAGGAGACACAATAAAATCATCACTAAAGGTAGTGTCATCCTCAAAAGGTTGTCTAGGTGGACTATGTGGTAGACCACTAGAAGAGGTAGGATTAACCTCTGTTTCAACAGAGTTTGGTCTTGTGAAGTAGAGGCAATAATCGCCCTCATGATCAATAGGTCTAGGTGAAGGTGGGACATTAAGGTGAGGTGAAGGTGGATGTTGTGGGTCATCGGGGCAATTGATGCAGATGCATCAAGAACAATATGGACACCAGCAACATGGTTGGTAGAAGGGTCTATGTTCTCCAAGAAACCGTTTTCATAGTAGCAAATAGTTTAGTCGATAATTTAGTAATGACCCTAGGAGTTTTGTCGAGGTTTCAATGCTTAATATCATTTGTAAGAATCTAGGATACATGAGAAATTTATGCTTTGTATCCTTCACATTTTTAAGCATTTCCTCCAAAATATATTTTGAAAAATTATATTGTCTCCCATGAGCTAAACAAACAATAGCATTTGCAATAGAACTGGAGAACTGATCCCAACCACCAGATTTGGGACTTAGGCATTGAAGCATGGTGTGGACTAAAAACCTCAACTTAGGGCAAAAATTATTTTTAAACCAAACTATTTTGCCATCAAAACGATACCCTAAGCTGGTTAGTCCAGTGATAAGATCCTTTTTATTGTTCTCAAAGAGACCATCTGCATCTTCAAATTGTAACTGAGTCCTAATGAGGGACTCAGTTATCACATATTCTCTACCATCAATAGTAGCCACTATCTCCTTAGTAGAACCAGAAAGAGACCGCTCATGAGTAGTGGCCCAAAATTGTCTGACAAGAGAGTCATAAACAATAGATGGAGAGTGTGAAAGAGCATACCGATTTTGGAGCTCAAGAGAAAATCAATCATTGAGTCATATATGTCGCTTCCTTTGGTGTGATTCAAAATGCACTCTTGTTGTGATCCACTTTGTATTCGATGATGCCATTGATATTGATTGAGAAGATTGAATATGAGCAAGATTCAAAAGAAGTGGGAATTTAGTGTGGGTTTCTTCCGATTGACTATTTTAAATAGGTTTCCCAAAATAGTTGTTTTAATTGACGGAAGATAAGAAACAAATTTGACCAATTTTGACTTAAAAATAAGCCCAAAAGTAAAACCCCAAATTACAACACTATCGCCGGAAAGAAAAGTCAATCTGGAAACCCATCGTCAAACGGTAGAAACCACTTGTATTTTGTCCGTAGTAACTTTCCAATGCTTATCATCGTAATCCACACCATCGAGGAATCCATTACAATATCGTGGCAATGTGAAGAAAATCAAATCAAATCTTTGACTCATAATAGTGCTTAAACTGCTCCATCCGTAACTTTTAGCGATCCAAATTCCAACCATCAATATTTACCATAACTTTTATCGATTAAAGATTCCAAAACACTTATAAAACTAACCTTATTTTATACAAAGAAACACACACACAAACTCATAACCCTTAACACAAAAACAAAACCATAGAACAATGAGCGTTCTCCCAATCATCCAATAGAACTATCATCTTTCGAAGTGAACCAAATTGGTTAAACTACTTCCCTCCTGGTGCTTTCAATAGTATCACCTACATTTCAAGGCCATCTCCTTACCAATCCTCCTTCTACCATACTTCTTCAGAGGAAGAAGTTTCACACCCTCCTCAGAATGAGGTTGAGGTGTCAAGTGCTGAGCTCAGGGATATGAAAGAAGATTCAGATGATGAGGTGAATGATCCGACCTATAGGCCTCGCAACACCAGGTCTATGATGGTTGCTCCTCTTTCTGTGCTACCATCAAGTGCACCTATTCCAGACCCCCAACCCTCCACCTCCAACCCCAATAGAAGGACCACCGTGATGGGTCTTCCCGCACGTCCAAGTGTGGGAATGGATGGATAGGAGGGAAGAGAGCATCACAGATGCCTCGGTGGGGAAACATAAGGCCGCAGAGGAGGCCTTGATGAGTGAAGCTTTGGTCCGAAGAGGAGGTCAAGGGAAGAAGGGATGTTGTGTAATGGTCTTGTTTGTCATTTTCAATGTTCAGATAATGTCCCCGCATTTGAGAATGCAGTTGTTTTAAATGAATAAAAGTTTGTTCCTTCCGATCTCAAATAACCGATTCCCATGATTGTGTGTTTGAATCTAGATCGCAAGATGGTTAGTAGAACACAAAACACACACAAATATATATATATAAAAAATACATAAACTAAAATATATATAAAATATACATAAAATCTACATAAACTCAAACATTATAAACAAAAATATGCAAATTATATACACCAAAAGTCCTCCCTTAATCCTCCCTTAGACACAATCCTCCCTCAAACACAACAATCGGGGTTGATCATGCCAATATTGACAATCAAATATTGAAATTTGGGTCCATCAAAAGCTTTTGTTAACAAATCAAGAACATTTTCATCCGAATGAACTTTAACCATTTGAATAAGGTGTTTTCATTAGCATCTCGATAAAGTGATGTCTAATTTCTATGTGTTTAGTTCTTTGATGAAAACATGATTTTAACAATGCAAATTGTACTTTGGTTATCTATGAAAATTTTAGTGTTCATAAAATTGAACCCATAATCCAATAATTGATTTTGAATCCAAAGTACCGACCACAACAACTAGCAAAGATCAACATATTCACTTCAGAGAGGATGTAGCCACAATGGTCTACTTCTTGCATTGCCAAGAAATCAATCTCCTCCCAAGAACCGACAACCCCAGCTTGTAGATTTTCGATCAAAATTAGCACCAAAGATAGTCACTATCACTATATGCTTCCAACTCAAAAGGAGATTCTCTAGGATACCAAAGGCCCAATTTTGGTTGGCCCTTTAGATACTTGAAAATCTTCTTGACAGTAGTCAAATGAGAAGTCAAAGGAGTGACTTGATACCTAGAACAAGCACTGACTGCAAACATGATGTCAGGCCTAGAGGCAGTCTGATACATGAGAGACCCAATCATGGACCTGTAAAGATGTACATTAACAGCCGGATCTGGATCATTGTTTGACTTAGCCTTAGGAGTCTCATATGGTGTAGTAGCAGTCCTAACAAGTTCCATATCAAACTTTTTGAGGATATCATGCACATACTTCTTTTGATGAATGAAAATGCCATCTCGATTTGCTTCACTTGAAGACCCAAAAGAAAGTAAGTTCACCCATGGCACTCATCTCAAATTCACTCTTCATCAATTCTTCAAACTCTCTACACCATGCTTCTTTGGTAGATCCAAAGATAATATCATCCACATACACTTGCACAAGAATAATGTCTCCGTGGATTTCTTAATAAAGAGAGTTTTATCAATAGCACCTCTTCTATAACCATGTTTCGTAAGAAATGAAGAAAGCCTAGCATACCAAGCTCTAGGTGCCGATGAAGCCCATATAATGCCTTAACCACCTTGTAGACCTTATCAGGATGATGTGAGTCTACAAAACCCTTGGGTGAGTGACATATACTTCTTCTTCAATTTCACCATACAAGAATGCACTCTTCACATCCATCCGATAAACCATAAACCCATGTAAGAGGCAAATGCCAAGAAAAGTCGATGGCTTCCACTCTTGCAACAGAGCAAAACTTCATCATAATCAATGCCTTCTTCTTGTCGTGACCTTGAGCCACCAATCTAGCCTTATTTCGCACCACAATACCTCTTGCATCTCTATTACATTTGAGAATCCACTTTGCTCCAATAGCATATTTACCAGAGGCAAATCAACAAGTTCCCATACATTTTGATTCAAAAATTGTTGCATCTCCTCTTGCATAGCAGCTACCCAATCTTCATCACCAAGTGCTTGTGAAATACTTGTAGGTTCAACTTGAGATAAGAAACAAGAAAATAGACAATGTTGATAGTCTATATGATTGTTCCTATGTTGAACCCTTATGTAGCTGAGAAAAGCAGATTCACCAAATTTTGTTTTCTTGACTCCGCTTCTTGTTTGAACAAAGGAAGTAGGATCACTTATAATAAGAGATTGTGGATGTACTATATTAATCCTTTTTGTGATGTTTGGACTAACATCCATAGATGTTGCTAGATTAGTAAGAGTTGCTCCATAGTCATCATCATAAGATGAAGAATCAAAAATGCCTGTTCTTGATTGATGATGAATGCCATCCAATGGAGAGCTTGAATGTTGTGAATTTGCTAAGTCGAAGGACTTGGAAATCTGGTAGGGTAGCTTCAAGACCCAAATTGCTAGAAGATGGAGCGATTTGGAAACAACAGGATAACTTCACTATCGAAGAAACCGTACATTATCGCAAACATCAAGATCGCAAAGAATTGAACTCTTATCGTGGAATGAAGAACATTATCGAAGAAAAGATGCACTACCAAGAACATCAAAGTTTCACGAGCTTCAATTGTAGCCGCCTCAAGAGATCTTGTGTATCTTTGGAGAATTCATAACCAAACTTTTCAGCATCTTCTTTAGCTGCATATTCTGACATTGAAGCTTCACAAGTTCTTCTGCATATCCCACATCACCGGAAGCCACATCAAGAGCAGCTGAGTTCTTGGTACCTGAAAAATGGTTAGAAGGAAAAGAGGGAACAAGTATAACTTGTTCATCACATTCTGAATCTGACTCAATATCTGAAGAACCTGCATTGTTAGTGAAAGTTTCTTGTGGTTCTGCAAAAATTTTAGATTTATAACGAGTATAACCCAAATGATCAGTTAGATAGTCTAAATCAAAATACCATTCTTGACCTGCACCTTGAACATTTGGCTTGTCCTCCATAACCGAGATTCGTAGTCTCTTCAACCTCTTTGTGGAGAGGTTATACACTCTATATGCTTTACTCGAGATGAATAGCCTACTACATATCCTTCATTAGCTTTCCCATCAAACTTGCCCAAATGATCACTTGTATTAAGGATGGTGACATGACAACCAAAAGGCTTAAGATGACTAATGGTATGAATTTTTCCAGACAGAAGTTCATAAGGTGTCTTTTTGTGAGGATTAGTTATTGATACCCTGTTTAAGACATAACAAGCAGTGCTAACTGCTTCAGTCCAAAACATGGTAGGCAACTTTGAATCGGCAAGCATGGATCTTGCTGCTTCAATTAGGGTTCTGTTTTTCCTTTCAGCAACTCCATTTTGTTGTGGAGTCCTGGCATTGCTATAGTCCCTTTTAATCCCTTTTGTAGCACAGAGATCTATCAATTTAGCATTCTTGAACTCGTCCCATTATCACACCTAATAGCTTTGACCTTCTCCACAAGGGCAATGAAATCTTGAAGAAGTCGGAATGTTTCATCTTTAGTCCCCAAGAAGAATGCCCAACTATAGCGACTATAATCATCACCACCACCAAACAAGAGTATTTGTGATCAATGCTTCGATAGATGTAGGACCAAAAGATCCACGTGAAGAAGTCGCAAAGGCTCGTAGATAGTGCCGATGCGAGAATGGCCTTATAGGAAGCTTTGTGTTGCTTTCCCTTGTTGCAAGCCACACAGTTGTGCTCATTGGTAAATATTTTGGAAGGTAAACCATTAACTAAACGTAGTTTAGCTAGCTTGTTGATGGTTTTGAAGTTCACATGAGCCATCCTTCTATGCCATTTAAAAGATTCATCTAAGGATGCTTTGGCCACCAAACAAGCTATATCTCCTGCAGGCTGGACATCATTGAGATTGAATGTGTAAAGATTATGTTTCCTTGGCACCTTCAGAACAACTTGACTGTCATCAGGTAATTGGAAATCTTTTGAAAGAACAAGACATTCATTATCAGTGAAGAGCACAAAGTTTTTCTTGTCACAAATTTGTGACACAGAAAACAAATTGAAGTTTCTCAATGCCTCCACATAATACATATTCTCAAAGTCCAGTTGAGCAGTTCTTATAGTTCCCTTCCCTGTGATTTTACCATCTCCTCCTCCAAAGGTAACTGTGCCACCTTGTATACCCATAAAATCATGAAGCCTGTCTTTGTTCCCTGTCATACTCCTAGAACAACCACTATCTACAATTCCAATATCTTTATTTGAAAGAGGATGATCCTACAAAATAAAAATATATACAAACATTAGAATGCATGGTGACCCAAGTCATCAATGACTTGGGCCTGCCTTGTGGACCACATTAGAAAAACTTGAAGTAGAATGAGATCCACTATTGTTCTTGGATATTTGCTTATAACTTGATTTAGTTGTTCTCCAAGAACAACCTGGTGAGGGCTTAACAGCAGTGTCCCTCCAAGCCCCTCTTTGATGGAAATACAAAGAGTTAACAGTCCTATAATCATTTTGAAAATTATAGCTTGTAGGTCTGTTAAGAGGTCTATTATCTTTTCTTCTCCAATGAAAGGAAAATGGCCTTTTATCAACAACTGGTTTGCCAGCAGAATTTAATCTATCAACAGAATTGATTCTGTTGGTTCTCACATATATTCCTTTGGGAACAAATGGAGGTATATTAGCCACATCATTCCAAACATGGTTATACTTCTGTTGATTAGTGTACACATTCATCTTTTTCTCATGATAATCACAATCTTTGATTAGATGAAAAACACTTCCACAAACAAAACATGATTTCTTTTTAAATTTCTTGTTCAAGACAGGAACAGTCTCATTACACACAAATTTATTCAAATCACAACCAAAATCAGAATTGTTTTTAACAAAATCAACAGAGCAAGAAATGTTTCTAGAAAAAGATTTCTTTGAAGAAGGTTCTTTAACAGCAACACTTTGGGGTTGAGGAACTTGTAAAGGCTTAGGAGAGGTAGACTCTAAAGACTCTTTATTTGAATCACAGCTGGCATATTCTTTAGATTGAGTCTCTGTAGTCCTAGAAGAACAAGAGACAAATGTGTTAGACTCACTGCCAGTGTCTGATAAGTCATTGGACTTTTGACCAAAAGACATATGTGATTCATCTGAGTCAGAGTCTGGATTGGGTGGCTTAACCATACCATTAATAGAAGAAGGAACTTTATGCATTTCACCTTGTTTAATAAAATTAATACGTTTTCTGTATTTATCCTCTTCTTCATCTGTGACATGATTAAAAACACTGTATTCATTTGGGTTATACACCTTATCTGGATTGATACAGTCTTTAAAACCTAACCCCATTTTTGTTTTAACAGACATAGAACTATTCCACAATTTCTCTAAGTTTTTAGCCTGTTCTTGCCATTGTTTATGTCTAGACACCTCTGTATCTAAATTTGTTTTAAGATTCTCCTTTTCAGCAACAACCTTTACATATTCTTTCTTACGAAATTTTAATCTATTTGCTGTGTTTTCTAAATCTCTTTCTAAAACATTTATTTTCTCTTTAAGAGCCATTTGATTTTGATCATACCAAGCCTTTTGTTTCTCTAAAGCTTTAACAGTTTTCTTATAAGCCTGAACTTATATAAAATACTCTCTATATTTTTCATTAACCTCATCAAACTCACATTTAAGTGCATCATATTGAGTACTACAACCAAATATACAAGTGTGTACCTGGGAATTGATTCCCATCATTGCAAATTGTCCAGAAGATTCAGCAACCAGTCCAACCTGAGGTTCTTCACCCTCATCATCATTCACATGATCATCCCAGTCAACTCTATTCTCTAGTGATAGCATGGCTGCAGTCTTCTCCTCTTCAGCTTCCTTGAGCTTGTATGCATTATACTTTCTTCTGTCACCTCCCTTCCTTTTAGGACATTCTCTGGCAAAGTGACCAAGTTGATTGCATTCAAAACATCTGACTTTCTTTTCTGTCAAACCTAGCTGGTTCTCTTCCTTTGTAACCAAACTTTCTCCCGAGCCCTCTTCAAATCTCTTGACTTTAACAAAGAAGCATAGCCATTTGCCATTTAAGATCCATCTCCTCCATATCCCATGAATCTACTTGTTCAAAGTCTTCATAGGTCAACCGATGTTGATCTTCGATTCAAATGACAAATGAGTAGAGCACATCTTCTAACACAGAATTAGTCTTTGATCTTCTTGTAGAAGATTTTTGTGTTCTGGATGCTGCTGATGAAGATGTGTGACTATCAGCATGAGATATCATTGTTTTTCCACTGGTAGCACCAACAAATGCATAGTGTGATGGAGCTTGAGAAAAAGTAGAGTAACCCTTGATGTCAAGCTCAAGAGATTTCAACTTGTTGTAGAGATCATCAAAGCTTATGTAGTAAAGACCACCTTTGCTTTGAGAGTAAGAGACACCTGATTCCAAGAAGGATGTAAAGCACGAAGAAACTTGAGATTGCATTCCTCAAGATCGTTTAGATTTTAACCGATTGTCGGTGAGGATCTTTTGAAATATGTCATAGCCCTTATGAACACCCTCTTCTTCAGAGATAGAGAACTCTTGAAAGCTTTGTTTGAGCATGGACTTCCTCATTTTCTTGGACTCTTCATTGCCACCAAATCTAGCTTTTATTTCTCTCCAAATCTGTTTTGCATCATCCAGATGATAGAAATCACTCATGTGCTCATCTGGAAGAGCTTGAAGTAAAGTAGTCCTTGCCTTGATTTCTCTTTGGACAGTAATCTGTTCAGCAGCTGTTGAGGGTGGAAGAATTATAACATTCCCATCAGCATCTCTTCCAGTAGATTTCTTACTGTTTCCTTTAAGGATGATTTGCCAGAGATTGATGTCCATATTGGAGATATAGTTTTCCATCTTCATGGCCCATATCTCATATTCGTCCTTCTTAAGGTAAGGAAATTTAGCACTGGAGTTGGACATGGTGACCACTTGCTGAATTGAAGACTGGGTGTTAGACTGGTTTGTTTGGTTGTTTGACAATTCAGGCTGATCATCACTCTCAGCATCTGAATGTTTTGGTGATGACATGATGTGATTTTGAGAAGAAAAAGACTATCTTCTTAGAAAGATTCTCACCAGGCTCTGATACCAATTGTAGAGACTTAGTCCCAGATAGATCTTATTAGCCTAGAATGAGTATAGCTGCTCTGTGTAATCACAAAACAACTAAGGAGAACCTTTGCATGAATTGTATTTACGCGGAAAATAAATACAAGACACAAGAAGATAATAAACACAATAACTTGATCCTCTATGGATCAATGTAAACAACTATTAATGTTCTCCAAGACCTGCTTACACCCTTAGTCGATGGTTTCTTTTATAGCTCTAGAAACCCAACATTACATAATGCTCTAGCATTCAAAATATTATCCCTACTAAGCACTATCAAAGATATATGTATAAACAATTATACATACCTAACACACTCAGAAGATATGTATATCTCTTATCTTTATAGATTGCTAAGCACTTATACATATCTTACCTAATAAACTGATAAACTATTAAAGTGGACGTATCAGAGGAAACTGCATACGATCAACAGAAACCTTCGAACCATAATGACTTTCATCAGAAACCGTTGTATCAGCGGAAACAGAATAGCTATCAGCAGAAACTCTATCAGCGGAAACCAACTGTTTATATAATTCCTAACACAATAGCTGCTAAACTTTAGCATCAATAAATTTGTTTTGGTTCGTGTATACAAAATAATTTATCAATCAATCTTCATATTCCTTAAAATGTACCCGGGTGATTAAAATTTTTGTTTCTCAATCAAGTCCAGGAGCTTATGCGCATGATATATTGATAAGTGAATGCTGAGTATGTCTTCTTTTTCCGGATTTGTTCAATTATTCTGTTCTATACCTGAGTTCATGTACTTAATTATGTCATGTTTTTGCCGATTCAATTATTGTATTAAGTTTTAGAGGAGTATGAGATTAATCTCCATTATCAGGTATGAGTTTGACATTTGCTATAAATGTATAAACGAATTTAGTTCTATATGAACATTTCATTAACTATATGATGCACACCAACTATTTGATGAAATGTGTAAATGAAAAAAACAGCTTGATTTGCTTAAAGGTTTTTTACATTTTTGTTCTTTGGAGTTATAAAATGAATAACCGTGGCTCACAGTACTTTTTTGGCATTGTTTGGGTATATGTCAAAGTTTTAGGTTTTGTTGCGGACCAGCCCAAAGAAAGCGGAGATGGGTACTAAGTTGATAGATGATAAGGTAGTTGATTTTCGTTTTCTCAGTTTTTAAGGTACCTTTTTGATAACCTGTCAATTTGTTCAACTATTTTAAAGTGAAACAATCTATGTTGTTGCTATCATCAAGTTTGGTGTTGCTGAGAATGGTGGTCGATACCCTATCTTGAAACATCCATTCAACTTGAACTCCTATGTAATATGCCAATGGCGCCCAAAATTCCAGGATCTTTATGTGGTTTTCAGTTTGTTCCATTTGCAGATTTGCTGATATGTTATACAGAGGCGTTGCGATCTAAAATGTTGGTAAGTATTAAACCTGAATTTTTACTTGTGGAAATTTTGATCTTTATAATAAACGTAATGATAAAAAAACAAAAGAGGATGACTTTTGAGTTACAAGACTTAGAGTATGCTACTATTTTCTTTAAATCTATGTTATATAAAGTTTCCCACAGTTAATGTTTGTTAATTTTACTCAAAATTTGTTTCAATAAGGGTAAGGTTATTACCTGTACTTAATGTTTCAATAGGGTAAGTTTTATTTTATTTTGAGTTAACTGGTAATTTCTTTTCATGTTGCTATGTTCCACTATGCAATCTATTACCTTTCTTAAGCCACTCTCATCTTTTCATGCTCTTTCCCTATACGTAAAACTCTTAACTATCATCTTAGTAAATATTAGGAGTTAGGACTTAGGACCTACAGTTTGTTCAGATGCCATAAGGCCCATAACAAAATAAGACATGTGAAACACATCAACTGTGATTATTCTTGTGTTTTTTTTAATGGAATGTATAATATCACTTGCATTTTACACTAAAAGTGGAAACAACTACTTTAAGCACAAACGATTTGTTCTTATGGAATCACTTAGATCCATTATTTATGGTTATTATTGTTTCAGTAGTTGATAAAACATTTGTGGAAAGAGATGGGGGAAGGACTCGATTCTTATCCTTAAACTAACTCCCAAATCACGTATGAGGCTCATACACACTTGATTAGTCATTTTGAGATTTTGATTTCTATCGTGCCTTTATTTTAAAAGAATTTGGATAATGATGATGATGAAGATTGAAGATTAAGAAGTAGGAGTGTCAGATTGTTTATGCTTCAACTATATAATAGTCCATATTTGCTACTACTTTTTCTTTTGCATGATTTCATTCAAGTTCAATCATAATCTCTTTTTAGATCTCCTAGAAAATATTGAAAAATTTATATAGACACGTCATTCTTTTCAAACATGGTTCTGGGTAATATATAACTATCGTAATAATTTACAAATAATTGTGAAGAATTTTTATAGACAATATCATTCGTTTCACATGCCACCTTAAACTTTTAAACTTTAGTTAAAAATTGTAATTGATGAACGTCTACTTCTGAATTCTGATGTGTTTTAGGCGGGATAGTTATGCAGTTTTTATTGAAAAACAATATTTTTAGGTGAGCATAAAATGTAACATAAATTAAATTCTTTCTTACTCTTTCTTATGTATCTGGGTTTACTATTGCAGTGACTACAAATGAAAAGGCTGAACTAAAAAGGCTAAGCACTTTTTTTTTTCTAGTGAGTTGACTCTATTGCTCATCTCTACTAAAATTGCAGCTCAGGAATAACTTTTTTTTGTAATCTTAGAAACTATTAAACATTGGTATGTGAGAGAGAGAAGTGACATCATTGCAACTCTCAATGGAAAAGTTTGAAAACTACTAGAGTTCGTAGTATGGGTGTGTTTAGTCGGTTAGATAATAAGTCAAGATGGTCCGGTTACACTACATATGACGTAAGAATGGTATGCAAACATGGTTGAAAGCACGAGGAGAAGAAAAATGCAAACTTGTTTAAAAATGATGCAACCTACTTGAGCTTTGTACCTATAGTCAGATGACATTGTAGATCTTAAAATTTGTAAAGTTATGCAAACCCATTAGATTGTATAGAAAGAGTATGCATTTGGGATATGTGTGTATTGTAATCAAGGACAAACGTAATGTACGAGCATGATATGCTTAAAGAGCTTGAGATGTAAGTGGCTCGATTAAATTTGAGTTTTAATGTCAAAAGTAAAAAATTTAAACTTTATAAAAGTTGTGTAATCTGATCTACCCCAAATATTATTCATTATACAGGTTACCATAATTTAAGATTATTGCAAACTATATTCTAAACATACATTGCCACTCTGAGTCGTGGATACTTGAGATAATTCTAAACATACATTGCCACTCTGAGTCGTGGATACTTGAGATAACTAACACAAAATACGATATTGAAGACTTTTTTTCTCAAATAAAATTGAAACAACCGTGTATTACGGGTTTTAAACTAGTATATATATATATATATATATATATATATATATATATATATATATATGGGTTAGCTTATTACAATTTTTGTAATTAACGGCCACAATCCTTTATTAAAAATACACTAATGATGATTCAGGGACCCACAGCAAAGAATCGGGACCCACAAAAATAAAATCAAGGACACATATTTTTAGATAAAATGTAGGCCGATTAATCGCCACAATTAATTGTAGTAATATATTCCATATATATATATATATATATATATATATATATAAATTGAGATCAAATGAGAACTTTCTTAAAGTTTTAAAAATAAGATCCCAATCAACGCATGCCAAGTGGAATTTGGGTATTAAAGAAACTAAAAACTTAAATATATTATCAAAAGGGTAATAAAGGTATTACATCTAAACACTAATTAAAACCTCTAATTCTCCTCTCTCTTCATCATATAACACGCCTCTTTTTGTTTCTCATTCTCTCTCATCTCTTAACTACACAACACATCTATGTAAAAAAAACTAGTTGCAACTGATGTCATGCCAATTCGAAAATAGTGAACAAATTGATGATGATAATCAACATCATGTTTTTGATATTGTTATCATTCCATATGTACCAAAATAACATTTTATCTTACAAAGAAGACACACACTATGGTTATGTTTAGATCCGTTATTTGCGACACCGGAGTGAACCATGTCGTCGGAAACCATGGACGTGTTTGTACCCGTTGACCATGGGACACCAGATACATCGTGGTACACCGAATACATCGCAGGAGTTTTGCCACGCCGCCGCTTTTTGGTGTGACGCTGATGTCGCCGGTACACCAGATACATCGTGATGCACAAAACCACGATGTACTAGGTAGCAGGTATGTGATGGTGGTGGGCTGTTGCCGCTGCTGTAGCAGCTGTGTGCTGCACAAAACCATGATGTATCTAGTGTACCGGAATCTGCTACTGTTCGGTTTTGATGTATGTATCTTCGGGCATGTATATATGTATGAGATGGGTTTGTGACCAAACACTCGTCGGTGGTTTGTCTAGCAAATCGGTTTTGACAGAAAACAAAACCTCCGACGTATCTTAGATTTGATGTATTGGTTATTATTTGTATCAAATATAAATTGTATTTTAATGTATCATTTTGACATTTGATGTGTCAGATTGATGATACTATAAATATTGTACGATAATAATTAGTGGCGGGTCAACAAATTAGTAGTTGTGTATAACACTTTGAAGTTTTATAATTGTGTTATTCGTGTGGGGATACGTGTATACGAGTTTTATAATCGTGTATCATCCCTTTCAAATATCAAAACGAAAAGCCATCGATGGACTTTTTGTTAGAATCACAATGACCACTTGTCCACTTTGTATAAAATAAATTAACTTTTGTATTATATTGATTGTAAAAGGTGTGTGTCACTTTAAATTACAGTTAGAAAAAGTCAACAATTTACTATGGACTACGAACTTGCATTTAGAGAAATTAATGTGATAAGTAAAGAATATAAGTTTATTTATTTAGGTGAATTCGATACATAAAGCCCTAGAGTTTTTGCTAATTACATAAATGCCATTCATCAAACATTAATCTCATTTAACACAAATAAAAAGATCTAAAGGTCTAAAATGGTTCTCATTTTACAACTTTAATTAATCTCACATTAACCCTTCTCTATATATATATATATATATATATATATATATATATATATATATATATATATATATATATATATGGAGGAGTTAAAATGAAAAATGATTTTTGATAAAAAGAATAAAAGAATTTGGACCATTGATTTATAATCAATGGATGAGATTAAATAATAATCTTAATTAAGGGTGGAAGGGCAAAAATGTCATTTATCCTTGAAATAACCGTTTCATGAAGCTGAGATCTCTGTGGACCACCATAACTCAAAACTCTTTTCTATCTCTAACTTTACTTTCTCCCTCTAGAAAACAAAAAACAAAAGCTGAATTCACATTTAATCATTCAAGAATGCATCAAATATTTTCCAATTGAAGATGCAAACAGTGATTCCATGACACTCGAAGATGAAATCGATGATTTTACACAAAAAAATTTGTGTTAAGCTGCTACTGAAATATGCGTAAGTCAACTAATTTTTTTTTTCTTCATATTATCATAAAGATGCTCGATTTTTGTTCATATTTTTCACTAAAAATGTGTAGGTAATGATGTTATTATAAATATAATTGATTTGTTAATCTCAATTTGTTAAAAAGATGTGTATCAGATTTTTATTTACATGTTTTGTGCATTAATTAAGGGCTTAATTTGCATAAATCTCATATATTGTTGGTAGGAATGTGACACGTTCGTGTACTCGTTATTTGTTTGAGGTTACATTTTTTTGTGCGTTAAAATTGGGCTAGACGTGCATTAGTTCTGATAGGATGTTAGTCAAAGTGATAGGTGTTGTAAATCAGCATGTTAACGGTGAATAATATGTTTTAGTGCATTAAAAACGGGCTAATTGAGCATTATTTCTCATAAGAAGTGAGCCAAAGTGATCGACGTAGGAAATGTGTGTGCTCAGTTAAAACTTAAGAGTTTTTGTGCATTAAAAGCGGGCTAAATGAGCATTAGTTTTCATAGAAAGTTGTCAAAGTGATAAGTGCAGGTAATCAACATGTTCTAGGTTAAAACTTACACATTTTGTTTTTGCATTAGAAGTGGGTTAGAAACCCATTAGTTTCATAGGAAGCTAGTCAAAGTGATAAGTGCAGGATATCAACATGTTATTGGTTAAGACTTACATGTTTTTTGTGCATTACAAGCGGGCTAACGAGCACTAGTCTTTACAGGAAGTTAGGCAAAAATCATAAGTGCAGGAAATGACATGCTCTCGGTTAAGTCATATACATTTTTTTGCATTAAAAGCGGGCTAAGGCTCATTAGCTCTCATAAGAAGTTACTCAAAGTGATAAGTGCAAGAAACAAACATGTTCTTGATTACGACTTATACGTTTTTGTGCATTAAAAGTGGGCTAAACGCGCATTAGTTTTCTTAGGAAGTTGGTCAAAGTGATAACTACAGGAAATTAACATGTTCTCAGCTAAAACTTAAACATTTTTTGTGCATTAAAAACAAGCTAAAAGAGCATTAATTTTCATACGCAATTAGGAAAGGTGATAACTTCAAAAAGCTGATAAGAAGTGAAACAACATATTTAAACACTTTATATGGTAAAAAATGAATCATTGTGTGCATTAATAATACATTGAATTTCAATTATGTTCCTTGTAGAAACAACTTTTCATCAAGTACCTGGCGTATGAGGAGCGTCCAAAATTTAGCTTGATGAAGAAAAAAGTTTGTGAAAGATTAGAAATGAGTTGGAGAATAGAAAGTAATTGTATAGGTCGCGGTATCTTTATGGAGACATATATAGGATCTGCAACAAACAATTGGAAATGAAGAATGAAGAATGAGGGGAAGAACAACAAAACCAGATTTATGACATGGGGAAGAACTATATTTCAAAAAATCAACAATGGATTTAAACATTAGAAGAAATTGTGTTGTGTATGAATTGGAGGAATATCGCAAACCGCTAACTCGTGATAAAGTGAAGCTTCTAAAGAACAATTTTTTTTGCGTATATAAGACCGTGTTATCACGTCTTAGTTTAATTGTGTTCTGTTTAGAAATAAAATGCTTATGGAATGGTTATATAATATTTTTGAATTAGGATATTTATAGAATGCTTATACATTCGTCGAATTGTATCCGGTTTGCAATATTGCATTAGAACATGGGATCACTTGCATATTTATATATCTTTGATGTATTTTTTTTAACAGTTTTCATTGCTTATTTGGTTTTTTGCTGTGATTGGCGCAAATTTTTTGAAATAAAGTTGTTTTGTGCATGAAAATTGGCCAAATGTGCATCAATTTTGGTATGATGTTGGTTAAAGTAAAATGTTTCTGTGACCAAATATATCATCTATACATTATATATAAGAGAGATATGCTTATAAACGCCACTTAAGATCCCATAACGCCAGTCATATTTCCATGTCATCATTTTATTTACGTGGCATTTTTATATTTTTAAAATGACATGTATGCTTTAATTAATAAATGTATATATTTTTTTATAAATTTTAAAATTCGTTTTTGTTTTTGTTAATTTTTAATTTTAAAAGTCTTTTATTAAAAAGAAGATAATAGAGGAGTCATTTAGTCACTTGCAAGAATAGAACCTAGGATGTTGACAATATTAGCAAACATGATTACCACTAGACCAACAATTTTTTTATGATTATATCTTGCAAATTTAAATCTATAAACCTATACAAACAATTATTAATAATTTTAATATCTATACTATATTATAAAGCATTTGGGACTTCCTATAAAAGGAAGTCTTAAAATTTTAAGACCAAAAACATTACTATAAAGGGAAAAGTAGAAAATTAATGTAAAATCTAAAAATTTAAGTCTCATTAAATCATATGTAATTGCCTCCAATAATGATACATTTTAATGAAATTATTTATAATAAAAGTTCATTAAACTTATAACCACTAATTTAATGCTAAAATTTGAAAAATAAAAGTGTTAACCATTTACACTATTAATAATTTAAATGTTCTACTTTTGAAAAACATATCTCTACTAATTTATAATATTTGAGACATACTAAATAAAGAAGTTAAAAATGAAAAACATTTGCTCGCCACAAAATTAGTCATCGGGTACCCGCCGCCGCATTGCGCGGGTACCCCTCTAGTCTTTTCAATATATAGACTTTTTATTCATTATCGCTGCAAACCATTAATATCATTCGTATGAATTTTTATCAAAACCCTAATATCAATGATACCTTCCACAACAAGACCAGCAACACCAATTGTGCCTGCTATCGATCAGGTAAAGCCATACACGGAAGTGCAGCCTCCAGTTTTTGAAGGTCTACCTTCTCAATTTGAAACCATGTTCATCAATTTCGTTGCGTTTTTGGTAATTCTGATAATGTCCAGGCCCCAAAAAGACAACGTTTGACTGTGGTATAGTTATTCATGAACCAACTAAGGTTCTGCGCCCTCTCCAGTCAACCTCATCCCAGTATAGTCATGCATCCACCGCTGATAAGGGTAAAGGTAAGGTAGATGACGTTGAGCACCTGGTTTTCAGTCTACATATATGTCATCACCAAAGTTGAGGATAGTACGTCTTGCAGGTCAATATACCCATTTGTAACAGGTTCGTTCTGTGTAATGTTTACTTCTATTGGTTTTGCAGTTAACAAAGTATAGTCAATTTCAATTTTATGACGTATGGACACACTTACGCTATTTCTTTTATGTTTATAGGGGCTACTCGAGTTCCGAAGGTACTGCATTTTAGTACAGGTGTTGTTATGAAGGTGTTGTTCTGAACGTTGATGAGCATCATCCTCAACATCCTTTCGAAGTTGTGGGTGGTGCTGTTGTGGTCGGCGTCTATGGCATGCATAATCCACACGCCTTTGGTATGAGATCAACCAACACCGTTTAAGTTACATTTACACATTATCTTTGCAAAGATGTTAGTATTTAATAACTGTTGCGTTTTCCTTTTTTTTATGTTAGTATCTCTGGCTTTAATGCACAACCCGTCGTTTGAGGGGAATCCCAGCAGTGAGGGAGCAGGGTCTCAACACCCACGTTCATCTGAAGGTGTGGCTGCTGGCCATAATGTATATTTCCCATTTACAAACACCTATAATTTCATACCTGTGTTGGTACATGTTGAATACATTGCGTATCTGTTTTGGTGTCTAATAGTTTTATGGCTGCCATGTGCTATGCCTCAGGGTTTTCGCGCCGCATCCGGCGACCCGTACTTCCACCAGCCCCGGATGGTAATCTTAATTAGCAACATACAAAGGTTAGTACCGCTTTTATATGTTTCGTTTTTTGTGTGAGGTCTTCGCCTGCTTTATGTTTAGGATTGTTTATTTGTGTCAGTTGGATCAGAGTGGAAAAGGGTTACACCATGTTAAAAGAAGCACTATTAAGCCTTATGTAAATGATCAAATGTGGTATGTGTAACTAAAAATATTTCATTATCAGTTATATAAAGGTATTTGAATTGTATGTATGGATTGAAATAAGATGTAATATTACATTATCATTGGACTAAAGTACTATGCAATTTTTATTGCTCATGACAGTGTCTAATTTGTATCTTGCAACTCGCAAATATTGTTTATGTTTTCCAGGTTCTTTGCCAACGTTTGAGGATTTCAAGATGTGATTGTAATTAACCATGTTTGGTTCTGGTTATTCGAATGTAAAACTAGGGTTTGTATTGAGATAAGAATGATAGAGATACAATGAATATAAAAGACTTGTATTGATATAAACGTGTTGATATGCTTCTATTAAGAAGGCATATTTATACATACCGACACGACACTATCTAATCTAAACGACATGACTAGTACTTACAACGGTTACAAACAAACACAACGGTTTGTTTGTTGATAACCGCTTATCCTACTAGTTACAATAACAAGCGGGCTGAGTTTGGATCAAGTTTGTGATCCAAACAGTAAATAAGTTCGACCACATAAACTAAACATAACTAAAAGTTTTAAACTTAAAACATGATACTGGTTCTTGATTCTTTGTCGACATTAACATTATTAGAGGTTCTACATTTCCCTAATGATTTAATGTCGATCTTCTCATCCTTGCTTCCTTTCTTCTACAAAATGACTTCAAAGTCATCTTCTTCACTTCTGCATGTTTCGCAATTGCTTTTCCTTTGTCACTAACACCAAGCCGTTTCTCTTGATCATCTTGTCCATTCCTGGTTGTACAATCTTCCAAGCCCCATGGGTACCTACATTCTGCAGTCCAACCGCTTTCCCTCTTTCTTTTCTGGCTTGTCCATTGTCCAAGTAATCTGGGCAGTTTCATGGTACACCATGATCAAGTCTATGAAATGTTTGAAACACCCTTTGATGGCATCTCCTTCCTCGGTTGTTAGGCCTTGTAAATAGGCAATTGTGCTCCATTGTTCGCAGAGAAACTGCAACATAACCTCCTAGGTTCTCGATTGCTTTATGCAAAGCAAGTAAATCGATCTTTATGTTCCCAATTGTTGGTGGTACTTCTTCCATGCTTTCACAATTTAAGTACTCCATATAGAACCACTTTATCATATCATGAAATTTCTGACTGAACACGCCCAATGCTTGTACACGATTGCATCATTTTAAGAAGGTTAATGAATGAAACAAATCGGTTGAAAGAATTAACCTTCAAGGCGTATAAAGTGCCATTCCAACTTAAGTATTAGTTATCAATATAATCGTGTACATCATCCTTGTCCCAATTCAGTTCCTCCAGGCCTTTGATCAGGAGCATTCTTCCTTTGGATCGATTGACCCAAAATATGTGTCAAGATACTTGTTGTGGTCGATCATGGCCTTGTTTTGTTCCTGCCTTTAAATGCGTATTGGGTGTCTTTTCATCCTTCTCGTAACATCTCCTCTTCCTCGTACATGTGCACGATGGTGCACTTGGTATTGTCCACCTTTATCAAATATCCTGTTCTTCCGTAAGGTCGTGGCGAGTATATTAAGGAGACTTAAGGGTGTATTGTACGTTGGGTATCACCATCTCTCCTTTGTCTGTATTGATCACGACACTTCCCAAACCATACGAGAATATAAACTTTTTCTCGGTTTCCTCCTTTCCAATCATCTTAAATGAATATTTGATTCTTTTGAATAGGTTTCGTCTAGGCACAAATGAAACTTGTAATGACCGCTCACGTGCAAATCTCGTTCAAGGGCTGTGTTGTGTTCCTTCTACCACGAAATCACTAATGACATGAACAGTTTCGGGTAGTTTATTTCCTCTTGGAGAATTTGTGTTGTGAGATCATCTTGTTTGGATTCTCTGATGCAATCTTTTCTCGCTTTCACATGCCCAAAAGGCATGTCCTTTCTCTTTACAAATATAACACTTGGATCGCTTTTTCTCGCTTCGATTTCATCTTTTCCTTCTTGATTCGGTTTGCATTCATTGAACGTTTGATTCTCCAATACTTGTTTAACGAGCATCTCCTTTGCTTTGGGAAGATACTTTTCTTCTTGAACTCCATCGCCAATTCTTGTGGGTTTCAGCGAGATATTTTCCATTAAGAAAACCTCCACGACTTTGTGTTGTTGTTGGCAAATCCCATGATCGAGAGCCTACGCCCGATACCAATGTTTTCCGGTTCTTTGCCAACGTTTGAGGATTTCAAGATGTGATTGTAATTAACCATGTTTGGTTCTGGTTATTCGAATGTAAAACTAGGGTTTGTATTGAGATAAGAATGATAGAGATACAATGAATATAAAAGACTTGTATTGATATAAACGTGTTGATATGCTTCTATTAAGAAGGCATATTTATACATACCGATACGACACTATCTAATCTAAACGACATGACTAGTACTTTAACGGTTACAAACAAACACAACGGTTTGTTTGTTGATAACCGTTATCCTACTACAATAACAAGCGGGCTGAGTTTGGATCAAGTTAGTGATCCAAACAGTAAATAAGTTCGACCCACATAAACTAAACATAACTAAAAGTTTCAAACTTAAAACATGATACTGGTTCTTGATTCTTTGTCGACATTAACATTATTAGAGGTTCTACAGTTTAACTGTTGCAGGTGAATGTTAGACATATTATTGAACATGATTTTGTAGCTATCCGTCCAGGTACATTTTTACTTCTTTTCTTTATATGTGCTTTTTATAGGCTTGGTTTCTATGAGCTTGGATACAAAGGATTTGAATAAAAGTGGTTTATAAGAGGTTATTTATCTACTATAAAGAAGGAAGATGTGTGATGACCAATGACAGTCAATTAAGTCATTCATAATATATTTTTTTCCTCACAATCTCCTCTCATGATCAGTTTATGGTTTTTTGTGTTTTCTTCATCACAGGTTTGCAACCATGAACACTTGACATGTTGTATAATGTTTCTTTGATCTATTACTTAGTGTTATGCATTCTTCTAATTAAATAACAGCAACTCTTATTTTTTTTGATAAAATTTAATTACATTGAAGAGTTTGTCGGCTTCAGAACACGCTTCTATGTTTGTTGCAGAATGTACTATTAATTCATTATAGCAAAGAACTTGATAAATGAGCTTAAATCTTCGTTGCTTCTTCATATTTAAAACTAAGATATGTATGGTGCTCATAAGAGGTTGATCACTTGTGCTTTAATCTACTGATTTTATTCTTCCATGATCAAAAACATTCCGCATGTCCATTTACATGAGAAGATAGATGACAAAGAGCAATGGCATGGAGCTTAGATTCAAGTTGTTGGCTCCTGGTAATAAAAAGGTTGTTTAGTTTGCTACCTTTTTTTTCATTCTTGCATCATTCAGACAAGTGTATATACTTCTTTGAGTGCGAGTATGTGCTCATTCATATATGTAATTCGTGGTTGAATATATGATGACAACTAAGAATACCGTCAAGCATACAGTCTTATGACCTGGCCTGACATGAGTCTCATTTTTATTTCTTATTAAACTGTAGGTGCAAAAACGGCATGAACGACATGATGCTATCTCTTGCTCCTAAGTTTACAAAATTGAGGGTTTTGAACCTTAGGCAAGATAAACCACAACTTGATGATAATGCAATCGAGACCATTGCAAATAACTGTCATGATTTAGAGGATCTGGACCTCAGCAAGAGCTTTAAACTCGGTGATCGATCTCTTTATGCTTTGGCTCATAGTTGTCCTGATCTTACTAAGCTAAACATCAGTGGCTGCTCGGGCTTTAGTGATGGTGCTCTCGAGTATCTTAGTGGTTACTGTAGAAAATTGAAGATTTTGAATCTTTGTGGATGTGGAAACGCGGCATCTGACAAGGCCTTGAAGGTATTAGAAAATAATTTTCCGTCATTTGACTCTTGTGTCTTGAAATGTATAAGTTTTATTATCTGACCTTTTGTTGCGTTTGTAGGCTATTGGATACAATTGTAATTAACTTCACTCGATAAATCTTGGTTGGTGTGAGGGAGTTGGTGATGTTGGAGTTATGAGTTTAGCTTGTGGGTGTCCTAATCTTCGTGCTCTTGATCTGTGTGGTTGTGTTCTTATAACAGGTATGTGTTGATCATATAGTTGACTTTTTAATGTTAAAGACCAGTAGTTCCGGATTCTATTTTAAATGTGAAATGGATTCTTTTACATCTTAAAACTAATTCTTTTGTCCCTTTCGTTCCTTCTATATACTGGAATACGTTTCAATAAAAACAGTAGAGTGGAGTAAAGGCATTGATTAGAATTTGGAGTTAAAAATTTGAGTTGTGTGACATTGAAAAGTTTCTTAGTGGATATGGTTCTGTGATGTTTTAAAATAACCAGTTTTTGTGTCATTATGTGTTTTCTTTCAAATATTTTGTTTTACCGTCGTTGAAAATGCTAAAGACCTTTTTACAATTTCATAGCTGATGTCTAATCATGTATATATAAGTTTTACAGGGAAAATGGAGAAGCATATTTAAAAATACAATTAATTATTAAAAGAAAAAATAATCGGTTAAGAAGGTTCTATTTGACCAACAAAAGTTGACGTTCGAAGTCAAACAGTTACATAGCAGGGATTATTTTCTTATTGCGTTGATTGGGTTTATATGCTTCTGAACACTCCAAACCTGTCGATGATCAGTCAAGTTGTGATAAAATGCTTATTTTCTCTTAAGTTCAAACCAATTCTACCCAAGAGAAAAAGAATTTATTTCGATGGTATCAAAATTTCTATAATGTTTTTTCGTATACTAATGTTAGTTACTTATACAACTAAAGAGAAAAAGACAGTGTTGTTGGCTCCAACTTCACCCGTCCCAGTTTCCATGATGCTCCCGGGGCACTAGGTTTTAGCCGATTACTACTAATTCTATCCTGAAACATGCAGATGAGAGTGTGATAGCTCTGGCAAACAACTGCTTACATCTGAGATCTCTTGGACTATATTACTGTCAAAACATTACAAACCGAGCAATGTATGCTTTGGCGCATAGTCGTGTTAAAAATAAGCAGGAAGTATGGGAGTCTGTTAAAATCCGATACGAAGAAGAAGGGCTCATAAATCTCAACATTAGCCAATGCACTGATCTAACCCCTCCTGCAGTTCAAGCACTCTGCGATTCCTTCCCTGCACTCCACACGTGCACAGGTAGGCATTCTCTCATCATAAGCGGTTGTTTGAACCTCACCTTAGTGCACTGTGCTTGTGCTTTTCAAACACATCGTACGGTAACAAGGTTTTCTCATCCCGCTCATTGATCCATGTTCAAGTGGTTGGCGACGAAAGGACTATTTCTGGTGTTGGTATGGATGATGTGTATATAGTTGGTTTGGTTTAACAACCAGACTACAATGTTTATGATGTAATTCTCTGCTCTCTCATAGTTGCTGCCAGTTTCTTCGTATACACTGACAATAAATCTGGTGAGTGTGATGTGAAACTTCCCCCTTCTCTTTCTAGCTTTATAGTGGCATGGAAACAATGATGGTCAAGAGAATGGGGATGGTACTACTAAGTATTATCTTGATACCAATGGTACGGTTCATGAGAGGCTGATGAAGGGTTTCTTGATCCTATTATTCATGAAAAACAAATTAGCCTGGTTTCGACAGTAGGAAACGGAATTAGGGTTAATGAGAAGAAGAAGGAGGTTGCGTCATCATCGTTAAGTAGTAAATAGTTTTGGAAGGCTGTGGATTACGAGAGTTGTGGTAAGAATAGCGAGACAGTTGTACCGCCTGGTAATAATTACTTTTTGCATATATTTATCTAGGGTTTGTTAATATCGAATACATACGTTGTTTATAAGAATTGTGCTTGAGCTAGCAGCTCCACCACTATTTACACACAAATTAATTTTGGTAGTGTTTTGTCTACTGCATCAAATTTCCTTTGACACAAGTGCAGTGACTACTTTTTTGGTTCGTGTGTTTCTCATATTTTGAGCATCTTAGATATTAATTGCAGGTCTAAAATATGTTTGGCAACATATGGACTGAGATAGCAAAAGTGGTTTTAGGAAGGTAAATAATGTATATTTGATCGAAAAATTTGCACTGAAGAACTTTCTTCAATCCAGTGATCTCAACCAAAAAGGGAATTGGCACAGAGTGAGCAAAGGTGCACCTGTAAAGGTACAATAAACTCTTCTAATTTTTTTTAGCTAATGGTCCCAGCTTTGCCACTACTAACTGAACCTAATCAACGTGATATGTAAAGTTTAGTGGAAAAGACAAGCAATTCCAAACACCTTCTTAATATATATTTGCAGTTTATAGCTTATATAAGAGTGTTTTTTCCCTTTCATTTAGCTGCACCAGTGAAAGTTATAGGAAAGGCAGCCATAGCAAATATCTTTGAAACCTTAAAAGTGTAGAATCTTAACGTCTGCAGGTCAGTAATGGTTTTTATCTATTCAAATTTAGATACTTTTTAGGTTCACGTCTCAAAAGTTTTATAAAATTAATGCAGAGTGCTTTCGGTGAAAGATTTCGGTGTGTCTGTAAATTGTGAAGCCTGAAGCCCACACGGTACGCTGTTTGGTAAGTCATGCTAATTTAGTGTCTGTCGTGGTATGCAATCCTGAAAAAATTTGATACATATTCAGTCTTTTATATCATCGGTGGTAGTGTCAAATAAGAGAAAGTGGTATACCAATCATATTTGAATAGATTGTTATGTGCTTATTGAATCTATGCTCGAATTTGATTAAATAGTCACTTTCTAAGTTAGGAAAATGGGTAAAATTTTATTTTTAGTAAATATAAGGCCAAAAAAATTAAGATAATTTAGCACTGATTTTGCCTTTAATCTGAGTTTCTACATTAACGTGTCGAAATAACTGCTTAAGAGTTTCAGAGTAAACTTTAGTGGCTGTTTGGCGTCTTTAAGATGCTTCAGGGATTGTTTTGATAGCTATTTAGCGTCTTTAACATGCTATTAGGGGCTTCAATTTCAGCAACCATATGTCGTATTTAAGATGAAATTAGGGGCTGAAATTTCAGGGGTTGTATGGCGTCTTTAAGATGCTATTAGGGGCTGCAATTTCAGGGGCTGTTTTGATAGCCATTTAGCGTCTTTCACATGCTATTAGGGGAATAGGGGCTGCAATTTCAGGAGCTGTTTGGTGTCTTAAGATGCTATTAGGGGCTGCAATTCTAGGGGAAGTTTTGATAGCCATTTGTCGTGGCCATATTGCTCTTTAAAACACAAAGGTCTGGAAAATGTGGCAGACTCCGTGAGTTAAATGGCGTCGTGACTCAGAACTATTTGATGGTGAGTCCAACAATGTATGAATAATTACCTATTGATGACTCAGCACAGTTGCATTTGCAACCCAATTTATTTTGTTAGTTTCTTTTAAGCGGTATACATCTATATTTATTTTTAGGTTCTCTACATCCTAGGTGTTCTGTTTACTGTATAGGTGTTGTTGCACTAGCTGGCAAACCTATTCAAAGTGGTTGCCTATACGGTTATGCTTCTTAATGGATTTTTCCGTCATATCCATTGTGAATGGTACGTAATGCCAATTGACTTTTGACTATCATGAGCTGATGGCATTGGAAGTTTCAACTGCATTTCGCAACACATAGCCCAAAGGAACGCCCAGTTTTTATCCTAGACAAAGTGATGGACAATTACCCACTCTTATATGACACGTTGATGTATAAGTGATTTAGATTGTTTCTTAAATTTTAATTTTATAAGTGATTTAAATATTGTCAATTTAGGTTAATATAACCATAACAGCACACCTATGACCATTACAAGGTGATTTTGGTTCAATGCTCCTTTTAACTTTGGATATCATTTTGTAACAAGACTGAAAACATCTACTGTCTTAATAAGTAATAATGCTCAACATTGAGGTGGCTAACGGGTTGGGCGGGTGATTCATGTAACATGTCATAATGTCCTAATATATGCTTGAGCACTACATGTAATGCTATTTCATTTATGAAATAACATGTCATAATCTCCCAAGATGGTCATGCATACCTCATTGGTTG
Source organism: Chrysanthemum lavandulifolium (assembly GCA_022545495.1). Taxonomy (NCBI): domain Eukaryota; kingdom Viridiplantae; phylum Streptophyta; class Magnoliopsida; order Asterales; family Asteraceae; genus Chrysanthemum; species Chrysanthemum lavandulifolium. Next base: position 293,088,581 of record CM040238.1, on the reverse strand, counting down.
ATTAATCTTTAATGTGTTCATTTTGACAAAATGGGTAGATCGGAAGAAACTCAAAGCTGAACAAGATTTTACACAAGAAAGAAGATAGAATTATACATGTGAGCGTGGGCATAAGTTTGAAAAAAAGGAATTTGGGTATTTGATTTAGTTAGCGAACAGATTGTAAGAATAAAAATATTAAGATAATTAAAAAAACACGTTAGGTTTTATCTGATATATTGAGAGTTACTGTAATATGGAGTCGTAGTGGTTTTATTTGATTTAGTTAGCATACTTTGTCGTAATAGTTTTTGTCATATATCCAACAAGACCCTATGCTAGCCAAACCATTATACCAAACAACCCATGTCCCAAAATCATTATCCCAAACAACCCATGTCCCGCATTATCTTCACTGAGAAAGGTGCACCAGCCACAATATTTCGCACACACAATATTTGCAGCAGACCGACTGACATACATTTGTATGCAGTAACATATACACTTCAGACCCTATGTCAGTCAAACCATTATTCCTAACAGCCCATGTCCCAAACCATTATCCCAAACTGTCTTCACAGGGAAAGGTGTAGCAGCCAGAATAACTCTCACACACAATATTTGCAGCCAACCCATCTGCAGATACTTGCTTCCGAATCAGTACCAAATTAGTGTAACTGAAAATTTGTTGGACCCAATAACCATAGTTGCTGTTGCATCCGAATAATTACCAAACCATGTACTAAACTAACCACCGTGTGCAACGCACTATTTCTGCTCCACCCTCTCAATTGTATCATTTCATCTTAAAGATTTTACAGTTTTTAATGTATCTCACTTGTTATCTATCTAGATTTCTGGAGATTATGGCTCCCGTGTTCTCTCGAGATGCTTGGCGGTGATGTTTTTTGATGCTTATTTGTTATACACTTAATACGAAATAGAATAACATGCTTAAAAGGAGTGCGTTTTATCTGTTGTTGCTTCATACCAGTCTTCTTTTATAGCCCTTATGGTTGCTTGGTATGCTGTCAAACGTGCATCCGCCCATATAATTGTGCTATCCAGTTTTTCTCTATTTGGTAATTTACTGTCTCACACTATAGATTAGCATGTAGATATGACTAAGAAAAATTTTCTGTTACTTACATTGTTACCTTACTTCTGACAGTAAAATATACACCAGAATATAAGTGGCTCGAAGCAGAATTTAAAAAGGTGGACAGAAAGAAAACACCATGGCTTATTGTTATCATGCATGCCCCGATATACAACAGTAATAGTGCTCACTACATGGAGGGTGAAAGCATGCGAGTCGCCTTCGAGAGCTGGTTTTGTCAATACAAATTTGACGTGATCTTTGCTGGACATGTTCATGCTTATGAAAGATCGGTGTGTTTTCTCCTTTATATCTTATCTTTCTGATATATTGGTTTAACTCAGAACTCTTAATAACATTTTCAATTGTTGTTGTTCTCCTTTATTGGCTTGTAACACTATAAAAATATGAAATTTCAGTACCGGATCTCAAAATACACTACAACGTGACCGGTGGTTCGAGTTATCCCATCCCAAACAAATGAGCTCCAGTTTACATAACAGTTATGTATGTTATATGAGCATATCGGCACAATAGTTAGGTATGTGATTATAATCCAATTTATGTATCATCAGTTTGAGATTGCATCCATGATTTATTTGTTCATAGGGTCCAGAAAGGTTCTAACTTTAAACACATCTTGCAGCTTATGTGCTTAGCGGATCTAGAGTTTGATTACATTAACCCATATGACTCTGCATCTCGGATAAACTTTGTGATACTACCTGAATTTATTACGCATGGCTTTTTATGCTTGATATATCTTCTTACGGGCATTGGGTGATGTTCCTTCTTGCTCTGCCATATCTTTACTACAATTTCAGATTGTAAGTATTCTTCACCGCCTAATTAATAGATACGTACATCAGTTGATATATGGTGTTTCTTGGAATCATCTAGCCGTGTAGTTTGAAAAAGTTAAGCTATATTTCTTAAATATACATACATAATTTTTTGTTTCTCCAAATCATTGCCACCAACCATTTAATATTTGTAAAAGAGGGTAGTACCAAAATGTTACAGTTTTGATGGGATATTTCAAAATTTTGTATGACAAGCTATACTATTTTGCAATTCACATCCGAACTTATTTCCAGGGTATAATGATCATATATGAACTTACGTTATTAGGTACACTCGGAACCAACATCTTATGGATGTGACAGAGATCTTTAACCAACTCAATTGGGAAAAGAAGCAAAGGCTTTTTAAACTCGGATATCTCGTACTTTTTCTAGTCATCACGTTGTTTTGGTATGACAACAAAACTAATGCATTTTTTTATTTGCGCCAATTATTCATTCTTTGTTTCTCCGGTCCTTGGTTCATATCAATCTGTTGAAGTGGGGCTTATGAGTTTATTAACCATTAACCGCGAACCTCATACTTCTTGTTTGGTCATTGTAGGATGATCTTTAATGCGCTGGAAGATGATGAAATGTAGGTTTCAAGCTGATGCAGATGCACAGGAGTTTGAAGATGGTGTGTGCTCATACTTTAGCTTAGATTGTGACAATAGATCATCAGTTTAAGTTATTTGTCATTGTTGTATCATTCTTGTCATTTTTTGCTGTTATTTTATTTAGAAATGCATAATTAACAAATAATAATAATAATAATAATAATAATAATAATAATAATAATAATAAATGTTAATAACATTATCAAATGTAAAAGATGTTCATGATTAATATTTTAGAACAAAATGTTAGAAAGTAGTTACCTACTTTTAGCCGTTTTATGGATTATGGTAACATTAATTATACTTATTAACCGTTTAATTTAACTTTAATAACTTTTAACTATATATTTGTTCTACTTAATCCTAAAAATAAAAATTACAAATCAAAATACTTACATGCTTTTAGTGGTTTAATGGATTATGGTAACATCAATTATATATCTTAACCATTTCATTTAACTTTTAATTAATTTTTAGAATATATTTGATCCACAAAATCATAAAATAAAAACCACAAGTCATACCCGTCCATCGGTTGGTTTTGTTATATATATATATATATATATATATATATATATATATATATATATATATATATATATATATATATATATATATATATATATATATATATATATATATATATATATATATTGTTGTATTATATAAGTACCTATATTAGATCTGAGTACTTTACAAGTACCCTTCTAAACCAATATAAACCATTAGATCACTTAATCAATGGATATGATCACTTGTGTCATTTATGTTATTAATAAAAAGATTAGACCATTATTTGTAAATTTGAAAGGGTATTATAGGAAGTTTACATTCAATACATTTAAAAACCGTTCCTTGTTTATAGTGACAAAATTAATTTCTCATATATCATTTTCTGTCTCTCTTTTTCCAAATCTACTCTAGTTCTTTATCAAAACAACCACCATCATCCTTCATTGCCATCAACAATCATATATAAGTTGCGCCTCCTTTAATGTTTTCTCCTTATGAAAAAAATATATGTGATACCCAATACCAATTATAACAATCAGCGTTCACCATAAACTTATCGATCTTTTTTCACCGATCTGAAATTCGATTTCTTTATAGGTAATGATAAAATTGTATTTCGTGACTTGATTAATGAATCGTTTTCTATTTGTTGGATCCGTGTGAGGGTTTTATATTATTATTTTTATCTATGTTTGTATTTTTGTTTATAGAAAAGCCTTATGGTATTGTATTTTGTTTAAATGTTATGGTTCTAGACATGATGGTTATCAAATAATTTATATAATTGGTCGGTTGGAGTTGTCTCGAACAAGAAGATGATGTAGTGTATTTTTTTTTTAATTAATTAGTTACAACATAATTATCTGTTAGTTACAACATGATTAAGTTATACAGTAAATAGATTTTTTTTAATGTAACTAATACTCATTATGTGTTCTTGGCGTAACTAATATTTTTTATTTGTTTAATCTATTTTTAATCTACTCGTTACATCGGTGTATTTTTACGGAAGGACATCGATGAACATGATGGTAACATACTTGTTTTATTAATATATTAATTTCTTAATGCTATAATTGGGTATACTCACTATAAAATAATGAGTTTCGAGAATGAAAAGTCATTTTGAAATAAATAGGTATACATTAGTAGCTTTAAAACCTTTGGTACAGTGGTGCAAACTCTCGTGTAATTACGGTGCCAAAGCGCGTCGTCGAGTTTTGAGTTTGGCACCGAAAATGTTTGGCACCACATTTACGGGTATCCGTTGCACAGAATCTCGGTGCCAAACTCTTTTTTTTTTTTTTTTTTTTTTAAATGTAAAAGAATATATTCTAAAATTACTTTATTCATTAAAAAAACATTACAATAAAAAACATAAAAACTTAAAAGATAAAATTACAAACTAGTTATAATTTCTCCAAACATGTTCCACAAGGTCATCTCGAAGATCGTTGTGTATTTTGCTATCTCTCGAGTTCTTTGTGTTTTCGAACATGTAAATCACATCTTTCGGTCCATTCCGTGCAATGCGGCGTTGGATCAATGAACACATCTCTTAAATTCACTACGTAATTTTAGTCTTCCAATATCATGTTATGCAACATTACACGACAATTCATGATCCTTGTCAAAGCGTTGATTTCGAAGCGTGCGGGTTGTCGTATAATTCCCCAAGCGACCTTGTAGGACTCAAAGCTCTTCGATATCCTTTCTAGAACTTTCTGAATTATTTTAAACCTCAACGTTTTTCGGACCTTGCAATGTAAAACGTTTTCACAAACACGGACCATGTTGGATAAATGCCATCGGCTAGATAGTAACCTTTGTTGTACACATGCCCATTTACTTCAACGGGCATTCCGGAGTCTGACTTCAAGTTCATCATCAAATAACGGAGAACCATATAAAACATTTAGATCATTATTTGCACGGGAACCCCAAAATAAGCATGCCATATACATAACCGTTGATCCGCAACCGCTTCTAACATAATAGTTGGTATTTATGGCCGCCTTTTGAATTGAGGGCTAAGGCTTTTGGGCAATTTTTCCAATCCCAATGCATACAATCAATACTCCCGAGCATTCCTGGAGTCCATGTTTTTGTTTATGCAATTCATATAACATTTCAATATCACTAAAGTGGGCTTCCTTAAATACTTTTCAACGATAAAACATGTATGCATTTTGTAAAGTCGATTAAACATTGTCGTTGAGTTCGTTCGCAATTTGCAAGTACTCATCAAACGCATCGGTAGCGGTCGTGCGCTAATTGTCAGTATAGCAGATGTGATCTTCAAAATAGGATCAATACTTTTACGACCGGTAGCATCATAACCATCTCTAAAAATTGAAAGTATTTGGGAAGAATTTGGGCATCATAACTTAGAATAGCATTAACTATTTTTTAAAAGTGTAGAGCTCATACGATACCTTCGTCGAAAATTCTCTCTCTCGTCGCGAAATAGTCGTCGATTAGACGCCCGCGCCGCTTCTCGTTGACGTGGTATATGCCCTCCTTTTAGGACTCGATCCCGATCCACCCGCGCTTGATTACACAAGTTCATATATTGTTCATACTCTTGATACGAACGAATGTATCTCTCGTTCGTCTTTAAAAAATCTTCATAATTGTCTAAAGTGCTTCGCCGAGGAGATGGTTTGGATCCATAATGAAAGAAAAATAGTGTTTTTGAGGTGTGAATTAGGTTTGAAGAGTGTGTGAAAATATGGAAGAATAAGGAGGTTTTATAAAACATTTGGGTACAAATTCAAAAACGGCTATATTTGCCACCACCAAAGTCCGGCCGTTAAGTTTGGCGAGGAGTTTGGCTGACAGGGGTAAGCAGTGCGTAAGCAGCGTCGCGCCAAAGGGTTTTGCACGAGCCAACAGCTCACCGTACCCCGCTCTTAGTGTTCTTTAGATGGATGATAGTACAATGGTGCATATGTGTTATGGCAATAGGATTAACATCTGCTATGAGACACCCATGTTGATTGGCCCACTCATCCAATGTACCTAACTTGTTAGCAGATATTTTCTTTGTTGTTGCATCTTTATGTTTATTTGTTTGATCTAATCTTTTGTTTGCAGGTTTTTCATAATGAGAGGGCCAACGTGCACATATGTTATGGGAAGGGTACTCATATGTTCTAATAAATTTGATGAGAAAGTGAAGCGTGCACATATGTTCGTGGAAAAGTGCACACATGTTCTTAGAAGAGTACACACATGTTCTTAGAAGAGTACATACATGTTTTTGGTTGACGTGTACATATATATTAAGAAGATACATTTGAATTTAAATTATATTTAATTTGATATCAATTTTTGTGTATACTATTTATATTTTTTGTTTGTTATAAATTTAGAGGTTACATGTATATGTCTATGTTTATATTTTTTGTTATAAATTTGAAGATTAAAAATGTATACTAAAACATATGTGCAATTACCATTTTAAGCAAAACAAATTTAATATATAAATAATTGTACACAAGAAACATATGTAATTTACAATTATATATATATATATATATATATATATATATATATATATATATATATATATATATATATATATATAGGATAAAGATCAAATAAAAGACAAATATCCGTAAAAGATAAAAATATTTTTTTTCAAAAAGTTCACGAAAAATTCCCAAAAATCCCACAAGATCGGGTATGATGGTGCATGAAAAAGTTGTGAAAAACTTTTTTCTAAAAGTGGATATTTTTTCCGAAAAAATTATGAAAATATACGTTTCAAGATTAAATCTTTTTTTGTGCATCAAAATTGGTTTTGCACCCAACTTCTTTTGACTTTTTCATCAAAATAACATTGCGCATCAAACTAAAACAAGTTAAAAATTTTGTGCATCAAAATTTTTTGCGATCAAAATTGTTTTTGTGCATTAAAAAACGTATCAAAACTCAAAATTATAAAAATGTTTTCACAAAAGTTTTATGCACCAACATACCGATCTTGTGGGATTTTGGGAATTTTTCGTGAACTTTTTGAAAAAAAATCTTTTATTCTTTTCGGTATTTGTCTTTTTATTTTAACTTCACCTATATATATATATATATATATATATATATATATATATATATATATATATATATATATATATATATATATATATATATATGCACTTCATTTCCTAAAACCATGTATACTAAAAAAAAATTAAAAAAATAATTCCTAAAATTAAAGGAATTTAAATACGTTTTTAATTAAAAATTCAAAAATAAAACTAAAATGTGTTTGACTATTATGCTCTTTTCAATTAAATAAAATATTTATTAATACTAAATTATTATTGGTTTAAATGAGTAATGTAAAATCTTGTATCTAATATTGATCTCGCATGTAGGCGTGCCCTAGTGTGAAGGTTATTGTCGAACCAAAAAATGTGAATCATGAGAACTCGTATTAGCCGCTCATTTATTGATCAATGGTTAAAATAATGGTGGCATAAATGCAATAAACTACAACTTTAGGCTACTTTATATAAGTAATGAAAGGGTATGATTGGAAATTTACATTTACTTTCTTCAAAAACCGTCCCTTGTTTATAGGATCACATATCACATGACTTTTCTCATTTTTGTTTCTAGATCTACGGAGTTCATTACCAAAACAACCACCATTATCCTTCACATCTATTATTGATCATCGGTTTATCCAACAAAAACTTCCTCCATGGCTTAATATTCAAAAATATATATATATATATATATATATATATATATATATATATATATATATATATTCTATGTAATACCATTTTGATTGTAAGTGGCGTGAAGATTCGGTCATCGATTTCGATTCACATATTCATTTTCAAAAGGTACCCACTTTCATCTTTACATAAAGTCGATGAAATTGTGTTTTGTTATTGGATAATATTCTTAATATGATTATAGATTCAACATGATTTTTTTTACTTTAGATTTTTTTTTTTTTTAGATCTGATCTTTTTATTTTTATTTTTAGTTTGGATCAGTTTTTTTTCTTGTTCAATCTGAAAAAATATTTTTTTTCGATGATCATGGATTCGATCTATTTTTTTTTTTTTTTAAACTTTCGATCTAATTTTTTTTTTCTTTTTTCTTCTTTTACTTTCAATCTGAAAAAAATTTGATTTGAAAAAATAAAAACCTTTTTAGATATGAGATTAACTTTTGTGGACTTGACTGTGAGGTTCGAAAAGATAGCTAACTGTGAGCAAATCAAGGGTGATTTCAGATTTGGGTTATCAACCTTTTTGGGTGCAATCAGATGAAAAATAATGCAAGCAAGTTTGGTTGATTTTGTTTAAGCAAAGAGTGCATATATGATTATGATCTTTAAGCAAATGGTGCATATATGTTTTATTAATTATTTTGGACACGCCCGAAAACAAGTTAGTTGGACCACTTGTTGTATAATGTGTTTGCAAGTATTGTACGAGTCAGTACCGCAAATTGTCAACACATTCATTTTTTGAACTTTCTTGCTCTTTGGACTCTAGTTTTTGTTATGAAAAATAATGGATCGATAATTTAAACTATATTAACATATTGCAGTCAACGCAAGGAATTAATCTTTTACTTAGAACTTACTTTTTACATATAACAACAACAACTAGTAACCTCAAACTACTGGTTGTTGTTTTCTTTTTATAAAAAAGTATAGCTCTTGAAATGCATATGTGTTTATGGCTGATGCAAAATGAATAAAATGAGTATGCATATGTGTTATTGAGAGTGCATATGTGTTTTTACGGTTTATGGTGAATTTGATATCTTCTGTGCATATGTGTTTTTTAAGTTTCGTAGTTTATATTTATTGAAAATGCATATATGTTTTTAGATCCGATCTTCTGTGCACACGTCTTTTTATAGTTATTAAAGAACACGTTGTTATTATTTGTGCATACATGTATATGATAATTGTTATTTTAACAAAGAATAACCTATAAGTAAGTTTGCATACATGTTATGCTAGTTCATTTACCAAGAATAGCTTATGAGTAAGTGGACATATGTGTTTTGTTAGATTATGCATATATACTAAGACTACTTGTTCAACTAACCAAAACTTATAATTGATTATGGCAGGTTACTCGACGTTGTGGATGCTGGCACAAATTTATATAAGTTAAGATGAGGGCGATACGATAAAATTACATGTGCACAAGGATTAAAAACACATGTGCAGATTTTATGTGTGTTTGAACCAGTCGATGATTACATGTGCACGCCAAAAGATGAACCAACTGTTAAAGAAATTAGATTATGCACATGTGCATGCTTAGTGTATTTGTAATAAAATTGAATACAAGTGTAAACATAATGACGTTTGTACCAAAGTGAGTCTTCCATCCTTGTAGGAAAAGTGAGTCAAACAGCGGTCTGGTGGATCTGAACCAGTAACCCATCACCGATAACACCGCATGCCAGAGTGCATACATCAGGGCAAAAACCAACCGAATCGGTAACATCAGTGAAACTTACACCAACTGCAAGCACACGTGTCTCTTCTACATCTGCAAATGCATGTATGGTTATCCTTTTTAATTTTATACTCTTTTTCTTTTCGCAATTTGGTTGATGCAATGAGTGATGTATATTCAGAATTTGCAACATAATAATAGGATTCATCGTAGTTTGTGGTTAAACATAATGCTAAACATAGTTTCGATGTGCTATTGTTAACACATTTTTGTGATACCAGGTTCAAGAAAGTATGGAACATCAAACCTGAGACGCCAACAAGGTCCAGCAGCTACAGTTCCGCAAACGGGGAGATCAGATGGCTCTGCAGCAAGGGCCGTTGCCAGAGCTATTTTCAACTGGATGTATTCCATTATTGTGAAGGTCTCAGTATTATTATTCAGTATACCCTGCAACTTGATATATGAAATATGAAACGGATAATTATTCTAATAATTATTCCGGAAACAACCCAATCAACCCATTCAATCCCTCTGAACTGTTCCCCCTTGATTAGCTATTTTTTTAGTTTGAGTCATTGGAGATAAAACATAACCCAATCAACCCATTCGTATGCTAATGGGTTGCACATGCCAGCTCTATTCTCCGCATTTGGTTAGAGATCACATGGCTTATGGTGTATTGATTCTAACTATGATGGTTTTGTTTTGCAGCCCTTGGTCTTAGACCTTTCTTCTGAAAACAGACGAGTTTAGTGATACGATCCTGCATTCAACAGTTTATTATTATTATTATTATTATTATTAATTAATTAATTAGTTTATTTAGTTTCCTTTATTATATTTTCTTAGTGAACAAGTTAAGTCTAGGGCCTTTTATTATAAATAGGGTATTAGGGTTGTAATTGAGATTATGCAGAATATTATTAATGGTTTAGTTATTTGTCTTCATTATTGGGAGAGAGATCGACCTCTCGAAAGTTGATCATCTATCTTTATTGTTCTCTTATCTATTAATCGAATCGGTTCGTATCATGGCATACATAGCAGAATAAAAGCTATCCAGAAATTATGGTGTTGTATCTGAGTATGGGCTTTTCATGTCTTGAATTAAGCTCTTTGGCTTTAATTGCTATATCTTAGTATGGCCTTCTCCCATATATGTTACAGATTGTACTTCTGGATATGTGGTTACACTATCTATCACACACACAGAATAGTTTTCTTATCAAGGAAAAAGTCAATCAGGTATCTCCATACGAAGTTGATAGCGTATACAGTATCTGAGCCTGAGATGCCTAAGTGGGAACATAGGGGGTTCAGATGACCTGATATTTGACTGCTAAAGACTGGATTAAGTAAACGGCGGTACATGTAATTATAATTATAGATAGGTTATTGACGAAATTAAGTTTGAGTTATTTAATTATGGCCATTTGATCAGCTTTCCTATGAATCGTACCCTATATAAATGGGATTTGATGATGTTTAATGCCTACGTACCTAAAGGGGTAGAGGAGCATTACATAGCATCCATAACGCGTACATTTTTATAGCAAAATACAGAGGGATGCTGCGTTATTGTATTTTTTGTGGGTTTAAGTTGCACTAATAAGGTACCAACTTAGTCTCAGTTAGCATCTTTTAAGCTTATTTCCCAGTCAAATCTGGATAGAAGATTTTGGGAGTGTAAAAGATGCGCATCCTGTCATTAGTTTTGGTAAAAGAAAATGTAAGCTTATCATGTTATGATTACTGTATACAGATTTTGGAACTTAAATAAGAAGCCGCAGGGAAGGTGACTGTATGGAAGTGGTTTTAAAGGTAATTCTTATTTCAACTGTTTTTAACATAATGTTGAATATGAGATATATTTTATTTAAGGTGATGTTTCCTCAAACTCTATGGAAGTGGCAAGGGTACTCGGTAGTCAGCATTCAAGTCAAAGATGGTCCCAAGCTTTTATTTGATGTGTTGTGCACTTTGACTCATATGAAATATGTCGTGTTGCTGGTGATCACCTGGTGACAGAGAACCAGCAAGCAGCAACTATAAGGCGACCATCAATGGCCCTGTCACCAAAAGATCTATCTGAATCCGAGTGCAGTTGATATTATAAATGATGGCTTTCGATGGTGCAAGTATGGGCAGAAATTAGTGAAAGGGAATCCTAATCCAAGGTACATAACTAAAGTTCTTATCTTTAGTATAAGAAGATTCAAACTAACCCTGATGTTTTAGAATGGGATGCTGATCTTACATATTGAACTTATCTCTTAAAATGTACAATTATTGGAAACTTTTATCCATCCATGTTTGCTAGGATTTCAAGATTTTTTTGAGACTTTAATTTAAAGGCATTGTAACATGACATCAATCTTATTAAGTATGTTGTATACATTGCAGGTCTTGAGAGAGTCCATGGGTTCACTTTTGGAGATAGCCTGGATGCGGATAAAAGAAGAAGATGGCTGGACTTCAGAGAAAGACTCGTCATGGTATGAATTTTGTAGCTACTTTCTTTATGTGGGAAGGGGAAATTGCCTTGTGGGTTTGCCCTTGAGGGTTCCCATGGATTCAAGATGCACACACCTAAACTATATGTTCTGATTATTTGCAGCTTTTGAGCATAGAAGAACCTTGGACACTGATCTTAGATGATGCTCTGGCGAACTCTTTCATTGCACCAGTGACTGATGACATTAAAGAAGACCGTCAGTTAATCTGTAAGCACTTTCCAATCAATCATTTATGTTTCTGTTAAAATTAGAATGTGTCAAGTGTGAACAGAATGTTTACTTATGATCATAGTGGTTTTCGCGAGCTAACTGATATAGTAAATTCTAGAAATGAGAACTGAACTGAGCATAGCGGTGATGGACCAGATTTGTCTGGTGCCGATATGCAGTGAAACGGAAGGAGGTGTAAACATAACTGTTGTGATAGTAGCTGTTTATTCAAATGCATTTACATGATTATTTTCCAGAAAAAGCAGACGCGCAACAAGGTAAGTCCTCAGATATCACAGGACTTTTTTCTCCATTATTTTCATACTTTCCCTTCTACATCTATCTTCTATTTACCAATTCAAAAAATGTCTCACAAAACTCCCAAAAACAAAAATCACCAAAATCCCAATGACAACCGAACGTTCCAATAACAACCGACCCCAATTTTATTTACAAGGTCAATCACCACCAATTCATTTCAAACCCGCCGGAATAATCAATGATCAAAGAAAAATCTTTAAATTGAAGTGACCAAATGTGTAACAAAAAAATACAAATTAATATCATCCAACTTGGATTATAATCGCTACCAACATCCTATGCACGTCAAAAAAAATCTTTGGAGTATCAATGAGGAATATTTTACTAAATGCTAATGACTAGAAAATTATTACTTTATGACATTTTGCGTGAATAATGAAAAATAATTTTAAATCTAAATATTTATCCAAAAACAATAAATAAATAAAAACATATATACATAATATTTCGTTTTTTTATTTAAGCAAGAATAATCATTTGCGGCATGTTAATTTTTTTGTTTATTAGTCGCTAATAATATAAAATTAAGAAATTTAATCTATTTTTTTTAATTTAATAATTTCATTTTAAAGTTTACCATAACAAAAGTAATATAATATTTTCTAATAATATTTTGTTCTGTTTTTTCTGCAAGTTGTGGGCATGCAAGTAAAGTTGTGGTCAATCAAGTTTCTAAGACACTAATATTATGATGGCAGACTAGCAGTTGTATGCTAATGATACATGAGTATTGTGGATGTTCTGCTCATGACTGTGTATCTTGCTCATAACTTTTGATTTATATTTGTAACAGGAAACAACCAGGTTTACTGCAACACACACCACTTGTGCCCCAACAACATAAAGTAGGTGGTGGTCATAGTGGTGGAGGAGGCAATTCTAGCTGTGGCCATAGGTGTAGTTATGACATTGGAAGTCAAGAACGTAGCCGCTACAACTTAAATATCCTCCTTCACTGCTTGCAGCATTTGGTTTTAACACTGAAAGTAACTTTGGAACATCAGATATCTGATGTCAGCATATGTTTTTTCTATATATATTAGTAATATAGTACTTGAATCAATCGTTGAACATGTAAATTTGAATTTGGTTATAATTTGGAACCATCTACTCATGCTGAAATTTTCAATCGCATGATGAATTGGTTAGTCAACTGTACTGGCAGCAGCCGGAAAATGATGAAGTTGATGGAATAAAATCATGCAAACGAGATAAAGTTTTATTTGAATGGCTACACATTTTTTAGTTTTCAGTTTGCAATGGGGCTGTCCAGTATTGTGTCGTGACCATATTTGCACATGTGCTTAGTAAACCATATGTAACAACCGATCGGTGCCGCTAAAACTAAATAATTAGTACCGTAACTTCTTATAAATAATGGTCTTTTAAAGTTTTATTGTTATGATTTGTGAGTTCGAATCATCAAGATGCAAGTGCCATCCTAACTCTAGATTGCATGGACTTTTATAAGGTAAATCATTAGAATATCATTTTGTGCTATTTTAATTCAGTTTAATCTAAATTTTAAAACAAAATATTGACAAAAATAGTGCTAACATGCATACACATTGACAATTGTACAATTCTTATGCCCTGATCGAACTCTAACAATTTCATCATTTGATGAATACTTGATGCTTTTATTTGAGTTTGTGATAAAATTCTTCGAGACCTTAGCGGATTCACAAGTCTCCAACTTTATAAAAATACTTTAATTTTTTTTAATATCAAGCTCTTAAATTTTCTTTCATTCTACTAGAAACTTATTGAATTTATAAAATGCTTTTAAATTATATATCTAACAAGGAATTAGGTTACCACGCATTGCGGCAAAACAAATTCAAGTATGATATTTGGTCCAAAATTTAAATAGAAGAAATCAAAAAGATAAATGGGGACACAGGTAAAAAAAAAACAACATAACTGCGACCTATTGGATTGATATTTTCTTGACTTTGATGACAAATTATATCCACATCAAAAACGATCTAAATAGCGGTCTATGACATCCAAACAATATGTCACGAATCTTCTTGCCTCTCAAGACCCACACATCAAGGTCGAAAAGTTTCACCTTAGCTGCACTCCTTCTTTACGATTACACTTCTTCTTTCGCTATAGCAAATTATGTCAACGATAATTATAAGACATGCCCGCCCATTGGACGGGCTTCAAAACTAGTATATATATATATATATATATATATATATATATATATATATATATATATATATATATATATATATATATAAGTAAGCCTTGCAGGTATTTTGCCATATACCTAGGTAACCTCAAATATAGTGCTTGTTATTTCCGATAACATAGACGGGTTAAATCAATTCCGATAGGCCTATCCACCAATATTTGCGCCACTCCCGGTGATTAGTGGTCCATGATGTTGTGGACTTTTGGCAAAACAACTTAGTGGCATGCAATAATACTGATCAAGGCATTGGTTTGCAAGTAATTGTCCATAATAAAGCATTTTGGCATATAGTAAAAGCAGTAGCATGTATCTCCCCCAAAAGAGTTTATAAAACAGTTAAACAAAAGCTGGGGCTATGAAACTCACTGTACTGATCAACATTGGAGTGTAATGATATAATGTTTATCAATGGTAGAGTATGACAAGGT
The DNA here is from genome assembly GCA_022545495.1 of Chrysanthemum lavandulifolium. Taxonomy (NCBI): domain Eukaryota; kingdom Viridiplantae; phylum Streptophyta; class Magnoliopsida; order Asterales; family Asteraceae; genus Chrysanthemum; species Chrysanthemum lavandulifolium. The sequence continues at coordinate 293,073,401 of CM040238.1, read as the reverse complement.
CACGATCTTTAACGATTACCTACGAAAGCATAGTAATCACGTTTTAGTATAGTGTACGATATAAGTGTACAAGTATATGTAGTACGTTGGCTTATGATATGATGTTGTACATAGATCTTAAGTTGATGTATCCCTTAAGTGTTGTTTGGCTTACAACCTTTTTATAAATGACCTCATACCACCGTTCGGGCTATCAAAATCAAGAGGTCGTGTAGTAATAGCACGAGGAGCCAGGACACTTTAAACCGTAAATCCACAACTCGTCGATACGATACCCCGAAGAGGCCTCTTTAAGATAATGAAATTCCCTTCTATTGTAGTACTTATCATTTATAAGTAAGTATTTGATGAGACAAATGTTGTATAAAACATGTGCCATTTTCGTCAAAGACTATTGTTGAATTTGTGTGATAGTGTTATGAGTTGTGTGTCGTGAAACATTTATCATGTGTAAGTGTTGTGATGAAAATAATTTCGGCGTGTCATATTATGATATCGTGAAACATAAAGGTTTCTAAAATAGTTTATATGTCATATAGTCATTTATCTAGTTTTGTCAAAATCTAGTAAAGTTTCATCTAATGACCAATTTTTTTGAAAACAAGTTTCGGGTTAACATACCCAAACTAGCCGTGCGGCTAAGTTACAATTAAACAATCTTTGAAACAACAATCATGGTCATATCTAGTGGCCATATTTAAGTTAAAATAGCTTCAGACATTAGCCTTGGTTTAACCTTGGCTTTGTTTTGGTCTCAAAGAATAAAAAATACAACTAAGGTTCCATGACCATGGTTGTTTTATTTTCTAGTCAAAACAGGTCCGTTTAGTATTTGCTGTTTTTAAGACTTTTCGTTCACTTTCTGCTTATGTGCCCTGAGTTTTTGTAGAAAGTTTCATTCGGCCAGGAAAGGGTTTAAATCACGTTTTAAAATAGTTTATGAAGACTTTTTGATCCAACAACATATTCACCTCTAGTCAACTTCGTTTGGCCATAACTTTTTAACCATAAGTCCTTTTTAAGTGATTCAAAAGCCCAAGTTTTAGTTTTTACTTCCTCTAACAGCTTCTCAAACTTAATCAAGTCCAAAGTCCAAATTTTACTTATATCAATAGTCTGATTACAAGTAATTACTTATATTTCATTGCATAAAGTTTGGCTTCACATTCAGTCCTGCCAAAACGACCATAAGTTGAGTTCTACAACTTGTTTTGACACGCGGCTTTGCCAAACTTCAAGTTTAGGTCTTGGCTACATTTCATAAAACTGAGTCGACTTCCAGAAATGACCAGAACCATGGGCTTTTCTTAAATGAAATATGGTGTGCGATTTTGAGATGTTTTGCCATTTTGGCTCTCATTTACTCATCGGGATGAGTTATGAGTCTTGCCACCGGTGAAACGATCAGAAGACATAGCTCTACAAGCCTATCTTATTGAATTAACCTCAAAGTTTACTGAGATGATCAATTTAATCAATCTTTGGGCCTGATCCAAATTTCAACTTATAAAACCCACCTAAGGCTTGTTTTAGCTACTTTTCATGTTACAAACTTCATGTACAGCATCAATCAAGCCATATTACATATACTACTTATATCAAATTTGCATCCAATAAATATTATTACAACCATATTGAATGACAATAAATTTAAACAAATTTCTTACAAGACTTAGGTTGAATGGTCACAAGAACAATCAAGCCTAAACCCCTTTCAATCTTAAACCCTTGTCTTCAACCTCTGAACCCAAGCTTACAAACCCTTTTACCCTTGCAATAACCTTCTTACTTCAGCCCCTTATGCCTTGTGTAGCTCCTAATTCACTCTTGTAAACATCAAAACAACCCTAGGATCATGTAGGAACCAACTCTAGTTCCATCTTCTTAGTAATTCTTGAAGTTTGAATCAAAGTAAGAATTGGTGTTTCGGTGATGAAGGTGGACGGCAAGGAGGGGTGAGGGAGAGAGTTTGTGTGTGATTTTGCATGTGAGTAGGATGAGAATGAGGTGATAATGTTTAGTGGGGGACAAGGTTGAGAGGTGTAAGGTTGGAGGTGCAATTCTAGAAGGCCATGTGGCTTATGAGAAGCCTTTACACGCCACCTCACTCTTGAGGTGGTATAGTATGTGTATATTTGGATAACATTTAGTTTTTAGGGTATACTTTGGTCCCGGTAATTACTAATGTTAAGCCTTTAATTCACGAAACTTAAAACCGGGTAACGTAAAAATGTAATACTTCCAAAATGTCCAAACTTATTAATATACTCGACTAAGTATATTAAAGGTGTGATAAGTCTATTTGGGTGCGTCTATGTTGTTAAAACCTAATAACGTGGGTTTGAGAACGCAGACACGAAAGAGTAAAATATTTACGCAAAAATAACAAAGTGGCAATAGTTCATATCCAATATGAATATTGGTGAAAAATAGAGTATTTTGAACACCTAGACTTATCGTAGTCTTGTGTTGACCGTTAGAAAAGTTTACACGATTAAACTTTCGTAATTAATAAAGTAACAACTTTATATAATTATTTATAGCCATAGGTGAACAAAAATATTCTGAGTGTAATAATTCAAAATAGAGTGAATTATTTAACTTGGGAAAATTACTGGTTACTACCAGTTACAGTATTTGCTTTTACGTTACGGTAAAAGTAAACTAGTAAAAAGTCAAAGTCAACTTTTAAGAAGTCAAAGGGTAAAATAGTCATTTTACTTTATGAAAATTTACGAGTTGCTACATCTATGTCCCTCAATCACTTGTTAACAGAGATTAGTAATATCGAGGTTATAGAAGGCATGTATAAATGCATACGGATTGTTTCGCAAGATGGTATTTTCACAGTGGCTTCCTTGCGATGCTTTATTGATGATCACACGTTGCCTTCGTTGATTTCTAAAACGAACTGGGAAAAGTTTCTCCCGCGCAAAGTAAATGTCTTCATGTGGCGTTTGAATTTAGATAGGCTCCCACATCGTTTTAACCTCTCATCTAGAGGTATTGAAATCCCGGAGATTTCTTGTGCTTCTTGCAACGGCCATATTTTTTTGAGTGCTCCATTGCTAAAGAGGTTTGGAATTCTATTAGAAGGTGTGTTGGAATCGATTTAATCAAGAATCTTAAGTCTTGAAAGACGAAGGACCAAATATGTTAGATAGAAAGTTTGTAACCGTTTAGTTTGATAAATGGCGGTTATAGAAAGTTAGTTATTTCCTTTATTTAGTGAAAGGGCATGTCGTTTGGAACATAACCCTTTGAATAGACACATCGGTTCAAACATACTGATTGGTACACTATAAATATGTATGTACATGTATTTTTTTTAGTGTGGTTAATAAAATATTATGTGTTTATCATAAAACAAGCCCACCCTTTGTTGTAAACGAGTTACTGCACAAAATCTGATATGCATACTCATACTCGTTCAATATACACGTTCATCCATGATTGATCCAAGATCCGTAGGACCTCAATACGGTATCAGAGCATGGTTACAAAGGATCGATCAATTACAGTCCAAGTTATCACCAATGAAGAATAAGAAAACCCAAAAAAACAGAGCATGAAGAAGGATCATGGAGACGTTACAGTTTTTGGGCAGAAAACGCAAGAAGAATGTTGCAAGAAGAGACGTTCCAGAAAGATGTCTTACGCATATGGCAAGAAGAAGACACGGTAAAAAGGAGTACATAGAAATGGTGAAGTTACTATGAGGGAACACAAAGATCAAGGCAGGAAAGGCCAGGAGAAGTGGCGGAGAAGAGCAGTGGAACTCCAAGAATAGAAAGACCACAGGCTTTTGAAAGGATAAGTGTTGAAATAGAGGAAGTACTTGAAAAAGATATGTACAAGGACGATGATCAAGAAGATTATCCATGGAACAAAGAAAGGCAACTGAACATGAAAGGACCGGACAAGTAACAAGGCGATCATAATGTAAAACGAGAATGACAAGGAAGAAGGAGCAAGGCTACAATCAAAGATGAAAAAGAAACATAGTTAAGATTATGATGTCTTGATTAGGGGAGTGAATGTTGGAATCGATTTAATCAAGAATCACAAGTCTTGAAATACGAAGGACCAAATATGTTAGATAGAAAGTTTGTAACCGTTTAGTTAGTTAAATGGCGGTTATAGAAAGTTAGTTATTTCATGTATTTAGTGAAAGGGCATGTCGTTTGGAACATAACCCTTTGAATAGACACATCGGTTCGAACATACCGATTGGTACACTATAAATATGTATGTACATGTATTGTTTTTAGTGTGGTTAATAAAATATTATGTGTTTATAATAAAACAAACCCACCCTTTGTTGTAAATGATTCACTGCACAAATATGATGTGCATACTCATACTCGTTCAATATACACGTTCATCCATGATTGATCAAAGATCCGTAGGACCTCAATTACGGTATGGTTACAATGGATCGATCAATCGCAACCAAGTTATCGCCAATGAAGAAGAAGAAACCCAAAAAATGATCATGAAGAAGGATCATGGAGACGTTATGCTTTTTGGGCGTAAACGCAAGAAGAATGTTGCAAGAAGAGACATTCCACAAAGATATCTTACGCATATGGCAGGAAGAAGACATGGTAAAAAGGAGTGCATAGGAATGGTGAAATTATTATGAGGGAACACAAAGATTAAGGCAGGAAAGGCCAGGAGAAGTGGCGGAGAAGAGCAGTGGAACTCCAGGAATAGAAAGACCACAGGCTTTTGAAAGGATAAGTGTTGAAATAGAGGAAGTACTTGAAAAAGATATGTACAAGGACGATGATCAAGAAGATTATCCATGGAACAAAGAAAGGCAACTGAACATGAAAGGACCGGAGAAGTAACAAGGCGATCAGAATGTAAAACGAGAATGAAAAGGAAGAAGGAGCAAGGCTGCAATCAAAGATGAACAAGAAACAGAGTTAAGATTATGATGTCTTGATTTGGGGAGTGAATGTTGGAATCGATTTAATCAAGAATCATAAGTATTGAAAGACGAAGGACCAACTATGTTAGATAGAAAGTTTGTAACCGTTTTTTTAGTTAAATGGCGGTTATAGAAAGTTAGTTATTTCCTGTATTTAGTGAAAGGGCATGTCGTTTGGAACATAACCCTTTGAATAGACACATCAGTTCAAACATACCGGTTGGTAAACTATAAATGTGTATGTACATGTATTCTTATTAGTGTGGTTAGTAAAATATTATGTGTTTATCATAAAACAAACCCACCCTATGTTGTAAACCAGTCATTGCACAAATCTGATGTGCATACTCATACTCGTTCAGTATACACGTTCATTCATGATTGATCCAAGATCCGTAGGACCTCAATAAGGTGGTGTGAAGACGTTTTCCCCCCTTTTAATGGCCAGTACAAACTCGGAACCGAGCAGTACAAACTGTTTGAAGTATTATTTATAAAGTCTTTATCCGTCACACTTAAGCTCACATCGAAAATGAGCATCAGTAATAAGCAAATTTAGTAGTAACACATAACCATTGCTCCTCCTTGTTTTGGTCTTACTCATTACCCTCGTCAAACCCACATCTATGAATTGATTTAAATTTAACGGCACATGCATGATCCACCTCTATATATTAAGATACCAATACTGATTGATCAATAAATTCTACAAACCACTGACCCATGTAGAATCACTAATATGAAGAAGTGAATTATCAATCAGATTTAGTACAAAATTAAGTCCTTGTAATAGAGGAAAAATCAATTACAAAATTGTGTAATTTATATGTGAATATCCACCGACCCATGTGAGGATTTTGATCACCACATAAAGATTAAAAGATAGTGCATGAGAATATTTTTCCATGAATATAATATAGATAAACTATACATACGTAGATCACCAAAACATTGAAGACCAAACCCTTGAAAACCATAAAAATTCGAATTTTTATACCTTTTTTTGCAACCATATTCGACAGTTAATACATTTCAATTAAAAGCTCTAATTGACGATCCCAACGGTGAAAAGTTAGATGAATATATAGAGAACGTCCACCAAAAATTTCATCACGATCCAACGATAAACAAAAACATTATCGCATCTTGAAAACTGTGCTGCAGAAAAATACGAAAATTGAAAACTTTGATTTTTCTTCTTTTTCTTCGACTAAAAACCTTGCGAATCCCTAGGTAACAAGCTCCCCGATCTCTGATACCAATTGTGGAGTTTGATAGACTCCTTGGATCGTTTAGAGCATCTAGGGTTCAACAATAACATTGATAATAAACTTGGGTACAAAAAGGATAAGGGATAAGGATTTTGATTCTTTTCTTGTTGTCCTATTTCGTTAATTCTCTGACTTTTATCGTATTGGCGTGAGCTATACTTTGAGTCTATATTTTCAAACCACCACACGAGACGTAATAATAAACTTACTTTCGACATTGAAACGAGACGTTTTACAAATATCGATACGAATATTCCACGAAAACTAAGACACTAACTCATTTACTTTACGAGACACATTTCTGAGATAAACTACATATTATTAGGTTGTGTCGAGCGTTTACCATTGAGCCCAACTACTTAATACTATCTGTTATATCTTGCTTGTCATCTGTTGAGGTGAGTTCTCGTAGCCCCACTTTTTAACATATTTTCCTTGGGTGGAAATGGTAGTTAATGTTTTTCAAATATTTTTATGTTGTGACCTACTATTTTACATGATTTTGGAAATATTTGTGTGATGGTTCGACTATATTCCGTGAAATATTTTGTTTTGTGAGTTCATAATTGCGCAACTGTTAACTCTCTGTTGAGGGCCCACTAGTTGATAGATCTATCGAGGTAGCTCCCCACGCGGCATTGGTTACATGTATGAGGAACACTATAGGTTCAGTTCGCGCGACACTAGTACTGTTTCTGATAATGTGCTTGTAAATTGTTATCACTCTCATTATTGTCCTACTTTACATTCCTCACATCTTCGTAGGTTACTTTCAAACCTATGAGCTCACTAACTTTGTTGACATTTTGAGTATTAATTTTCAGGTGTTAAGAATGAAGTTGCACTAAAAGGTTGAGTATTGGCCTGGATTAGCAAGACTTAAGACAAAACCCTCCCGGGGTATAACCCGTGGAGTTGCAGTTTGATATTTCCTTATGATGTAGTTTGGTTTTGAGACGTATGTTTGAATTTCAGACTTTGCACTTATCTCGGTTGTGGGAGTTTTGCGACTCGTATGATATGCAATTAGTATTTTTTCTATATTGTCACCTTGTATTCTTGACTATGAAATCATACCCCGTAAATGCTATTTTGCTGCGCCATTTTTGGGGTGTTACACTATGTAAGTTCATGATCATTTAAGGTATAACAAATTTATGCAAGGGACATATATGTGTTGCCTTTACTAGCAGGGACGGCGCCAGGGGGTGTCCTGTGGGTTCCCGGGAAACCTATGAATTTTTTCGAATTAGTGTTAATTTTTTTTTAAAAAAAACATTGATTTTTCTCAAATACATCTTAAATGACCCCGGTCTATCGAAATGTGTTTCAACTTTTATTTAGTTAGCATCTTAAACTCAATTATATTACAGTTAAAAAAAATTATGCACTGGTCAGATTTGTTCCTGGCTCCATCCTTGTTTACAAGTCGATTAAACCACTAATTAAGAGTTGCCACCTTGATCTCGTTTGACCTCTTTTTTATTGTTCAAGCAAATCATCATCTTTACGTGACCTCTCAAATAAGTTGTAATGTCTACAACAAAATTTCTTTAAAACAAGAGTAAATTACACAGATCGTCCCTGTGGTTTGCATTGACTTTCATATATGATCCATTGACGTTTTATTAAGAGAATAGTCTGTAACTCCAAAACCCTTAACACCCACGTCCTTTGACCAAATGGACATTATATTTGACCGTTAAAGTCCACCACATGCATTGCACATGAGGGTAAGATTGTCTTTTCCATTAGACCACCTATTTAAATTTAAAATAAAAATATCTCATTCCCCCAACAAAACAAGTCAACCTCCACATTTCAGTCTAACAAACCAGTCAAAATCACAACCATTGGGTACACAACACTTTTACCACCACTAAACACACATCACAACCACCCCTTTTATTAAAACATCACAAAACATCCAATTAAACATCCCAAAAAACAACAAATCTAGAAAACAAAATAAATTGCGACCTTTAAGAAACCATATCAAAACAATTAAAAGCCATACAAACCCATTTCGAGAGACCTTTGATCTCCGGCAACGTTTGATTTCAGGCGAATTCCCCAGAACCGCTGCACAATTTATTAAAACATAAAGTACCACATCCTTTCACTACCCCCACAATAAAAATTCATCATTCACCACTTACCATCACATTGAAAATTCCACAACCATTTTCACCGCTCACCATCTTCTTCACAACATAACAACAATATTAACAACCATCTTTTTCTAACACAACAACTGGTTTCAATGGGTTTCGGCTTAAGTTATGTCTTGTCCGGTGCTATATATATAACACAATAACTAGAACAAAATTTTATTAAATATCTTTTGAAAAGTAATGATAATTTTAGAAGATATAACAATTTACTTTGTTACTTTGTTATATGCTTGAGCAAGACAAGGAATAAAAACTTTAACTTCGTCTAATGTTGCTATATCCAATAATATAGAAATTGACTTCCATGAAAAATTACTACTACATATATAATTTAAAAAAAAAAAAAAAAAAAAAAAATCTGTTCCAGAATAAAAGGTACTATTGAAAAGGTTTTTGTGCTATCTATAAAAGAACTTTGACTTCCTCATCTTCTTCACTAGTTTTGTAGCCATTAATCTTCGACGTCGGCTATTTTACCATGATTATATCCAATGCCTTCAAGGTGATTCCTTGAGTATTTTTATAAATGAATCAATGATGATGAAATTTGATCTAAAATGATAGATATAGAATTCTAAAGAGATGGTGGTGAATGATAAAGAGAACGAATGAAGAGGGAAGGTAGGCAGATGCTGATGAAATGGGATTAAAAAGAGAATTAAAAAGACTAAATTACCCTCATTTGACTTGCACAAGAAGGGTTTGACTATTAAAAAGGACTAATTTACCCTCATTTTTTAAGTTGGATATATATAATTGCCTCCTTATTATTTGTGGTTGGATAAATATGACATTATAGTTTTCATTTAATAATTATCATTTCCCCATGACTTCATCTTTCACGGCTTGCTCTTCTCGGTGAGACCAATCTCTTCTAGCTTTTAACTAGAGTTTTATATTCTTCTACTCACCATTTTATGTATTAGTAACGAAAAATTGTTATCACTTTAAAGGATTTTTTGGTTAGATTCTTTCTTCTCGAGTCTGTTAGATTAACTGACTTCCATGGTCTTCTTTGTTGTCTATAGTTTATCATAAAATACATTCCCATATAGTTTTATAGCCGAATTCTGATCCATTTAAGTATGAAAGAATCAATGTGGAATATGTTTATGTAGAATAATAAGATTGATTGTGAATGATTTTTTATTCATGTTCTCCACAAATACATTGTACATATTAATAATGCATTCACAGAATATTCTAGAAGTTGGGCTTGGGCTTGAGCCCATTACATATTACAGACTAACACTCCTCCGCAGTCCGAACGGCAAAAACGCGAAAGCTCGAACTGGAGATTAAAGCTAATGAACAATAAACTAGAGCAAGTAAATAAATGTTGATGAAGACATTCGACAGCAAGCGGAAACATCTTCAGCAGCAGGCAACAAATCGGATAAACCAAAGTATCCGTACCAAACAGGATAAACCAAAGTATCCCTTACAACTAAAACAAATATGAGATAACGAAAGTTGGTTCTAAAACTTCAACTCCCAAAGAACCTTCCAAACAAACGGGGCGTGTTTTTCATAGAAAAACATAAAGATCCACTTCTTTTTTTTTTTTTTTCTTTTTTTTTGTTTTTGTTTTGAGAAGATAGAGAATGGAGGTGAGGAAAGTGTCTCGATGAAGGTGAAGGAAGAGAAGGCAGCGGAAAGGTGAGAGAAGACGATGAGGTCGAAGGAGAGGCAATGAAATATTTTAACAATCGTCTCGGAATTGATACCTGGATTCGACACCAAAAAAGTCGTCTCGGGAATTGATACCCTAGATTCGACACCAACAAAAGTCGTCTCGGGAATTGATACCCTGGATTCGACATAAACAAAACTCGTCTTGGGAATTGATACCCTGGATTCGACATAAAACAAAAGTCGTCTCGGGAATTGATACCCTGGATTCGACATAATTTTTTTACCACATATTTTGCTTTTACTTTTACCCCACCACATAACTTTTATGATTAAGATGTCCACACTTCACATTGCTCATAACTTTTCTGTCTCCCGCACACAATTTTCACACGTCAATCAAGGGAGTCAACAATTTATCACAGCATCCATCTCTCACTTTCTCACTCAAAAACACAGCTCATCTCAATCTCTGCTTTGTCACATACACGCCTACATTTATGTCTACCAGATATGAAATCTCAACAATTGAAAATATCAACAATTAAATCAATCACACTTTTACCACTATCAAAACATGGTTGCTATCTTTTTCGGGTAAACGGGCTATCTTTTTCCGATAGGAACCACCAACCACCAATCTGACGAAGATGTTAGATCGATACAACGACATCCACCACCTCTCCATTGATGGAAACGGCTGTACGTGCCAGAACAGATCTCGTTACTGCAAGACGACTTTTGTTCCAAACCTGCAAACAAACGCACCCTTGGGCTTCTTATGATAGCGGTGGCTGTACCGTGGTGGTAGTGGTGGCGCGTGGTCTTCATCAGTAACCTCATCATGATAGAATAAGGGTGGGATAGTGTTGACAGTGGAGGAGCGCCACGGTGATGGTGGTGGCCAGCGTGATGATGGCGGCTGGTGAAGAGACAGAAGAGAGTGACGAGAGAGAAAATGATAATGAAAATGAGGATGTAGGTGAAGAGAAAGATGGTCAGAGCCCTCCGAACCTCCGGCATGTAGCTGGCGGCCGGAGGCGGCGGCAGAATGTTTTAGGGTTAGGTGTTAGGATCTGGATTATTGGCCTGATACCATGTAGAATAATAAGATTGATTGTGAATGATTTTTTATTGATGTTCTCCACAAATACATTGTACATATTAATATTGCATTCACAGAATATTCTAGAGGTTGGGCTTGGGCTTGAGCCCATTACATATTACAGACTAACAGTTTATCTCTGACGGGCCAAACGAGTAAAATAAAAAAAGTTAGCTAAAGAAAATGGGTCAAAAGGGGTTAAAGGTTTCACATAGTGTCATTTTATTCAATAACATTGGTTGATAATAATATGTATTTTGTTATCATACTGGTGCACATAAGAGGTTTAATGAAATGCCAATAAAGGAAAATTTCAAACAAGATGTTAAAGAAGCAAGTGCATGATTCGGTCGAAAGCAACATTGGTAATATGGTTCTTGATGAAGTTTCTAAAGAATGTGATAAAGTGCAAGAAATTGAGTTTAAATATTTGAGTAAGGTTGATGATGATGAGATTAAAAAGAAGAATAACAGAATGGGTGTGCGTAATTTGCTTCCTAGTGGTGTGAATTTTGATGAGTCTTTGATCATGAAGTTCTAAATGCGGTTGAAAGTGTTAAAGAATCAATTAGTAATGGTGTTAAAGATTCAAGCTTTAATTCATGTCTTTTGGATAAATTGGAGGGTTCGATGGTAAAGAATTTTAAATAAGTTCCGAAACTGAAAACGGAGTGTTTGTTAGGTGTATCGTCATCATCAAATTCCGATATTTTTGGCTCTAATGTTTAATTGGATATTCAAAAACCGAATGCTACTGTTAATGAGTTGATCGAGGTAAGTGTAAAAGATGATTTGAGTGACTGGGATCAAAGTGATGAACTGAATGTGAAGTAGGACAAAAAGGCGTTTGTTTGGTCGAAAACTGTGATCGGGATCGAATTGAACTGTGTGATAAGGAATGGGTGTTAGTTCTAATTTGACTGATAATGATGTTATGGAAAATGATTTTAGTGGTGTTTCTTTAGTGGTAACAACAACAATAATTGAAACGGCGAAGGCTTCTGTTATAATGATTCATGGAGGTAATTTTAGTCGTTTAGAGTTTGAGTTATGGAAATGGCCTAAGAGGAAGAAATCAGGAGGCACAAAATGCAAATTGAAGTATGGAAAGTGGGAGTTCGACATATGGAAATGGCCAAAAATGAAAAAGTAAAGGTTTGTGATAGTTGGAGGTGGATACGTAACTAGGACTTTTGTGGAAAAAGGGGTGGCTAATGGGATTCTGTGTATCATTTCTAAGGAGGCATTTGCTCCATATGAGCGCCCGACTCTCACAAAAAGAGGTGAGAGGCAAACTCCTGATTGGTACAAAGAGAAAGGGATAGAGAGGCTGTATGAAGATCAGGTGACAGGAATCGATGCAGAGAAGCAAACATTGACAAAAAATTCACTGTACACTGCTTCTAGATTTTCTGAGAAAATTGGTGATACTTTACCTGGTGTTCATCACATACTCGATATTGCTGATGTTGATTCATTAGTATCAGCATTGGAAAAAGCACAAAAAGTAGTTGCGGTTGGTGGTGGTTATATTGGCATGAAAGTTGCAGTAGCTGCTGTTGGATGGAACCTTGATGCAACTGTCATATTTCCAGAAGATCATTTTCTTCCAAGGTTGTTCACTTCTTCACTGGCCCAGAAATATGAAGAAATTTACCAAGTGAACGGTGTTGAATTTCTCACGGGTGTCTCTATAAATAGCTTGGTATCTGGCGTTGATGGAAATATTGCTGCTGCGAAAGGGATGCAACATTGGAACATGGATATGTGATTAAAAGCGAAGTACTAAGAAAAGGTCTTTAAACCAACTGATTTCAAGTGTGGATGGTTTAACTTGGGGGTCGGATTTCAAGTGTAGTGTCGTTCTTAAAAAAAAATTAAATAAATAAAAAAATAAAATAAAATAAAATTAAAGGTCTTGAACATATACTATGGGATGCAGTTGTGGAATTTGCTATTGGAGAGGATGCAAAGCTTTTGCTTCATAGAGCTGTGGAGTGTTGCTCATTACAGGTGGAAGTGTGGCTCGCTTTAGCTCGGTTAGGAAAGTACGATGCTGCAAAACATATTAGTCTCTACATTTTTTGTTTACTCATAACAGTTATATAAAATCAAATAACATCATCAAAGCATACAGCGGAAGTAAATAGGAATAATACATGTAGATTAATTAACCGAATAAGAAAACGCCTACCTTTTAACAATTCAAGAATCAAACGGTAATTAGAACAAGAACCAAAACCCAAAACCCTAACTTTAGGGTTTATACAATTCGACCCACCAAGAAGTCGACCACCAAGATTCACAAGCTCAAGCGTGCTTGTTCTTCGTTCTTGTACACACGTATTATTAGCGATTTGATGTGAAAAGCTAGTTTCTTGAATCACAAATAAAACCAAACACTTAATCTTGAGTTAACAAATCGAAACCCTTTGGGTTTAGGTGTTCGACCGCCACACAAGAAAGAGAAGAGGAGAGGAGAAATTAGGTCTATTGGTGATCCAAGGTTAGGAGAATAATGAATACAAGGGTTTGTATTTATAGTTTCTCAAAACTTGGTGACCAAGAAATCCCACCTCCTTGGGTTGTGTAGCCCACGACCGGCCAAGCACCCCCAAGGGGATTCTAGATCCTTCTTGTCCACTAATTTCATTCTTAGTCTTCGTAGTTTACATTTAACGACCGTTAGTCAAACCTCCTTAAATATTTAACTATCGTTATGTTTATTTCGTGACTAATAATTATTAATAACATTTTATATATTAATTATTAACATCAACTCTCATACGTAATGTGTGCAATCCCGAAGTCTCGAGTTCGAATCCGGACATACGTATATTTAAATATCCATAAAACCTTTCAGCTCCCACTTGGATATTACTAATATAGTAATGACATTGGTTAGTCTAGCTTTAACACACCAATGCCCCTAGATCGAATCGAGTATGGTCTCTCGAAAAACCATTTAATGATTCATCATTTTACTTATCCTTTGTTACTAATACAACATCAACTATGAATATGGATAAAGTCATTTCATAAGTTAATATTACGCTTCGTTGTATTTTATTGAACAAGATTACCAAATCATCTCGAACGTATTCCGATTGATCTTGGGTATGGCCATACAAACATCTTGTCAACCCTACGAGGGCCCAAATATAGTATTATGCTTTGAAACAAATTCAAAGGAACAAATTCTCTTGACTACAAACATAACTCATGAACTTTGTAACACTTACAAAATAGCCCTTATAACTACCATTTACGGATAGCATTAGACTATCTTACACAAATGCACCACATTCATATCGCTTATCCGGTATCTCAAGTCCGAGAATAAACACTTCATGATATACTTAATGACAAAGATCCATAAAGTATCATCATGTAAAGTTGGGATGAGTCCTATATTCAATTCATTGAATATCATGTGAATCTGGTATGTCCCACGTGTAGGAAGATTTAGTGCACTTGTGGGATTTGTTCACACATTGTAATGGGTTAGGAGTTACTGGAGTGTACACCCATAAGGTCCATGAACACCCGACTCTAATAGTGGTTTGTATTGGTAGTGCTAGTAGAAAGCATCTTCGGTGAAAGCATCTTGCTGTGGTTTCCATCGGGCGGTGGTGTTTCCACCGGGCGTATTTATCAAGCAAAGCGGTTTCCACCGAAGGTGCTATGAAAGTATCGCTAGTTGTATGAAAGCACCGCTAGTGTTAAGGTACTTCTTGTAACGGCTTTGACCTATTCAAGTGGCAGTTTCAAATGCATTATGACCACTTTTAATTGGTCATGTAACCACTAACGGCTATAATGGGGATAATTATGAGGCTATTAATGGGCCGATTAATACTCATAATTCCATTTGACTAGCCAAGAGTACTATCCTATAAATAGGATATATGATTATGCATGAAACCCACACAAAAAACACTAAACACTTATAAGCGCAAGGGTTATAGAATTGTGCCTAATTCCATAATCGCATTTGGTCTTATCCCAAGTAGATATTCGTGTAACCCTGCATTAGGGTCGAATAGTTTACTTTGGAAAGTGATCACACGATTCCAAGTGATATCCGTAACCACCAAGTGGTATTTGTTATCACGACCATTTATTTGTTTCACGAGCAGTTGAGCATTTATCTTGAAGTTTTATCTTAACCCTATTCTGGGAACACACAACCAACAATCAAAGTAAACTATTTAGTGATAATCAATGGCAACCACGCAATGAACACATGGCTTCAAACTTTGCTAAGCCGGACAAGTTTGAAGGGGTGGACTTTAGGAGGTGGCGTAGAAGATGCACTTTTGGTCGCCAAGCATGAGTATGGTCTATGTGCCGACTACTCCAACCCCGATGATGGGGATGATGCTATGGTTGAGCGATCCGGAGGAGGAGCAAGTGGGAGAATGATGAATACATATGCAGAGGTCTTATTCTCAATGATATGTCGATTCTTTGTTTGATATTTATCGAACTCGAATCTTCCAAAGAACTGGATTCCTTGGATGCCAAATATATGGTCGAGGATGCATCAAGTAAGAAGTTCCTTGTTAGTAATTTCACAAATTACAAAATGACCGATTCAAGACCGTTATGGAACAATACAATGAACTTTGAATATTTGAAGGTTTACACAACACAATATGCACATGGATGAGGCTATTTCGTCTTTGTGTTGTTGATAAACTTCCTCCTTTTGGAAAGATTTCAAGCATATCTTGAAACATAAGAAAGAGGAACTAACTCGTTGAGTTGGGCGATCATCCGCATTGAGGATTCTCTCAGGTGCGTGATAATGACAAGCCAAAGAGTAGCAATGCTATCGACCATCTGCTGTCAATATGGTGGAGCATAACAACTCCACCAAGTACAATGACAACAAAGGCAAACGCAAATATCATGATAACACAAGGGCGATCCTAACAAGAAGGCATCACCTACTTGCCGCAAATGAGGCAAGACCCGTCACATTAAAAGGACCGCAAGGGTGTTAAAGTTGGTGGTAAAGCCAATCGATCGTGCACTAATGGTTGGGGAGTGGTGGTTCTTCCAACTCACCGAAAGGTCGTAATATGGTTAATAAGTCTTTTAAGATTTATTATGTTACATATGTATCCGAATCTCATTATATGCGTGATGATGATGTTGCGTGGTGGGTTGACATGGTGCAACAGCTCATGTGTGTAAAGATAGAAGTCGGTTCAAGACTTATGAGTCATCGAATGATGGTTCTATTCTTCACATGGGAAATGAGTCAATGACCTTGGTGCATGGTCGTGGTTGTGTAGATCTTAAGTTTAGTTCGAAAGATTGTAACTTTGTTTAATGTTATTCATGTTCTCGATATAAGGAAGAACTTGGTTTCAAGTAGTGTTTTGAATAATCATGGATATAAACAAGTTATTGAGTCTCGATAAATTTGTGCTTTCTAAGCATGGTGTTTTATTGGTTTTGGTTATTTATGTAATCAAATATCGTGCTTAATATTACCAACGATAGTGTATTTATTTCCACCGATAGTGTTAATTCAGCCTGTGTGACCACCTCCCACCAGATCGACTCTACAAAGTGGCATGCTAGACTTGGTCATGTTCATTATAAAAGGTTGCAAGATATGTCTAAGGATGGGTTGATCCCAGCCTTTGACAGGGACACTGAAAAGTGTAAAACTTGCATGTTGACCAAGATCACCAAGAAACCTTTTAAGGGTGTTAGTCGTGAAACTAAAATCCTGGAGCTTATACACAGTGATCTGTGTGATCCTCTTTAGGGAACAAGAAGTACTTGTGACATTTATTGATGATGCTTCTAGGTTTTGTTATGTTTATTTGTTACATTCCAAGGATGAAGCATTTGATAAATTCAAAGTGTTTAAAACTGAAGTTGAATTACAACTTGGGTCTTTGATTAAAAGATTGAGGACTGATAGGGGAGGTGAGTACATGGATACTCAGTATTTTCATCTGTTGGTATAATCCATGAAACGATCGCCTTATACTCCTCAAAGAAATGGTATTTACGAAAGGAAAACATGGTCAAGGAGATGGTTAATTCCATGTTGTCCTATTCAGAATGAGTCAAGGGTTTTGGGGTGAAGCTATGTTAACGACTTGCTATTTATTAAATAGGGTTCCCAACAAAAGGAACAAGGTTACCCTTATGAACTCTGGACTAAAAGGAAACCCAACCTGAACTATCTCGTGGTCCGGGGTTGTAGGGCATTGTAAGACTCCCCGATCCAAAGCAAAAGACTTTTGGGTGAAAGAGGCATTGATCGCATCTTTGTTGGATATGCCGAGCATTCCAAGGCTTTTAGGTTCTATGTTATTGAACCTAATGAACATGTTTCGCTTAACTCTATAATTGAATCAAGGGATGCAAAATTTGATGAGAATAGATTCTCATCGGTCCCCTAGACCAAGTCGAGGATTCCTAATGGAACTCATGATATGGTGTATCGTAGATCCCGATGATGAACCATCGGTGGTCCTCGATGAGGTTGTGGTTCAAAGAACTCAACTCGTGCTCGGGGAAGAGCAAAAGGATCGTGGACTCCAAAGTCATTTGGACTCGAGTTTCAACTATACTTAGTTGAAGGTACCAGGATGAAGTCTCATACCAATACTCATATTGCTTCATTGTTGAGGATGATCCCAAGACATTTGAAAAGCAATGAAGTCCCGTGACATTGCCTTCGGAAAGAAGCAATCAATGATGAGATGGATTCCATCATGGGAAACAACACTTGGTGTTGGTTGATCTACCACCAGTTGCAAACCTCCTGGTTGCAAATGGATTTTCAAAAGAAAATGAAGGTAGATGGAACTATTGAAAAGTTCAAGGCTATACTAGTCATTCGTGGCTTTAAACAAAAGTCGAATAGACTATTTTGATACTTATGCCCCTGTGGCTCGTATCAATACCATAAGATCGCCGATTGCTTTGGCATCTATTCACAATCTAGTTATTCATCGATGGATGTGAAGATGCTTTCTTGAATGGTGAATTGAAGAGGAGGTTTATATGAACCAACCTCGGGGCTTCATCATGCTCGGTAATGAAAACAAGGTGTGTAAACCGATTAAGTCTCTTTATAGATCAAGGAGCACCTAAGCAATGGCATAAAAATTTGATGAAGTGGTTTTGTCTAGTGGTTATGTTCTTAACCAAGTCGACAAATGTGTATATAGCAAATTTGATGAATCGTAAAGGAGTCATCATTTGTCTATATGTTGATGACATGTTGATATTTGGCACCGACCAAAATCAGTTGACGACAAAGGAATTTTGTCATCAAGGTTCTCCATGAAGGAAATGGGAGGCGATGTTATCCTTGGTATAAGGATTAAACATGAAAGTAAAAGAATTTCTATCTCGGTCTTATTATATTGAGAAGGTGCGAGGAAATTCAATTACTTTGATTGTACTCAGATGAATACACCTATGGATACTTGTGAGAAGTCGATGCCTAATCATGGCAAGGTCAGATCTCAACTTGAGTATTCTAGGTAATTGGTTGCTCGATGTATGCCATGACTTGTACAAGACCGATATTGGTTTTGCAGTGGAAAGCGGCGGTATACTAGTAATCCTAGTGCTCATCAACGGCAAGCGCTCAAGGGTACTAAAGTATTTGAAGAGAACTATGGATTATAGTCTCTCATATCTTGGTTACCCATCGATGTTGGAAGGTTACATCGATGCAAGTTGGACCAAGAATATCGAAGACAATTCGCCTACCAGTGGGTGGGTATTCCTACTGGTGGAGGTGCAATTTCTTGGGCATCCAAGAAGCAAACTTGCATCACCGGTTCAACAATGGAATCGAATTTGTGGCTTTAGCACTCACTGTAAAGAAGGTGAATTGTTGAAAACTTGCTTTTGAGATTCCATTGTGGCCAAAACCTATAGCACCTATTTCATCCGATGTGATAGTGCAACTACATTGGCTAAGGCATATAGCCGGATGTACAATGGTAAGTCTAGACACTTAGGTGTCGGGCATAGCATGATTCGTGAGCTTATCATGAATGGGGTGGTATCTATAGAGTTTGTTAGATCTCAATGTAACTTAGTCGATCACTTGACGAAGGTCCGGCTAGAGACTTGGTTATAAAGTTTGCTAAAGGGATGGGTTTAAGTCCAACTTAGTCATCGAATGCTAGGACACCCAACTCCTCCTAAGGAAACTTGGGAGCCGAGTTCAATGTGGAAAGTCAACATTCGATGACCGGAGCACATGTTTTATATACATCCCAAGGTTGTGCTCGGAACTCTTTGAAAGGAGGATGAAGTCTTTACTTCTTAATGGTTAATTTATTTTTGAAAAAGTGCTTGGCAGGAGCATGACTAAAGAGGAACCACCTATGCAAATGTTGAAGTTTTTCCGCTTCAGGAAGCTTTGGACTTTAGCTTTTAAAACATTTATGAATTTGGATATGGACACATGGCTTGTATAGTGTCAGGAGCTGATAAGTGTTTGAAAGCTTGTGTGTAGTTATCTTCGGGTATTCAAATGGGTTGAAGGGTTTAATTCTTAGAACACCTTGATTCTAGAATATTTGAACGTGTAATTACTAAGACGGAAATTCAATCCTTAGGACATTTTCATTTATGCACATGTTTTGCTTGATGTTTATTTTTCATGCAAAGGAAGTGAACTAAATTTGGGGAGGATTGTTGGAGAATTTAGTGCACTTGTATGATTAGTTCACACCTTGTAATGGGTTAGGAGGTACGGAGTGTACACCCATAAGGTCCATGAACACTCGACTCTAATAGTGGTTTGTATTGGTAGTGCTAGTAGAAAGCACCGGTGAAAGTACTATTGTGGTTTCCTTTGAAGATGTTACCATCGGGCGGTGTTTCCACCGAAGGTGCTATGAAGGTACCGCTAGTTGTATGAAAGCATCGCTAGTGTTAAGGTACTGCTTGTAACGGCTTTGACCTATTCAAGTGGCAGTTTCAACTGCATTATGACCACGTTTAATTGGTCATGTAATCACTAACGGCTATAATGGGGATATATATGAGGCTATTAATGGGCCGATTAATACTCATAATTCCACTTGACTAGCCAAGAGTATTATCCTATAAATAGGATATATGATTATGCATGAAACACACAAAAAAACACTAAACACTTATAAGCGCAAGGGTTATAGAATTGTGCCTAATTCCATAATCGCATTTGGTCTTATCCCAAGTATATATTCGTGTAACCTGCATTAGGGTCGAATAGTTTACTTTGGAAAGTGATCACACGATTCAAGTGATATCCGTAACCACCAAGTGGTATTTATTCTTCACGACCGTTTGTTTGTTTCTCACGAACAGTTGAGCATTCTGTGAAGTTGATTATCTTAACCCTGTTTTGGGAACACACAACCAACACCACGCATCAATATACTTTAAAAGTAT
Organism: Chrysanthemum lavandulifolium; assembly: GCA_022545495.1. Lineage (NCBI taxonomy): Eukaryota > Viridiplantae > Streptophyta > Magnoliopsida > Asterales > Asteraceae > Chrysanthemum > Chrysanthemum lavandulifolium. Next base: position 293,052,848 of record CM040238.1, on the reverse strand, counting down.
ATTCTACCAAAACTCAAATTTATCTTAATTCAATGACATTCCCATATCATTGATCGACAACGGACTATTTAGAATTACATAAGTTATTCACGGATTAAACATGCAAATATAGGATATAATATTAAGAAAATGAAAAATAAACATAAACAACTATTTTATTTCATTAAAGTAATATTTGTTCATAACATCCTTTATCCAAATACTAATCACGATCTGCATGAAACTACTAGCTAAACGAAGTCCTATCCCATTAGCATGGTCGATAAGTTTTCTTTTGGCAAAGGCTTCAGAAGGGATCGGCTAGATTATCATCTCGTATGAACTTTGAGTAGATTGATTTCACCTATGATGACTTATTCTCGAACATAGTGATATCGACGAGGAAAATGGTTGGCGCCTTCATGACTCGGGCTCATTGGCAAATGTTATTGCGCAGAGTTGTCTGATACACATTTAAAGGTAATTCGATTGATGGCATTACTCCGAGTCCCGAAATGAATTTCCTAATCAACGACTTCCATTGCGACAGGCGACTATGTACTCAAAGTTCATAATAGACATCGCCATCTGTTGTTTGCTTCTTGCTCTTCCAATCATTGCTCCTCCATTAATGACAAAGACATAACCCGTCGAGACTTCGTATCATCTTTATCGGTTTGGAATGACGATCGCAAAACTCAGTAACATCAAGTTCGCATATGGGTTTCCTCCATACACTAGAAACATTTCTTTAGTAGCCCTTAGATACTTAAGAATGTTTTAACGACTGCCGATGTTTCACACTGGTTACTGTGACACCGATCGGTGATATTCGTGCAAACGCCACATCGTGCCTTGTACATCTTATAGCATACATGATAGATCCTATGTACCAAGCATAAGGAACCTTCTTCATGTATGCCACCTCTTCAGGTGTTGACGCACATAGTTTATTACTTAAGCCATGTTCAACTTGCATCGGCAAATATCCCTTCTTGGAATTTTGCATACTGAATCTCTTCAATATTTTATCAATGTAAGCACTTTGGCTTAGTCCAATTGACCGCCTTGATCTATCTCGGTAGATCTTGATTCCCAGAATAAATGCTTCTTCCCCTAAGTCTTTCATAGAAAAGCACTTTCCAAGATAAGACTTTACATCTTGCAAACTTGGAATGTCTTTTCCCATGATCAATATGTCATCGACATATAAGATAAGGAAAATAACATTACTCCCACTAGCTTTTTGATACACACATGGCTCATCAAGATTTTGAGTAAAACCAAATTTCTTGATTTCTTCATCAAACTTCTTGTTCCATTGCCTTGATGCTTGCTTGATCCATAAATGGATCTTTTAAGTTTGCATCGCTCTTCGTAAACTTTGGATTCACAAACCCTTCAGTGCGCCATATAGATTTCCTCATATAGGCGACCGTTTAAGAAGCGGTTTGACATCCATTTGCCATATCTCATAGTCATAGTACTATGGCTATAAGAATCCTAATAGCTCTAATGTCTGCTCACAGGAGAAAATGTCTCCTCGTAGTCTACCCAATAGGCTTGAGTATACCCTTGGGCTACAAGACGAGCTTTATAGGTGTTTGCATTGCCATCCATGTCATTTTTTATCTTATAGAGCCACTTACTTCCAACTACCTTAGCATTTGGAGGTAAGTCAACCTCTATCCAAACTTCATTATCTTTCATGGATTGCATTTCCCCATTCATTGCAACTCGCCATTTTTCCTTTTCAGGACTCATCATGGCAGCTTTATAGTTAGAAGGTTTACCAAGATCCCCTAACATATTTTCCTCAGCTTCTACGTTGAGACATAGACGCTCAGGTGCACACGTAGCCCTTGCGGATCTATGAATGGGAACCACTTCAACTCCAGGTGGAATGCCCAGACTTTCAGGTTCTACTTGAGGTTGGCTAGTGTTTTCAGAAGGTGTTGTATCTTCTTGATCATATTCCAAATCATAAACTCTCCCACTGAATTCATGAGATATGTGATCCTTTTCAAGAAAGTCTCCATACCTAGCAACAATTACTTTGTTTTCAGGTGGAAAGTAAAAGTAGTAACCCATAGTTTCCTTTGGGTATCCTATGAAGATACACTTAACAGATCTTTGTTGTAGCTTATCAGAGTCACCTTGTAACACCCCGATTTCGTGATACGCGGTGAATTCAAACGGGTGTTACTTCATGGCACAACAGTCATAATAATAGAAAACGAACTCTAATAGAGTCGTTTAAAAGATTATCATTCGATTTATATAAATATCGAGTTTACAAAAAAATGAGGTCCCGATTGGTTCCATTGTTTACAAAATACATTAAATATGTTTTCGAATGATAATAAAATTTATAGCCTTCTTGATCTAGTCCTTGCTCTTCCGTGCGACTTGACATTATGGACCTGAAATACATGCTTAAAGCATCAACACAAAGGTTGAGTGAAATTCATAGAGTTTTGGAAATCGAGTTGAACACATAATGTTTGTAGTGTGAGTTATAAATTCACACCAATGGTTTGAAAACCAAAGAGATATTATTGCACTAAGCTCATGATACCGAAACGTTAACGAGATGATATATAAAAGTAATTGCCCTAATAGGTAATTTGCCAATAAACCTATAGATCTTCAAATATAGTGCGTTTGTTTGCCTACCGGTCAACACAAACAGATAAATCAATCCCAATAGACCTATCCACAATATTCGCTCACTGCAAGTGATTAATGGTTCATGATAGTAGGGACTTAGGATTTGGCAATAGTGGTACTTAGTGCAAATAATACATTCGGATAAGCATCAGTTTGAAAGCAATGTGTTCGATTTAAAATAAAGCATGTATCTCCCCAAGGGTTTGTAAAACAATTAAGTAATAGAAAGTGGGGCTATGAACTCACTTTCGAGTAAATGATATCAAATGTATAATGAGAATGATGGATATGTCGTGAGAACTTCTCGTGCAACCTAAAAATGAAATGTTGCGACTTAAGTTTGGAACAATGTTTTAAGAAAACATAAACCATCCTATATATATATATATATATATATATATTCCTATGTTGATCACGATAAAGACATGGTTTATGTATATGTCGTTTATAGAAATGGTCTAGTTGTGAAAGCGTGTATAGTTTATATATATATATCGTACTACCGCTCGGGCCATCATAATTCAGAGGTCATGTAGTAAACGTCGAGGAGCTAGGACACTTTAAATCGTAAATCCAAGAACTCGTCGACACGTTTTACTCAAATGAAACCCTCACATGAAGCTCCCTAGTTTTGTAGCACTTAGTAGATAAAACATAAGTTTTATTTATATATCACAAGTGTCATATGGTTTGTAAACACAAGTTACAAGGTTGTTTGGTTTTGATTAGGAATCATAATGGTTATTACAAATATCGTCATAATTTATATCACAAGTTTTTAAAGAAAAGCTTACAAGTTTCTAAATTGTAAAGTTGGTTATTACAAGTTCAAATGCGTTTCATATATATGATTACCTTAGTTAACGATCTTTGGTAAACAAGCCTTGAGGCTTTAGCCATGGCCTTGCCGTGACTTTGGTCTTGACTACCATGGTCTTGAGACTCAACTTTGGTCTTAGCCGTAGCCGTGGTCTTGGTTTATGGCCATTAGGCCTCTTGGTTTGCTTTTAGTTGTGACAAAAGTATAGTTGTGAGACTATATTCTGGCAGTTCTGTTTTGAAAGATTTTCGCCTATTTATGCGTTTTCAAGGCCCGATCTTCTTTGTTATTGAAGGAAAACGTCGTTCGGACAACTTTCGTGTTTTAACTTTTGATAATTCGGACCAGAAGTACCACTTTTAAAAACAGAACCCTTAACAGCTTATACATGGGGCGTTTAGGTTTCGCTAAATTCTTTTGCTTATAACTTTTGACTCGTTTGTCCGTTTGGGTGATTCAAATTGCTATGTTTACCTTTTATATTGTCTACCATATTATTTAAGTTAGAAAGTCCTTATATTACTGTTTTAATGGTCTCACATGTGTAGATTATGACTAGTTTACTAGTTTGTTACTTTTATGACCATATGTGAATTAAAACAAGTGATTGAGTATATGTACATCATGAATCAACATAGTAACTATATATATAGCATGAAATAGTTAAGATTATGAATAATAAAGATGAGATGACGGTGGTGATAAGTTGCTTACAACTTTTGGCTTTCAAAATAGAAAGGAGTAACTTAGTAAGGATAGGACTTTGATTGATCGGGTAAGACTTTGTATTGAGCTAGCTTTCCACACCTTGGCACCCTTGCAAACTTGAAGAGTTGGTGATGAAGTACTAAGTGACTTGAGTGGATTTAAACTCAAGAGGATCACTTAAACTTGCTAGAGATTTGATGAAGTAGCTTGATCTTTGAACTTCCTTGCATAAACTTGGAGTTTATAGATCAAATGATGGAAGATGTGAGTGGTTTAGGGTATGAACGACCAAAATCAGTTTGTGAATGAGTTTATGATGTATTTCACTTCCTATTTATAGGAGGGTAAGTTTGATTAACCATATATTGGGTTAAATATTAACCATGGTTAGGTTAGGACACTTGTAATGATCTTAATGAACCAAGGTTAGGATGATGCCACCAATATGATGACTCCCCCCCTAAGGTCTGCCATGGAAGAGATAAGATGACTTTTGTGGTTAGTTTTGGTATTATCTTGGTTACGGAGTGAGTTTTGGTTCCGTTAATCGCTAACCGAAGCCATAAAACGTAAAATCGGGTATCGTAAAAATATGAAACTTATAGGAATGATTAAACTCATCATTATACTCCATCTAAAAATATAAAATAAGTGATAAGTCTCATTGGGTGCAAAACGCTGCTTAAAGTCGGAATACGGGTCAAAAACGCGTAATTCGCAGCTTTATCGGAAAAGAACGAAATTTCGTGGAAACGACCGTGAATTTATTTAGAGTAGACTAAAATTAGTCTAAAAGTGATATGAGATGTTAAAATGTGGTCTTAGGTCATACGTGGGATAACTTTACAGTTATTCGTGAAGTTTAAAATTCTGCGATTTAAGCAAAATGTAGAACGTACAAGGTTAATTCCTTTATGGTCAAAGGAGGAGGAAATATGTTTGACTTTTCCAAAAATGTAAAAGTTTCAAAACATATTAGAAACACAGATCGAGAATCGTTAAGTCGGATGTAAGTAGAATTGTTTAAAACGTAAGTTTAGTTTTGTTCTGCTATTTGGGCTTATTTGGTAATATTAAAATAATAATTCTTAAAAATTCTCAATTTAATCATGAGTGATCTAAAATTTATCCGATGTGAGGAAAATTGTCGGGGTTGATTTTCGTTAAGCGTGATGTTTAAACGGTAGACCGTCTAAAACGAAACTTTAAAACGATGTTTACTTAATAATTTTTGCGAAAATGATCTAACGATGGTCGAACTCTCAGGTTATTACTAAAATAATTTATCTTACGAGAATGTGGATTAAAAATTTTACGAGATGAATAGTGAATTTGAATAGTAAAATTGAATAGTAAATTCTCGAAAATAAAAAGTAACCTAAAAATGCGGGTGGTTACAGTCTCACCCCTTAATGGAATTCCGTCCCGAATTGAGTGTGTTACCGATGTTGAATTGTCTAGGAAATGTGGATGTATCTGTGAATTCTAATCTTTTTGTTCTCAAGTTTTGGTCATAGAATGTATTATATACCATGTGGCTTAAGTTGATAACCTAAAGGGTTTTGTTAAAATCTTATAGAGTCCAATATACCTAAAGTTTGGCTTTTCCCAATTCTCAAAACGAATCATATCTTATTATATCGAGGCTATACCTTAATTTCTAACATGAAGTTTTTGGTGATAGTGTGCGGCATGGAGCCTAATTTGTATTTGTATAGCTTCCTTAGTTGTTTCGTGGGTGATCTCTGACACCTTAGTCCAGCAAATGGTTAACTAACACATTCATCTATATAGTGCCTCAAAATGGAATAGTTTTGTTGTTGTTAGGGTAATCGTTGTTAATCAAAGGTGTAAGATATTGTTGATGTGAAATGGTTTGTAATGATGTGATAACTGTCGTTGTAGGTAAAGTCTTGTTAGTGACAAGTGATTATCCAAACTATTTCCAAAGTTGATCATGTCTTAAGGGGTTTCGGGATGAAGGTCATATCTTATAGTGTTTATGTCAACTAGTGTTTGAAGAAAACATGGTACAGTGAAGTTTTACGTACTGAATTTCAATGGGGTTTAGAAAATGATGTGATATGTTGATGATTTGAAGAGTGTAGTGTATGTTTACCATTATTCTTAGGTAGAGATGTCAAGTTTGTTTTAAAATCAAAAGTGAATGACGGAATGATATCCTTGAAACCTAATCAGGCTAGTACTTCTAAGAAATGACGAGAAGAATTGATGACTATCCCGAGATAGTAGTTCGGATTATCTCATGTATGAAATTTCAAGAATGAAATTAGGTAGTATAAATAAGATGTTAAGATTTTGTTGAGTGGTAAGACACTATCGTGTCTCTAGATCTTTTAATGAATTCTAGTGGTTTATCGAGTTTAAGTAGAAATCAACTCGAATATAACACTTGTATAACTAATCTCGGTGTTTGAAAATTTAAGTCGAACATAGTTAGTCGACTGCTCCACTATCCCTAGGCTAAATATAGGTGACTAGACTATATTTAGCCAAGGTTCGATAAATTTTCCAAATACCTAAATTAGGTATACTTGTGATATGTCCATAGCTTTTGAGAAATATCCACAAAGCAAAGGCGATATCAAACCATTCAGTTGCAAGTCCTGGCCATAAAAGACTTGTAACCTATGTTTTCACATTCCATTGCATAGAAGATAGTATAGGTAGATACGTGTGGAAAGGAAGTTTTAAGTAATTCTAAAATAGTCCATACTTGGCTAGAATCACGAACCTTTAACAATGAAGGTTTCGAAGAGAATTTTGATGAATGTAGAGAACGTTCTTTGAACTTCAAATTGTTGTAGATGATGAGTCAGTTTATCTTTTAGAAATTTCATTTCTTGTATTTCCATTAGGGAAATTGATAGACTGTGACGGGTTTCATGTAAAACGATATCATATAATGTTTATAAGATAATTTTTTAGAGACTATTGTATAATTTACAATATCTGAGGAGTAGTTGAGACCATTGTGCAACTCACAATGTCTGAGAAATAGTTGAGACCATTGTGTAACTCACAATGTCTAGGAAATAATAGAGACCATTGTGCAACTCACAATGTCTAAGAGATGATGGGGAGATCATTGTGTAACCCACAATGTCTTGAGAAATGATAGAGAGATCATTGTGTAACCCACAATGTCTTGAGAAATAAATGAGACCACTGTAGGATTTATAGTGTCTGAGAATATAATAGAGACCACTGTATCTCACGGTGTCTTGAAAATGAATGAGACCATTGTATCTCACAATGTCTGCGAAGTAGGAAAGACCATTGTAACCAGTTACAATGTCTTGGAGGAAGTTTCAAAATCCTAAAATGCACGAGTAGAGGCTTGATTGGGAGATTAGGAAAATATGATTGTGCCGTAATGCCTTAGAATAGGCATACGTAAATATGTTGAGTACATTGTTTATGATTGAAATTATGTCAGGTATATTTATCAATATACTAGTATGTTTGTATAGCTTAAAATGCCTAAAAGTCACATAATCGTCTGGAGGATGGAAGGCACGGAGAACGGAAGGCTATAAAATATTTTGTTTGAAAATTAGTTATAGTTTAAGTCTCGATTAGACCCGCTTCTCTATAATCGTGGCTCGATACCAATCTGTAACACCTCCAATTTCGTGATACGCAGTGAATTCAAACTGGGTGTTACTTCATGGCACAATGATCATAATAATAGAAAACGAACTCTAATAGAGTCGTTTAAAAGATTTATCATTCGATTTATATAAATATCGAGTTTACAAAAATGAGGTCCCAGTTGGTTCCATTGTTTACAAAATACATTAAATATGTTTTCGAATGATAATAAAATTTATAGCCTTCTTGATCTAGTCCTTGCTCTTTCGTCTTGGCCTTGAGCATTATGGACTGAAATACATGCTTAAAACTGTCAACACAAAGGTTGAGTGAAATTCATAGAGTTTTGGAAATCAGTTGAACACATAATGTTTGTAGTGTGAGTTATAAATTCACACCAATGGTTTGAAAACCAAAGAGATATTATTGCACTAAGCTCATGATATCGAAACGTTAACGGATGATATATAAAAGTAACCAGTTGCCCTAATAGGTAATTTGCCAATAAACCTATAGATCTTCAAATATAGTGCGTTTGTTTGCCTACCCGGTCAACACAAACGGGATTAAATCAATCCCAATAGACCTATCCACAATATTCGCGTTCACTCGCAAGTGATTAATGGTTCATGATAGTAGGGACTTAGGATTTGGCAATAGTGGTACTTAGTGCAAATAATACATTCAGATAAGCATACAGTTTGAAAGCAATGTGTTCGATTTAAAATAAAGCATGTATCTCCCCCAAGGGTTTGTAAAACAATTAAGTAATAGAAAGTGGGGCTATGAACTCACCTCAGAGTAAATGATATCAAATGTATAATGAGAATGATGGATATGTCGTGAGAACTTCTACGTGCAACCTAAAAAATGAAATGTTGCGACTTAAGTTTGGAATAATGTTTTAAGAAAACATAAACCATCCTATATATATATATATATATATATATATATATATATATATATATATATATATATATATATATCCTATGTTGATCACGATGCGTTACATGGTTTATGTATATGTCGTTTATAGAAATGGTCTAGTTGTGAAAACGTGTATAGTTTATATATATATATCAGACTACCGTTCGGGCCATCATAATTCAGAGGTCATGTAGTAAACGTTCGAGAGCTAGGACACTTTAAATCGTAAACCAAAGAACTCGTCGACACGTTTTACTAAAATGAAACCCTCACATGAAGCTCCCTAGTTTTGTAGCACTTAGTAGATAAAACATAAGTTTTATTTATATATCACAAGTGTCATATGGTTTGTAAACACAAGTTACAAGGTTGTTTGGTTTTGATTAGGAATCATAATGGTTATTACAAATATCGTCATAATTTATATCACAAGTGTTTAAAGAAAAGCTTACAAGTTTCTAAATTGTAAAGTTGGTTATTACAAGTTCTCGCTTTCATATATATGATTACCTTAGTTAACGATCTTTGGTAAACAAGCCTTGAGGCTTTAGCCATGGCCTTGCCGTGACTTTGGTCTTGACTACCATGGTCTTGAGACTCAACTTTGGTCTTAGCCGTAGCCGTGGTCTTGGTTTATGGCCATTAGGCCTCTTGGTTTGCTTTTAGTTGTGACAAAAGTATAGTTGTGAGACTATATTTACGGCAGTTTCTGTTTTTGAAAGATTTTCGCCTATTTATGCGTTTTCAAGGCCCGATCTTCTTTGTTATTGAAGGAAAACGTCGTTCCGGACAACTTTCGTGTTTTAACTTTTTGATAATTCGGACCAGAAGTACCACTTTTAAAAAGACAGAACCCTTAACAGCTTATACATGGGGGCGTTTAGGTTTCGCTAAATTCTTTTGCTTATAACTTTTGACTCGTTTGTCCGTTTTGGGTGATTCAAATTGCTATGTTTACCTTTTTATATTGTCTACCATATTATTTAAGTTAGAAAGTCCTTATATTACTGTTTTAATGGTCTCACATGTGTAGATTATGACTAGTTTACTAGTTTGTTACTTTTATGACCATATGTGAATTAAAACAAGTGATTGAGTATATGTACATCATGAATCAACATAGTAACTATATATATAGCATGAAATAGTTAAGATTATGAATAATAAAGATGAGATGATGGTGGTGATAAGTTGCTTACAACTTTTGGCTTTCAAAATAGAAAGGAGTAACTTAGTAAGGATAGGACTTTGATTGATCGGGTAAGACTTTGTATTGAGCTAGCTTTCCACACCTTGGCACCCTTGCAAACTTGAAGAGTTGGTGATGAAGTACTAAGTGACTTGAGTGGATTTAAACTCAAGAGGATCACTTAAACTTGCTAGAGATTTGATGAAGTAGCTTGATCTTTGAACTTCCTTGCATAAACTTGGAGTTTATAGATCAAATGATGGAAGATGTGAGTGGTTTAGGGTATGAACGACCAAAATCAGTTTGTGAATGAGTTTATGATGTATTTCACTTCCTATTTATAGGAGGGTAAGTTTGATTAACCATATATTGGGTTAAATATTAACCATGGTTAGGTTAGGACACTTGTAATGATCTTAATGAACCAAGGTTAGGATGATGCCACCAATATGATGACTCCCCCCCTAAGGTCTGCCATGGAAGAGATAAGATGACTTTTGTGGTTAGTTTTGGTATTATCTTGGTTACGGAGTGAGTTTTGGTTAGTTAATCGCTAACCGAAGCCATAAACGTAAAATCGGGTATCGTAAAAATATGAAACTTATAGGAATGATTAAACTCATCATTATACTCCATCTAAAAATATAAAATAAGTGATAAGTCTCATTGGGTGCAAAACGCGCTTAAAGTCGAAATCTGGTCAAAAACGCGTAATTGCAGTTTATCGGAAAAGAACGAAATTTCAGGAAACGACCGTGAATTTATTTAGAGTAGACTAAAATTAGTCTAAAAGTGATATGAGATGTTAAAATGTGGTCTTCAGTCATACGTGGGATAACTTTACGAGTTATTCGTGAAGTTTAAAATTTACGATTTAAGCAAAATGTAGAACATACAAGGTTAATTCCTTTATGGTCAAAGGAGGAGGAAATATGTTTGACTTTTCCAAAAATGTAAAAGTTTCAAAAACATATTAGAAACACAAGGAGAATCGTTAAGTCGGATGTAAGTAGAATTGTTTAAAACGTAAGTTTAGTTTTGTTCTCTATTGGGCTTATTTGGTAATATTAAAAATAATAATTCTTAAAATTCTCAATTTAATCATGAGTGATCTAAAATTTATCGATGTGAGGAAAATTGTCGGGGTTGATTTTCGTTAAGCGTGATGTTTAAAGCGGTGAGACCGTCTAAAACGAAACTTTAAAAGCGATGTTTACTTAATAATTTTGCGAAAATGATCTAACGATGGTCGAACTCTCGGTTATTACTAAAATAATTTATCTTACGAGAATGTGGATTAAAAATTTTACGAGATGAATAGTGAATTTGAATAGTAAAATTGAATAGTAAATTCTCGAAAATAAAAAGTAACCTAAAAATGCGGGTGGTTCTGCCTCACCCTTAATGGGAATTCGTCCGGAATTCAGGTGTGTTACCCGATGTTGAATTGTCTAGGGAAATGTGGATGTATGCGCTTGAATTCTAATCTTTTGTTCTCAAGTTTTGGTCATAGAATGTATTATATACCATGTGGCTTAAGTTGATAACCTAAAGGGTTTTGTTAAAATCTTATAGAGTCCAATATACCTAAAGTTTGGCTTTTCCCAATTCTCAAAACGAATCATATCTTATTATATCGAGGCTATACCTTAATTTCTAACATGAAGTTTTGGTGATAGTGTGTGCATGGAGCCTAATTTGTATTTGTATAGCTTCCTTAGTTGTTTCGTGGGTGATCTCGACACCTTAGTCCAGCAAATGGTTAACTAACACATTCATCTATATAGTGCCTCGAAATGGAATAGTTTTGTTGTTGTTAGGGTAATCGTTGTTAATCAAAGGTGTAAGATATTGTTGATGTGAAATGGTTTGTAATGATGTGATAACTGTCGTTGTAGGTAAAGTCTTGTTAGTGACAAGTGATTATCCAAACTATTTCCAAAGTTGATCATGTCTTAAGGGGTTTCGGGATGAAGGTCATATCTTATAGTGTTTATGTCAACTAGTGTTTGAAGAAAACATGGTACAGTGAAGTTTTACGTCTGAATTTCAATGGGGTTTAGAAAATGATGTGATATGTTGATGATTTGAAGAGTGTAGTGTATGTTTACCATTATTCTTAGGTAGAGATGTCAAGTTTGTTTTAAAATCAAAAGTGAATGACGGAATGATATCCTTGAAACCTAATCAGGCTAGTACTTCTAAGTAAGACAAGTTGGGAGCTTTCCCATACCACACTTCATAAGGAGTCTTATCAACCTTCCTAGTTGGAACCATATTCAATATGCGAACAGTAGTTTCCAAATCATAATCCCAAAAGGATAAGGGAAGAGTTGTAAGATTAAACATTGATCGTACAATGTCTAGCAGTGTACGATTTCTTCTCTCAGATATTTTTGTTGTGGAGTATATGGAGATGTGAGTTGTTGGACGATACCACACTCAGCTAGATAATCTTTAAACTCTTGGCTTAAATATTCACCACCTCTATCGGATCGAAGAGCTTTAATCTTCTTTCCTAGTTGTAGTTCTACTTCACTCTTAAAACCTTAAATGTTTCAAAGAATTCATGTTTATGTTTAAGTAAATAAACATAACCATAACGATCAAGTCATCGATAAAGGTTAAAAGTAGCTAGCACCCTTTCTTGACACATGTCTTAGTGGTCCATATCGTCGGATGTATCACACCAAGAAGATCGAATCCCTTTCTAAACTATTTGTAAAGGGTTTCTTGGTCATCTTCGGATATGCAAGATTCGCATTTATCAAATGATTCATCATTGATGTCTTGCAAAAGCCCATCGTGTTGCGGTTGTTGCATGCGTTTCTTGCCTATATGAGCAAGTCTACAATGCCAAAGAAACGAAGAATCCAAATCACCTTTGATTCTTTTATTATTGATGCTAAAGACATAATTATTTTTATCAATCATATTATCATGTGTTGGGAATTATATTTGAGTTGATTATGACAAAATATGAAAGATGAAGGTTTTATGAAGACAATTGATGAAGATAGAAAGACAAGGGACTTACTTGTTAAAGAAGACTTTATTATTTAGTCTCTAGTAGTTAATTGTAACCCTAGACTCTCTAGTATATAAAACGAGGCAGGGAATTAGATTTAAAGTGTGTCAAGATGTGAACACCATTAGCAAAGGTGTGTGTGTGTACAGGCGTTTAGGGGACGCTTAGGGTGATGGTTAGTTTGTTAGTTCCTAGGCGTATGTTCATGTAAACGCCTAAGTTAGTATTTAGTATATTAGTGATTAGTAAAGTGTTTAGTTAGAGATGATGGCGAAGAACCTTAAGCAATAACATTGATGTTCTTATTATTCCGCTGTGCATTCATGTTTGTCTTTGATATTGTTATCCTCTATAGCTCATAAACGATCTTATCAATTGGTATCAGAGCGGGGAGCTCTTGATATAGGGATCTACAAGGTTTTTCGAAGAAGAAGGAAGAAAAATTCGTATCTAAAAAATTTTCGTAAGGTTTACGCAGGTCATTTTCAAACAGCGATAACTTTTTCGTTAACCGTTGGATCGGGACGAAATTTTAGGTGGATGTTCTCTATATGACAATCTAACGTTCCACCGAAGGGATCTTCGATCTGAGCTTTCAATCAAAAGTTATTTAATGTCGAAGTTGGCTGCTGAAGGTGTTTTCAGAATCGAATTTTTCGGGTTTTTAGTGTTTTTATTCGTTTGAGTATGCATTAAAGGTTACTATCAAACCCTAATTCAATGAGCTTTTAATGATCACTATTTTTGGAGTATGGTTTGCTTGTTTATTGGTGAAGAAACCCTAAATTAGTCAAAGTACTGCTCGTACTGCTCAAAGTACTGCTGCGTTTTTCAAAGTACTGTTCGAAGAGTTCAAGGGTTTCTGAAGTACATGGTTGTATTAAGGTTTTCTGGTGCATGTTTGTTTCTTATTCTATTCACTCTGGAAGAAGAGCATGCATTGAAAAAGGTGTTGCTTTTGTTTTCAACCCTAAGCGTTATTCAGGTATATGTTTTCATCTAACAAAAGCAGGTTTAGGGACAGATAAATGGAAGTTCACACGTTCTGCTGCTATGCAATGGAATGGAAGTTCACAAGGCTTTTGTGGCTACGTACTGCTGCTATGCAATGGAAGTTCATACGTTCACAATTTCTCGTACACAAGCAGTCTGCTCTACTGGTCCCTAGAAACGATTTATTCACTTTTTGTGCTTCATGGTCTAAGGATGCAGTTTGTACTGCTCTTTCACACTACGTACTAATGGTCCAAGTTTTGTACTGCTTGTGGTCACAACTTTGTATGCTTTCTTGATCCCATGCTGCTACTGTGAGTAAGACAAAGGAGGTGATATGCATTGTTATAGATGCATGTAATTTATATTTTGATTAGTCATGGTTTTCTAATGGGACGGTGGTCCACATAAGCCACGTTATAGTGTTTTCATTCAATTGATACAAATTGGTGGGACAACAGTGCTGAATCACATAAGTAAGGACCAATGATGTCTTCTCTATGTACAAGTGTATCACGTGGGTATTGGAGCATGTGGAACGTAGGAGTAAGGGTACAAGCATATCATTCGTGGTTACTGGATTGAAAGAGAGTATGGGTACATGAGTACGTTAAGCTTTTTATTGTCTGATTATGTTTGTACTGGTCATAGTACACTAATGCTACTCGTATGGTGATATGGATGTTGCGTATTTTACTCTTAAAGTGAATGAATTCAGTTTCTTGTTGAGCTGTTGCTGTTGATGTTTTAATGATCGGGTAATTAGAGACAATTTTGGTTAAGTGGTTATGACAACAACTTGGTGCCAAGGAAAGAATACGAAGGAGAATACATGGCTTCATGATAACTGGTGCCGGCTATGGGGTGTGAAGTTACTACATGATTGGATCTCGGCTAGAATTGGATCTCGGTTTTGAATTTTGATTGGATGTAATTCGGATGAGTGTGCACGTGGGAATTAATAATGATTAATAATGGTTACTGTCATACGGCCCAATGAAGTCTTCTCAAATTAATGGTTGGAGATTTATGCTGTTCAAGTTCTGGTCATTGAGAATAATTCGTTGTGAGTTAATGTTGTTCGAACAAAGGAGGAAAGTACTGCTGTTCGTATATTTTAGTGATATGAGTTTATGATTCTGATAATGGTTGGTTATGACGAAAGTACTGCTTGTGATGACGAAAGTACTGCTTGATACGAAAGTACTGCTCGTTACACACAGTTTGTACTAGGTACTGTTCGAGAGTTTGAAGGTTTGAGGTGACTGGTAAACATGCTATCATGGGGCTTTAATTAATCGTATAGTGATATTGCAGCTGGTCTCGTAGTCACATGGGTCTCGAGGGCCCCCATTATGTGAATTGTATTTTAGTACATACATGTGAATGGTTATTTAGGATGGGATTCCATGAGATGCGACATATGTTTGCTATAGTGGTCTCCATTGGTGATTGGCTTATGTTTATTGGCTGATCGATGAGATCTTGATGGGCTATCATAGTATGTTTGGCTATTACGTGGCTGTAGGACAAATGGCTAGAGATGTTGAAATTGGATGTAGGGTCACTGTCATGTACTGCTATTGTTCAGCAGGAACCAATGAGATAATATCATTGGCGACATACACATGAAGATGAATAGCAGCCTATGAAGTGAATGACCTGTAGATGCGAGTATGATTATGGGATGGCCATCTTTGAAAAGTGATCGTGACGTATTAGTTATTGATAGTGGGACGGTGAGTTTATTTTTGCATGGTATCTAACTGATCTCATACTCATGATAAATTTCTTGCTATCTAGTCGGTATAATTTTAAATTCATGAGAAATCATCATAGGACGGTGGTTTATTGGATATTGTTGGTTTGCATTGTGGGATCACGTTATGCATGGTTTAGTTTTTTTAATTGTGGTCAGCTATTGAATGTCGTGAGTTAAGATTTGGAGATTGCTGCTCATTGGCTTGGAGATTATATTGTTAGTACTATTCGAATTATTTTAGTAATGGTTGTTACGATTTATTAGTACTGTTCGAATGACGATGGTTAATATTGTTCGAGATTTATTGCTTCGTATAATATTAGAGGTGCTAATTTGAGTTTGAAGAAGAGAAGATGGAAATTTGATAAGTTCTTGTATGAGTTTGCAAGATGTCGGTTTAATTATTTGCACTGCTCAGTTTGTCCGAGAAAGGTTGTTTATACTGTCAGTTTTATTCGATATCGGACAAAGAATGATTTTTGGTTCTCAAATGGATTTGGACTTGAGGGGAAGTCGAGCATGAAGTTTGCTATGGATTTTTAGCGACACACACATGAGATTTCGGTTCACACACACAGGTTATTGAAGTTGTTTGAATGCTCAATTTGTTTGGTTTTCGAAGCATTTTTGTGATTAGATTACACACACTGTTTAGATATTGGTTAGTGGTGTTTGAAATCAAAGTTGCTTCTACTTAGCTTCTCCTAGTGGATTATGACAAAAAGGGGAAGAAAGGCGACAAAGACGGTTTTTCGTCTTGAAGATTATTAGTGATTGCATGTTTAAGGGGAAGTTCTTATCTTTCATAACATTTTAACTTCAGGGGAAGTTTGTGCTTATTTGGTTTTGTCATTATCAACTAGGGGAAGATTGTTGGGAATTATATTTGAGTTGATTATGACAAAGTATGAAAGATGAAGGTTTTATGAAGACAATTGATGAAGATAGAAAGACAAGGGACTTACTTGTTAAAGAAGACTTTTTTATTTAGTCCCTAGTAGTCAATTGTAACCCTAGACTCTCTAGTATATAAAGAGAGGCAGGGAATTAGATTTAAAGCGTGTCAAGATGTGAACACCATTAGCAAAGGTGTGTGTGTACAGGCGTTTAGGGGACGCTTAGGGTGATGGTTAGTTTGTTAGTTCCTAGGCGTATGTTCATGTAAACACCTAAGTTAGTATTTAGTATATTAGTGATTAGTAAAGTGTTTAGTTAGAGATGATGGCGAAGAACCTTAAGCAATAACATTGATGTTCTTATTATTCCGCTGTGCATTCATGTTTGTCTTTGTTATTGTTATCCCCTAGAGCTCATAAACGATCTTATCATCATGCAAATCAATTTCAAACACACCATTTACTGGAATAACATTAAAGTAAAAAACACCATTTAAAGAAACCGAAATTCCATAATCAAGAAATGTATGAACGAAACCAATATCTTTTAACAAGGAAAGCGAAACGACACCCTAACAATGGAAGGTGCGTAATGACAATCGTTTAATGACAAGACTAAACCCAAGGTAAAACTAAATCAAACATGCCTATAGCTTCAACGATCGCATGTGCTCCATTACCCACGTCAGGTATTCTCGTCCATAGGCAAGCTTCTTGCTCCTCTAAGTCCCCGCATGTATTACAAATATGAATACCACATCCAAGATCATATACCGAGAATTTATTTTATGAGGAAAATCAAATAATTCTATCATCAAAAGAGTACTGAAGGCACCGCCTTTGTGCGATATTTTATACCTCTTATTGCGAAACTCATCAAGGTAGAGTGGACAATTCCTCTTCCAAGTGTCCTACCCGATGCGGTGATGACAAGCTATATCCTTCTTCGGATTCTCGGGCTTTTGGGAGGGTTCTTCTTGGGTTCTTGTTGATAAGTCATAACTTGTTTTCCTTATCAACTTTACCCTTACCTTTCCCTTTCTTGTTCGCTAGCGGCTTATTAGGCTTAGAAATCCTACCCTTCCGGATGGTCGAACCGCAGTGTAGGGCCTTCTTGGGCAAACCTTTCTCATAATCAATGAGAATTGCATGTACCTCACTGACTGTCTTCCCCGTGCAATGCATATTGTAATTGCGCACGAAACCATCAAACTCCTTATTAAGGGATCTGTTGATAAGGCCAATTTGTATGTCATTGGGGTAGACATAGTTAAGTCGCCCGAGATGGTCCATGTAACTCATCATTTCCAGGTAGTGGGCGTTCACAGGTTTCCCTTCTCCTTGCTTGCAACTGTGTAAAGCATCTATCAGATTATACAGCTCTACAGTCACAGGCTTTTCAAACAACCTTTGCAATTCTTCAAGCATGAGATTAGGGAAGTAATTTTCAAACTGTTTTTGCATTTTTGATTCATACTCCCGAGCATAATGCAGGAGACCTCATTATACTTGTCATACTCAGATTGCCATGCAGCTCGTGCTTCAGCAGAGCACCCACCGAGTTCGAAGGACTAGGCGTGGTCAAATAATCTAATCTTTGGCAACCCTCAAGACAATTCGAGTTGCCGATACCAATCATTGAAATTCGTGCTACGGTCAATTTCTCTCGATCAAACATAGATTTGAGCAGCGAGGCTAGTGCAGAGATTCACTTGAGCCATTTCTACAGAAATAAAAGTTTAAAAGTTAGTACTTTCGATAATTAAACATTCAAGAAATTAAAATACCCTTTGATCAATATTCATATTAACCATAGAATTTTCCTTGAATTTTGGATCCTCATTATCATAGTTTCACCACATCAGTTGATCTGCTTGTGGTGAAAGTATAGAATAGGTAATTGTTGAAAAACAATAATTGACAAACAAGTTTTCAATTCCAAAAGTTATGGGATTTACAATTTTGCCAAAACAATTAATGCAAACGTAAGCATGTTTCATCCCATCTTATGCCTTAAGTCATAGGTCTCACTAACTAACTTAATTAAGTTGTCTAATTTAGAAACCGCAAATAATTTGTCGAGGTCTCACACAACAAAACAATTCACCTTGTTATTGTAATCTAGATCAAGGTCTCACATAACTAAATTACAACTTCAAGTGTTTCATATCATTAGATGGCATAAACTTAAATTTTAAAGGGTACAATTTTTGACGTGTAATCAAAACTTATGTATAAAGAAGCATGCATACAACTTTATAGCATAATATTTTTCGAAAAAAAACTTTCATAATATATTAATTGCTAAGATTAATTCTACAAAGTTTTAATCGATGTGTTGAGAAACTTACAACTTTGCACTGAGATGCTTCGTACATATAACTGTTATACTAGGTAGCTCCAATCGAACTCACGTGAGGCGAGGACCGTAAGCTGAAGCATAACCTTAGACATCCTTTCGATTGTGACTATGCGCACTTCTTAATTAACCCCTTTATAGTTTGTTCTAGTGGGTGAGCCGTTCTAACCATTTAGTACAATCGCATCAATCGATTAAAAGTTAAATAATTATTACTTAGAAAACAAATCAATTTCGCCATTATTTAGTCCATTTAATTTTCTATTCATAAAAACCCTTTTGCTTACTAACGTGTCAAACAATATATAAACAAAAAAGCATTTTAATAAAAATTAAACACACTCAAATAATATAAACATATAACTAAACAATTTAACATATGTAAAAACAATTAGCCACATGCATAATTATTTCGATAAACTCTAATAAACAATTCTAGGCGTAAGGCATACATTAACTAGGGCTTTCACCTACAAGGTAGAAGCCACATACATCGACAAGTCCTCAAAGTTAATAGTATACCAAATACAACGAATTTTATTAGTTATTTGCATCTAGCAAACCCCAATTCCTCTTGTACAACAATTTACCTCCAACGCCTCGTCTTAACCTCAGCCAGCGTCACAATCATAGTGTCTTTTACATTTATTTTAACAAATAGCTGATATTTTGTATGTTTTTTTTCCTACAAATACTTATTTGGACGCGATTTATAACTGTGATCAATTATGTGGAAAATCCTACAAGTGTAAACATACTTCATATGAGTACAATCACAAGTGCAGGAAAAGAATATCAAACATGGTATTTACTTGGTTTATTAATTTGTCTACATCTTTCAAAATCGGTAATTTTATTTTTCTCCAAGATTATCATAGTTTTGTTGCAGTTACTTTTTTCTTTTTTTTAGGAAAATTGATTGTTGAAAACTGATACTTAAATTTACTCAACATGTCGTATGTGAGAAGCTATAGCCAGATATAAAGAGAAACCTGAAGGCATACAGAGCATGAGACTTTATCTCCCGAATCATCTAAATTATTGTTAGATGTAACTTTCTTAGGTATCTTTTCAACTGAATATTCAGGTAATCATTTAGAACCACCAATGTCGAATATATTATGAACCTCGTCAAAGCTTGTTTCAACAGCTCCCATCTAAAATAAAAGACCAAAAGATCAACAATAAGAAACCAATAATTTCTTTCTTTACACTACATTTAGAACAGCAAAAAAAGTCATAGAGTAGATTCCAAAAGATCTAAAAAAGATCTAATTTTGCAAGCGTTAGCCGACTCTGTACTGCACTCAACATAGCAGGACCAATCCGTTCACGTACAAGTCTTCCACTTAACAAGCTTACAATGACATCAATCTGTTAAAAATATAGCAAAATGACATTATCTATCCATTTAACATAAATATAGGAACAAATAGTGAATGAAGTTCCAAAAATTCATCACCATTTTAGTAACATTATCAACTCGTCTCTTCAAACTGACCAGATATTTCTCGAAAACTTGAATAAAATTTGGGGCAAGAAGGGTTTATATCAACCATTTTGGTGAGATGCCTTCGAATCCTAATTCAAATTAGATCCCATAAAGAAAAATAAAATATTTGGAAAGTCCTATCCATCTACAACTGAGATTTATCATTTGATCCCGAATCGTTGTATGATTACATTTATATTAGAGTCTTACTCCATCTACTCTAGGATTAGAGGCGGTTTATTCTTCATGACTCTCTATTTTGTATTTGTTTTCCTACTCTTTTGTGTTGAATTGTTGATGTTTCCTTATGTATCTTCATAGACTTATTTGTTGTGACACACAGTTATATCACTCTTGGTTGAACCACAAACATTCGTGCTATTTATAACACCAGAATCCAAAATCGACGCAGAATTGTACTAAAAACACATACTTTTATAGTACCGTTTTACCTTTTATCTCTTGATAATATTTATATTTGTAAATGGTTTTAAATAAAAACACCATATGGATGTAAATTAGTAGAATTGCTTACCAAGTAGAGAATGCATCCGACGCCAGATTCATCAGACTGCCACAAAAGAAGCGAAGATTCGAAAACCTCAATGGAAAAAACAGCACCAGAAATGGCTCCAACTGCAGCGCCTCTAACAAATCCACTCTCGGTTTCTTGGCCTATCAAACCACCAGTCATTGCTCCTAATAAAGTACCCACTGCAATTTAAAAATATCAACCATTAATTTCAATCAAGAGCCAAACGCAGCTTAATGTTTTTAGACTCGGGTTTCAGAGTCTTGAGTTTTCAACGACTTGTATTCAGAGTCATGGACTTCTGGGTTTAGGATCAGTTTGTGATTTCAGATCAACGATCCTTGCAATTTCAAAATCAGTGACCAGAGATTCAGCGATAAGGTTCAGTATGAGGGGTTCAGGGTCATCATTTCATGACTCAAAAGTTCAGGGGTCACGGTTTAGGGTTCGTTTTCTCAGCCCCTAAGTTACACTCTTCTCGTCTGATTCGTACCGTATTAACTCCCTGTTGTATCCTGTGAGTCAAAGACATACTAACAGTTAACACCCTCATGTTGAGAGAGACCAATGCCTGATGTAGAACGCACCGTGACACAAGCTGATGTAACCTCTCCTTCGTATAACCCGTTGATTCACAAACACACCAACTGATTTCTTTCAGCGCCCCTTATCTGATTGACCAAAATCACCCTCTAATTCATATCATATGTTGAGTACTATTTTCACATCTGATCTTTATCAAACCCCTATTATCCAACTCGTGTTCAACCCGAAAACACATTAACACTTCCTTAATTACAACCATATCGTCTATCTACACTCACAACCCTTACCACTATCACGACATTCCCTAATAGACTATCAACATATCTTAAATATGTGTCACTAAAATGAACATGACACTTTTGGTCTATCATTGTACATTAATCACTAAATAACAGAAAAATT
The DNA here is from genome assembly GCA_022545495.1 of Chrysanthemum lavandulifolium. Classification (NCBI taxonomy): domain Eukaryota; kingdom Viridiplantae; phylum Streptophyta; class Magnoliopsida; order Asterales; family Asteraceae; genus Chrysanthemum; species Chrysanthemum lavandulifolium. Next base: position 293,030,930 of record CM040238.1, on the reverse strand, counting down.
GATACGTTAATATCTTGACATATAGAAGTTCAGATAGTTCCTTTTTTGATGCCACACACCATCAGAGGAAGCATTGAGTGTGTGTTTGGATCTCAAGTGAGGCAACATCGTTGCTATCTTACCTGCATATATGCAATACGACAGCAAAACAAAAAGAAAAAAATATTTGAAGTAGCCACTGGACGGCTGAGCAAGAAATTTGAGCATAAACGGTGGTAATTCAGAGCCACACTTACTTATGAATAAGTCAATTTGGGTACTGCTATCCTTCAACCAGGCCACACGATTATAAACAAATGATCAGCTTAAAGGTGCACAAAACTCAACCAAGCTGGCAGAGAGTTGTATTAATCAAATCAACTTTTTAAACTTGTTCCTATCATTACTAAGATAATATAAGTTTTGTAATCATAAACGGCATTGTAAATAATTGTAAAAAATTAATTTTGTGTTCATTAGATAATGATTCCAGACGGCGCAACCAGACCCACATCAAAAGCTGCCCGTATTGGATCAACATTTTGTACAGTCAAGAAAGGTAATCACTTAACCATATAACTGTCAATAACTATGGTCATGAAAGTGAGGGCAGTGATGGAAAATCCATTTACTCAGCTGACTATCAGGTATGAATGTTTAACAAGTCGTGCTCATATACAAACAATAACATATACCAAATCCCGTCGGAGAAGGTATGGGGGGAGACATGCTCTATATCTATATCAATAGTACTTCTAGACTCTTGGTTCATATTGATACATCAAAAGCTAAACCGTATAAAAATTGGAGCAAAATATTGGCCAACATCTCTTGTAGTACTTTAAGATAGAGCATCGGTGATATGCTTATATCCAACACATTCTAGTATGTTGGCACAATTACATATAAGCTATAATAAAAAGCATGACCAAAATTAAAATTTCCTTAAAGCTTAAAATAGAACCCATAATACAAATAAGGTTCATCCCCAATGCCACGCAGGAGACCTAAATGCAATTAGAACCCATATATGATCAACATTTTGTACAGTCAAGATAGCTAATCACTTAACCATGAGTCCATAACTATCAATAGTTAAGTCATAAAAGTGGGGGGAGAGATGGAAAATACATTTACTCAGTTGAAAATCAGATGTATGTATGTTTAAAGAGCATGCTCCATATCACAAATACTTCCAGATTCTTGATTCAGTTTGATACATCAAAAGATAAAACATATAAGAAATCTGGTGTGAAAAATGGCCACACCCTCTTGCAAAACTTTAAAACAGAGCATTGGCGATAAGATAACTGACATGACCAAATTCATACAGTAATTTCCTAATAGCCTTAAAATACAAATATGCAACAACAATGCAAACAGAAGATGGAGAATAAAACATGCTTCTTTTCAACCATGGCTGTTTGGAATAGTTACCAGCATTATGAGCCTAGAAAGCCTGACATGGAGTCAGACACAAAATTAAACTCTTGGTTGTCAAATCACAATAAAGAGTGTATGTTCATAAATTGTGGCTCTATGTAAATGTTGGGGTATGACAAATATTACCTTGAGACCCTGCCTTGGTATCCTTCATGAACCTCATCAGTATGATCATCTAATATTGACGGACAAGCATGTTCTTGCATTTTGTTCTTCAATGAGATCATTTAACCTTCTACATTAGAGCATGTTCCAACTTCAACTAACTACTTACTGGGCAATGAAAAAGTAGACCATTTCTCCGTAGAAATTGCATCGCTCACATATTGACCAAACGAAACCGGCATTCCAAGTGATTCTTCCACCTATATCTATGATTCAAAACCCCTAATGGAAAACTAATCACAATGGGAGCTAGCTCAAATAACCCAAACATCATAGTAGCATATTTTGTACAAAACTTACAATGGAGGCACGAATTGTACCTTAGCGGATTGTCTTTTAATGTACTGCATTAGTTATCTGTAGCATTAGTTATCTGTAGCACTTTTACAGTCGGTGCTACAAATTCCCTAAGCAAGATGCCTTTTAGAAATAAAGATATCGGTAATCTTCAGTTTGTATCATGTAGAGTTTTTAGTTCTATGTAGTTACATGATAATGGCTACTCAAAAACGCCAAAAGTTTAATATGTCACATTTTGTTACACGTTAAAACGGTACTTAACTAATAATTGTATTGTATGTTACACGCCAAAAGTTTATTATATAAAATACATTTGTCCCTTCCTGCAACTTCACGATTTCAGCCTCTAAAGTTTCCACTTCAGGATTTAGCTTGTGCTTACCGCTGCTGCAATAACTCTCTCACGGGTCAATAAGCTGCTGTTACACACAGGTTCTGTTCCGGTAGTTAGTGTTAACATTTTGAGCCACTTTATGATTCTAATTATATTGAATTTAAACATAACTAAATTGACCTTCAGATCACTGTAGTCACACCGATGGTTGGGTTGAAAGATAAGAGAAATTTTGCACCACCGGTATAGGAAGCCCATCATAGTTAGTCTTGTGGTTCATCTATTATGTACTGCCTTTATGGAAGCTACGCTAGCCGCATTGTCTGCTCTATTGAAGCCTGTGACTGCCCAGTTAACTCCCGCATCAACTTTGCCTACATCATATGCTTTCTCAGCAGCTATTCGCGCTTCCTGTTACACCAGTACAGATTGCGTGATTAGTTACCACGACTAATGTATTTACCTTTTGCTTTTGTATCTCATAATAACTAATTTGTTCATTATCATCAAATATTTATTTATGTGGTTCTTTAATATATGGCATAAAAATAACTAAGTAAAGTCATGATTTATCGGTAAAACAAAGAGCAGTTGAAAATTATAGATTAATGTGAACTCACAATTGAAGGTGCTTTTCGCGGATTTTATGTATTTGGGACTGAAGGATTTGTATAAGGAGAACATACCTGTCTTCTAGATTCAAAACGTATGGTCAAGGTGTGTATAAGGAAAGGATCCAACGGTAGATCAGCTGGATTCACTGGCCAAAACGAACTATATGGTACTCTTGCCTAGCAAGACAAATATCGAGGTAAGATACCCACCTGTCGTAAGCGGACAAGTTATAATAAGATGTTAAATGGCACATAACCATTGACCAGACATTTAAATAAGTGTTATGTAATCTGATATGAGAGTACTTGGTTTAACATGAGTATGAGTTTGGATGGATGTGAAGTGAAATGTTTGAAGAATTGTACCGCATGGCGTATGCAAAAGGGAGTTTTAAAGGTAAAGAAGATGGGAAGATGCTCGTAGATATGCTTGCAGCTCATAAACACACCACTGAAGTGCTTGTGTTAATTTCTAGATTATACTTTTACATAACTATTATTCAAATATGTGACTCATGCTTTTTCCCGAATATTTGGTAATTAGTTAATCAAAAGTAGCTAAATATTGATTTTCAAATTTGCATGATTTCAGAAAAATATGAAGTAGTAGTTGTTTAAGCTTCTTTGAAATGGAGAAGAAAGCGATTATGCCAATAACAACGTTTCAACCTTGCAATCGACAAGTAAAGCATGCCCTTCTTCAAGGTATTAATAAATATTTAGAAATTTGACACCCTAAAATAAGATAACTGAATTCAGAGAAGCTGACTATTGCTCATTCTAAACCCGTACACCTTACCCTCTTAGCTAATTTTTTCAATTCACCTCCAAAATACATTTAGAGGTGACTTGTCAAATAATTGCCGCCACTAACATATTTATATAAGACTTTAAGAAGTTATGTTATTTAACCTTTTCAAGCATTGGAGCAAGAACTCTTGGAATTGCATAGATATCAGTATATGGTTCCGTCACATACCGGTTGGCTTACCACTGACTGATGATTGTCGCCGTTTATTTTGTAGAAACAAGTTATCCAGCAAATTCAGCAACGGGTCATTCATACCTACAAAGTTAATCAAATCTTAAAGGTTACTGCGATATAAATAGTCTTCTAAATAATAGTATACAAAAAGTTTTAGATTCAAAATGAATTAACATATTTACTTCGGGTAATTATGCGTCCGCCCCTGCCGGTGATGGAAGTGCTAGAGCAGGCCTGGCCTGATGCGCAGGCAGTGTTCATGGAAACTTTAACAGGACTGCGATTCGTTGGGAGCATATTACTACCTGGGAAACTAACATTTATGGGTGTCGGTGTCGCTGTGTAAACACGATAAAAAAACGTAACCTTAGATACCAACAACACTAAATGGGGACACTCTATAACATAACATAAAATTGGTAACATCAATAAATACAGGAAAACTGAAAAAACTATAGAGCATTATCAGAATAAATAACTTACACGAATGCGTACGACAACTATTATTTGTTGATGATGAAAGTGCGTTAACAGCCAGCGGACTCTGGAAGACAAGAAGATATACATATTTTATGGAAACCATTTTATCAAATGATTCAAAAAAAAAAAAAAAAAAAAAAAAAAAAAAAAAAAAACTATATAGTTACAGAATGAAGTCAAAGAGATCGAAGAATACAATCGATACCTACTTCAACCTAGAAAAAGATCGTCACAAATAATAAAAGATCATATGACTTATAAAACACATATCAACAACTAAAATTAATGAATCCAATGTTTATACACATAGTTAGTACAAAGTATAACAAGTAGATGTAAGTTGCATAATCTTATAGTAACTATAATCATACGAAGTTTATTCAAATGATACATGTGAATGAAAGAAGAATGAAGGCGTGAATAATGGAAGAAAAGAAAAGTGCGGCCAATAAACACATCATGAGAACAAGTAATTAAGAATGATTTACACTCGAATTAAAAATCAAACATACCTTACAATGATGAAGATGAATATTGTATGATGGCGATGGAGATGAAGATCGATGCAGTGAAGGTTGTGGATTGATTTTTTATGATTTCGATGATTGTAAACATGCAAAAGATACAGATGGAATATTGGTATATGACTTTCTAATTCCTTAATTAGTGGGTTGTAATTCGTATATGCTTTATGAAGCGTGTTTTTCAAAAGTTACCTCAAGTGTTGGAATGATCTGGTGGTTGAGGTGCTGGTTATTTGTGCAAAATGTCTCGAGTTCAATCCTTGCTCCCATCATTTTTACATTTAACTAAATCCGGTTTTGACATTTAATTATGTGGCATGCTTTGCTTAGGTGGATTAATAATGATGACATGGAAATATAACGTGGCATTTTATGGGATATAATGTGGATTTATAGACAAGCTCTTATATATAATGTATAGATATATAGAAGTGATCCCGACCCTACATTTACTCCCTCCTTTTTTAAGATCTAATGGTCAAAATTAATCATTTTCCACTAAGTATACTTTAAACAATCCTCACACCTAATATATATTTAAAAAAACACACACACGTCCAAATTTTGAGGTGAAAAGCATTTCATCTTCTCTCTGATCATAACTACCGCAGATCCCACCGCAAATCACCGCCGTTCGAACCACCACTACATCGTCATAATTACAACCGTTGACCACCGTCTGCCGTCATCACCATCGATCACCACCACTGTTCACCATTCACCACCATAATCGTGATCCTCACCATCACTCATAACAATCATCAAAGAACAATAACACTCTCTCAAGGTTCATCAACACCACCAACCACCACTATGTTCGCCACTATCCACCACCAGAATCATCGATTATCATCTTCAACATAATCAGTAAGTGTGAATTAAGCTTCTGATTTATTATTTCTATATATTTCATAAATTGTTATATATTTTAGAAACTGATGATGAAATTGAAGAGATAGACCTAGATGAATGTGTCTTTCGAGATTTAATATCTAATTTTCACATGTGAGCAAGTTGTTCGAAATGAATTTTCAAGGCGAATTAACTTTATTTGAGTGTTTGATCTAGATAAAAAAAAATCGTGCTTTTATGTTTTATGTTAGCTATGAGTTATGTTGATGAGTAATTTAGATGATTATGTAAACTTGATGAAGAAAATGAAAGTTGAACTTGTCTTTTCTCGTCGTTTGTCAACGCACACCAGGTGTTCGCTGAAATGTTAGTTGTCTTCACATGTGAAGATAGGCTGATCTTCACATGTGAAGATAGTTTGATCTTCACATGTGAAAATGAGGTGTGATGAGCAATGATAAGCAGCTTGATAGGCCTTTATATTTTAAGTAAGAACCGCGAGGCTAACCTAGTATGCGGGTTGGAAATCGTTTCTCATGGTTTGTTTTCACAGGTGAACAAATAGTATTGTCACACGTGAAAATATTTTCAAAACTAAGCTTGATTCTTGTTATGGTAGTCTAGTGGTTTGTGAAGATCGTACATATGCGTTTCAAGGTAATCACTCAATAGATGTCGAATGGTACAAATAGGCCATCAATGCCAAATTTTGCACGTACGAGAATGCTGACTAGTGGTTAGCTTAATAGACCTTGCGGGCATAGATTCAAATAACACAAGTGCAGCTACAGAATCCCCAAACAGTTCAAGTAATGGCACCACTACCCCTAGGTTCCAACAACCTGCTTGGTTTAAAAACCTTGTGGCTACTGGTGCGAAACCATCAACTAGCAATACACTTGAAAACGTGGAGGAGGACTTCACTCACAATTTGTCAACGGAAATACTCCAATGAGGATGTGATCAGTCTGGGAAGCCAAGGAAAGATGTAAAACATTTGTTGTTTCGTAGCTTTACAGACTCGTCTATTAGATGGTAAAGAAATCAACTTAAGGCCTTTTATGTAATTCTGCAAATCTATACATGTTTGGAGTATATGGAGTTGTTCAAGCTCAATCAGAAGTAAAAATAGCTCAGTGTTGGTTTTATGTATCCTTAACGGATTATATAGGTAGCACACAAAAAGTTACGTGATTATCACTGTTTTTTTCCCCATTTTTGTGTCTAGTCGTAGCTACTCATGTTTCTATCCAGTCTCAAGCAAACACCGCAACCAGATGTTGGTGTGGATTCTGCTCAAGTAGATCATTTTTTCCCATTTTCACAGAGTCATGCGTCTTTCAAGTGTCTTCATGTGAATAAGAAGGTTATGCTTTTAGCTTCGAGTGTATGATTGTATAGTTTTCAACAATTGTTGGCCTTCAATGAAGTCAATTTTATTTATTATTTTTGCCAAAAAATATAACCTACAAGGTAATATGATCAAGTGAGTCTTCTTCAGTCCAGTGACGCGCAGGATTGAATCAAAGTGTTTGAGTTTCATCATGCGGGTTTTATCTTTGCACTTCGATTAACTCAAGTTTATCATCAATTTCTTGACACCTTGGAATTTTCTGGTTCTGCATGGATGGCTACCCATTATTTTTAGCAAAGATTGGATGACAATCTTTTCGTAGTTTAAATTCCCTCATCGCCTCCTCAATCTTATTCACTTTTTTCTCTTTCAGGTTTGTATATATGAGGTTATAGGAAAGAGGAACACGGATGAAAGGTACACCATTGGTTCAACCTCTCGACGATCTTTTCGGGTTAAACTCCATCATCTCCTGAATATCATTCTCTTTTTTCTCTTTGAGGTTCGTACATATCTTAAAATGGGTAGGCAGGGTAATGGGTCAGTTATGAAATTGTGATACTTCACAGACACTTAATTACGCATTGTTTTGTGCTAGTGCAGAAACTTTCTAACAATTTTACTAATTTTGTTAGTAACTTATCAATGTAACATGAAGTTCTTACATGTGTAACATCAGAACATGGAGATAATAAATTGCCTAATGATGAGATCCATAATTCGTTAAGAAATGAAGTACTACGTATAATTAACTTCACATTTACAAGAAATATCGAGTCTACTATTTTTGGGGTTCCTGATTCACATGTTGAGTTAATCTCAAATTAAAATTCTTATTCACATGAATCGCAACTATACTAACATGCATGCAGACTAAAATGGTCAAGGATTTGATCAATTGCTAGATGTTATTGACAAGATAATCCTTATGTAACCCTTCAGATCTCAAGCAGATGGCACATCTGCCTTGTCACATGTTTGCACAGGTTTACGTAGCAATGATTTGGTGTTTCTAATGTTCTAACGCTCTTAGTGATGTATAACTAACATATGTGTTGTTCTCCGCTGCAGTTTTCTATAAATGCAAGAACAACACTTGAAGCAAGAAAGAGTGTCGAAAAAGCTTTTATCGTTGCATTCAGACCTGGTGTTGTCATGGGTTTTCTCCGGCCATTCCCTATCGACGTTGTTAAAAGGCAAATACATGTTTGTCATTTTCTTCTTATCTAATGATATGTGTAACGTGTTCCATTCGATTCTATTAATTTTAAGGTCCTTTTAAGGTTGAAAATATGCAAGCTTCTGGTGGTGCTAGACACAAGATTAGGGTGGAACTGGATTACAACAGTTGTTTCTGAACAAGGTTGGAGACAAATATTTACAGGCCTCAGCATTGATTACATTAAGGTTAGGCTTTGAAACTAATATTGACATAAAGCATTTAAGTTATAAAAATATTTGTAGTTTTGCTTTTTATGTTCTTTTAGGATATCTTTACCCTATGTTTAGTTTGTTGTTCTGGACATGTTGGATTTATCCAAATTCTGATTCGCTCAGCAGATTAGGTCAGGGATTCATGGGCTTGGTTTACTTGCTGTAATGTTGAAGCTCTTTATTGCTCTGAAATCTTTATAAATTAAATGTTTTTATACTAAATTTTAACATCTCTACTCGGATTTCGTAGTTTGAGTACAAAAGTATGTTGGTCAGTTAGGGTGATATTCTTACAACTTGGCATTTTTCTATTTGGGTCTTATCTAAGTACAACCTCATAAAAAGACATAGCAACAAATAAATGTTACAAAAGTGCATGTATGACTGAAACTTCAGTGTGCCCAAACACTTTAATACTATGTAGAAGCCACCAAATTTTAAATGAAATTAAGTAGTTAGAGTTGTCATCTTTGTATTTTCGGAACGTGTTCATGGTTTTTGGAGTGCATTAGGACATGAGTAACCCACCATATGTCCGATTTCCAGTATGAATAATTTGTGTTGTAGTGACATGTAACTTTCTTCATGCGTGAATATTAGCTACAATGCAAATTTTTTATCAATGATATTGCTTATTAATGGATTCTTTGTAACCTATCATTTTTTATGCTTCTATAAATGTTTCACTCGATTATTATTTATAAAAGTCGCTGTCAAATTGCTGCAACTTGCGATCCCTATGTATAAGGTTAATTAACTTTCTGATGATAATGCGGGGTGTGATCTGCTGACACGTCTATTTTACAATGTGAATAAACTTTGGAAAGTTGAGCCAACTACTGTGGTTCCTATGGATTGCTCATCTTTTCAACCTTTTATTACTTTTTTGAGTTAATTATTTTTTATGATTAAACTATAAATTATATACTACTACTACTATGTTGATTGTGTGTTGGATCAAAGAAATGAGTGTTCTCTTAGAATCATGAGTGAATGTAACTTATAATGACATATTATTACGTGTAGTGTTTTTTCATAAACTGAAAACCTATAAATTAATTAAAAAAATCACAAAATATGTGTTGATCGGTGTTCTATTTTACCAGAAATATTAAGAGCCATACACAATCATTTTCCACAAACACCAGATAATGTGCTGGATGGAAATGCGATAGAAAAGTTCTTAGATGACCCTGTTTTATGTGAAGATAAACTCCCAAAAGAGGCTGTATAAGATGGTTTATGTGAATTTGATACTATGACTTTCATTATTGATGTGGAGGCATGTTTTTATAGAATCTAAAATCATGTTTCTGTAGATAACATATATTGATTATGGGATAAATCTTTTGGCTGCAGGTGGCTGCAAGCAAAAAACTACTCCAAGTGATTTGTAGTGTATTAGGCATCAAGTTGCTGCAAAGTAAGTATCAATGTCAACATCTTGTATTTTATTATGTTTACACATTAATCTGGCTGTATAATGTGTATAGTTTTGTTTTCACGTTAACACGTGGTAGATTGTAAGATTTTGGATTTGAAAAGTTGTAAGAAGTCATAGATTTCGTACCATCGGCTCTTGAAGTTACAGTATTAGTCACCATTAGTTTTGAAAGTGACAACTCTGTATAACACTTTAATGTGGTTAGTATCTTGATTCTGAATTCATGTATCACAACCCTAGGTAGAGGAGTGACACCATGAGTAAGTATGGTTTTCTCTATTGTATCCTTGTCTTGATCTCTGTTCTGTCTTTTCAAGTCATATAAGCTGATTCATTGCACCGTTTTTAGAATTCAGGTCAATTACTATTTCTGATATATGTAAGTGAAATTTGGTCTTCTTTTTCTTGTTCACAGATATATTTTGGAGTCAGATCAAATAAAAAAGTTCTTCGTGTATGTACAAGATCTAAGTTTTGAGGCAACATTTAGAGTAAGTATAATGCGTCTCGTTCTGTATTTAACTTTTTGAAATGTTGCATGCATAGTCAACATGTTGATTTATTTCTTTAACCGTCTTTGCTAGTGCATGAATATAACTAGATACGTAGTGTTTAGTTCCCCCATATCATGTGCTCTAGTTCGATCATATCCATTGAATTAGACTCTGGTTTTTAAAGTCGATACACCAGTAGGTGTGAAGAGTTTTATATTCTGGAACTTTGCTCGACAGTAAATACAATTGCAGTGTGAATAAGCAGATACAAATAAGGCGTCTCAGATTCTCAATTAAATAGTGCATGATTCGGCAAGTTTAAATGTTAAGATATCTATTCTTTAATATAAAAGGCTATACTCTTGACAGTAGTGACATTATCATGTTTTTCTATATCATTTGAAACTTCAGTTGCTCGTATAGTGTTTTTCAGTGACTCTATTCCAATTGTACCGATATAATAACTATTGTATTAATGAGCAATTTATAGGATATCTTGTATGCATATGAAATTTTCATACTATGTTTCTCATATTTCTGTAATTTCTATTCCTTTTCCTTTTCTTTTCTTTAGCTTTTTGTAGCTAATCAGAAAAAGCCCCAAGAGATTGTGAGTGTGCTAATCACGAATAGAAGCAAACTCATTCGCTTTTTTATCGACTTCAGTTTGGAAAAAGGTATAAAAAATTTGCTTTTCTTTCTTGATTCTTACTGCTATACTAATATTCTTAAAATTGTACTATGCTGCAGCTGATGAACAATTTGAAGCAGCCAAAGCTCAAGTGGTCAAGGTAATTGCCACTCTTGAGCTGAAAGGTCAACCATGCTCGACGTTGAAGCAATCCGAAGAAAACTCATACCAGTAACGATGAATATGATAATGTCCAGCTATCTCAAAACTCCATTACTTAATGATGTTTAATAGATGATTATTTAAGTTTAGAAAGTATATCTTCACATGTGAAATTATGAGCAAGAATTGAATCCTCTTACTAGCATATTTTTTATACTAGAAGTGCAAAAATAGGATAAATTCATGTTTAATATACGATTATTTAAGTTTTGTAAGAATATCTTCACATGTGAAAATTATGAGCAAGGATTCAAACTTTGATCTTACTAGCATATTTTTTTTACTAGAAGTGCAAAAATAGGAGATATTGATGTTTAATAGACGATTATTTAAGTTTTTTAAAAATATCTTCACGTGTGAAAATTATGAGCAAGGATTGAAGCTTTGATCTTACTAACATATTTTTTATACTAGAAGTGCAAAAATAAGAGATATTGATGTTTAATAGACGATTATTCAAGTTTTGTAAGTATATCATCATATGTGAAAATTATGAGCAAGGATTGAATCATTGGTCTTACTAGCATATTTTTTTTTTATAAAAATAAGATATATTGATGTTTTTTAGACGATTATTTAATTTTTGTATGAATATCTTCACATGTGAAAATTATGAGCAAAGATTGAAGCTTTGATCTAACTAGCATATTTTTTATACTAGAGGTGCAAAAATAAGAGATATTGATGTTTAATAGAAGATTATTTAAGTTTTTTAAGAATATATTCACATGTGAAAATTATGAGTAATGATTAAAGCTTTGATCTTACTAGCATATTTTCTATACTAGAAATGCAAAAATAGGAGATATTGATGTTTAATAGATGATTATTTAAGTTTTGTAAGTATATCTTCACATGTGAAAATTATGAGCAAGGATTGAATCATTGGTCTTACTAGCATATTTTTTATACTAGTATTGCAAAAATAGGATATATTGATGTTTTTAGACGATTATTTAATTTTTGTAAGAATATTTTGACAGGTGAAAATTATGAGCAATGATTGAATCTTTGATCTAACTAGCATATTTTTTATACTAGAGGTGCAAAAATAAGAGATATTGATGTTTAATAGACGATTATTTAAGTTTTTTGAGAATATCTTCACATGTGAAAATTATGAGTAATGATTAATGCTTTGATCTTACTAACATATTTTCTATACTAGAAATGCAAAAATAGGAGATATTGATGTTTAATAGATGATTATTTAAGTTTTGTAAGTATATGTTCACATGTGAAAATTATGAGCTAGGATTGAATTATTGGTGTTACTAGCATATTTTTTATACTAGAAGTGCAAAAATAGGATATATTGATGTTTTTAGACGGTTATTCAATTTTTGTAAGAATATCTTCACATGTGAATAATTATGAGCAAGGATTGAAGATTTGATCTTACTAGCATATTTTTTATACTCGAAGTGCAAAAATAGGAGATATTGATGTTTAATAGACGATTATTTATGTTTTGTAAGAATATCTTCACATGTGAAAATTATGAGCAAGGATTGAAGCTTTGATCTTACTAGCATATTTTCTATACTAGAAGTGCAAAAATAAGAGATATTAATGTTTAATAGATGATTATTTAAGTTTTGTAAGTATATCTTCACATGTGAAAATTATGAACAAGGATTGAATCATTTGTCTTACTAGCATATTTTTTATACTAGAAGTGCAAAAATAGGATATATTAATGTTTAATAGACGATTATTAAAGTTTTGTAAGAATATCTTCACATGTGAAAAATTATAAGCAAGGATTCAAGCTTTGATCTTACTAGCATATTTTTTATACTAGAAGTGCAAAAATAGGAGATATTGATGTTTAATAGATGATTATTTAAGTTTTGTAAGTATATCTTAACATGTGAAATTATGAGCAAGGATTGAATCATTTGTCTTTCTAGCATATTTTTTATACTAGAAGTGCAAAAATAGGATGTATTGATGTTTTTTAAATGATTATTTAATTTTTGTAAGAATATATTCACATGTGAAAATTATGAGCAAGGATTGAAGCTTTGATCTTACTAGCATATTTTTTATATTAGAAGTGCAAAAATATGAGATATTAATGTTTAATAGACGATTATTTAAGTTTTGTAATTATATCTTCATATGTGAAAATTATAAGCAAGGATTGAATCATTGGTCTTACTAGCATATTTTTTATACTAGAAGTGCAAAAATAGGATATGTTGATGTTTCTTAGACGATTATTTAATTTTTGTAAGAATATCTTCACAAGTGAAAATTATGAGCAAGGATTGAAGTTTGATCTTACTAACATATTTTTTATACTAGAAGTGCAAAAATAGGAGATATTGATGTTTAATAGACGATTATTTAAATTTTTTAAGTATATCTTCACATGTGAAAATTATGAGCAAGGATTAAATCATTGGTTTTACTAGCATGTTTTTTATACTAGAAGTGCAAAAATAGGATATATTGATGTTTCTTAGACGATTATTTAATTTTTGTAAGAATATCTTCACATGTGAAAAGTATGAGCATAGATTGAAGCTTTGATCTTACTAGCATATTTTTTATATTAGAAGTGCAAAAATAGGAGATATTGATGTTTAATAGACGATTATTTAAGTTTGTAAGTATATCTTCACGTGTGAAAATTATGAGCAAAGATTGAATCATTGGTCTTACTAGCATATTTTTTATACTAGTATTGGAAAAATAGGATATATTGATGTTTTTTAGACGGTTATTTAATTTTTGTAAGAATTTCTTCACATGTGAAAATTATGAGCAATGATTGAAGCTTTTTAAGATTATCTTGACTACTTTGTCACATGTGAAAAAAAAGGTATTGTCATATCCGACAAGGCGTACACTAGTGATGAAGTTTTGATGATTCTGAATCCTCTACCAGTCAGCCTTCTCAGTATCTAGCTTTGAAATACCCCGACCTTTTTGGCATTAGAACTGCTCATAAAATGGGAAATACAAGAAGAGTTGTGGAGTCATCACCGAATTGGTATATCTCACCACCTAAAACTTACGTTCTGTTGGAGCCTAGCGATGATCATATTAAGAATTTTGATATGAACGTGCCTAAAGCTACTGGTTTTACAAGTGTTGTTTCATGTAACAAAGGTAAACTTTGCTTCTAGAGGTGGCATATTAGACAGGTTGGGGAGGATAACGGGTCAAAACGGGCCGGGTCATAACGGGCTAATTGTTTTGAATTTCGTAAAAAAGTTTTATTTAAAGATTATACAATAATAAACTATACTTACACAATAAGTTATCTATTTTTTTTATATAGTGATTTAGGAGCTTTTACGCATTTTAACACTTCTAGCTGACTTTGAACCAGGTGGCCCATTTTCAGTTTAGCTAAGTTTTTGGAGATGATCAACCTGAATCGACTCGTCTTAAGCAAATTGATTGAATTTCCGCCTCTACTTTCTTTGCTTTCACATTTTTATGTATTGATAACCTGACTTGGGTTGTCTGTGTGCAAATATTAGCAGTTATTCATAGAACACCAATGTATAAGGATCTTGACACCACAATTCTAAAATGGAAGCGTGCTGGTGAGAACACTTTAAAGAAAGAACCGTGGACGAGATTTGAAGCAGATACAGCTCATGGATTTCATTTTAGAGCATCGATTGATAAAGAGATTGGCGATGCTAGTGACAACAAAGGGGTTTATGGACTTGTTGGAAGAGGCTTCCTGTGATGATAAATAATTCTAGTGCCTTACTATTGCAAATACTGAACTTGCAAAATTTTGACTATTCAAGGTTTATAATGAATTTAGTTTTGGTCTCATTTGTTATATGTGTACTATCTTTCATGCTGCAAATCTTTAGTAAAATAAAGCTTATGTGTACCATTTGATTGTTTGATTTGTGCAAAAGGGCTATACACATAAGTAGAATCTGAAGCTAAAAATAAGTCAGCATTCTGAACATAAAGGCAGCTTGATTTTTAACTCTGATCACAATAACACGTGTAACATTTATACACCTCATGTATAAATGTACCTCATGTATAATGTATGTATATTTATTGGTGACGAAAGTTTATTAACACGCGAAAAAATGCATATGCTCATGTATAAATGTACGTGTATTTACTAGTGAAGAAATTTTATTAACACGCGAAGAAAAAAGTATATGCTCATCTATAAATTAATCCATAAAAGATGTTAGCGATAGAACTGTAATATATACGGTACTAGCTTGAAAATTAATCCATGGCTTATTGAAAATATACCTAAGTAACTCAAACTTTTATACAAGATTCCAAATACCAGTTGTATCCGCCCTTTCACTGGAATAAGTAAATGGCTCTTAGAACTTTGAAAATAATCGTTGTGAAAGCCATGTCTTCAATTTTGGCTTCTCGATGAGTAATTGCCTGCAAACTCTATTGAAGCATGATACATAAGTTTCCATCAACATTTGTAACTGCTTTACATGCTTTTGGTGAAATGTTTTCCCCCATTAACACTTGGTACAACAAGAAAACCATCAATTTTCTGCACATAAATGTGCAGTGTATTAGACATCGCATGCCTTAATTGCATACACTAACCTTTTAATGTCTCCTGATAGAAGGTCACCAGATAACAATGATTCTTTGATAGAACCAACTAATGACCTCCTCACAGTGGAACCCCTTATTTTTTCCTTTAACTTCCGATATATACAATTAAAAAAACAACAATCTCAAGCACGCTACAGAAGAGTTGGCAAAGAAACATTTTTGACTCCTAAGGCCCCTAACAAGTATCGAATTACTGAAATGCAATAGGTTCATCAGTGTGTTGAGGTGGCAATTTTGACGATATACTTGTTAATGGGTTGATGTTGGTATAGGTTCTTATCTCAAACAGGTTAAATCGTTAAACTATTGGAAAGTCAACTTAACAAGAAACAAGCCAAACAGGGTTCAAAGTCGCCCTAAGTATATATTTTATGGCATAAACCTCCTATATATTACTGAAAACGTACTTTTTATTCTCAAGCATCGGTTTATTCTCAAGCATCAGTTTATTCTCAATCTCGATTTAGTACATCTTGTTGCGATGGGGGACCAAATATGTCCAACAAATAGTTGACATATTCTAGCCCAAGAAGTTACTACGTCTTTTGCAAACATCATGAGTTATAATAATATGTTGTTTTACTAAAAAGATCAGTCATTGGCCAAAATACCTCTTCTGAGGATCTTCATCGGAAAACGTTTGGTCAACCCTCCTGCGCTTTTCCTGCATAAGCTTATCAAAATGGTTTTCGTCTCTATTCCTGGCCTCTTGGAAACCCTTCAACAGGTCATTGTAATGCTTCTCTTGGGAGTCCATCTATTACATGACAAGATGTAAATTACACAAATGCAAATAAAAGTAACCATAATTTATTAAAAAAATTACAAGTATCTATATAAAGCCACAACCACCGCAAGTTATAGTGTCGAATATTGTATGTAAAACATTTATGCGTAAATTCAAAGCAAGTTTATACAAACATAGTATTGTTCATCAAATTTAACCTGTGAAAACCTAACAGTGGCAAGACCGTAGTAATATGTTATAAAAGGTACCTCTTTTTGGTTCTGCTTGTGTAAGCTTTGTGTTCTCTCCCTCACAACACGATATTGTTCTTCACTTTCCCTTAACTTTTAAGACAGCAACACATTGGACTCTTCCATTGCTTTTGCATGCCTTGCGTCTTTAGCAGATTTGTCTTTATAGAAATTCGGTAGCTGACTGCTGCAAAATTCGGGAAGTAATCCAGAAGCTCTGGGTTAACGAAAGTTACATCCCAAATCTTTGTTGAAGGGCCGGCTCTCTCCTGTGTAAATCTTGAAAGAACAGGACTCAATCTCATCAAGTAAACAACCGATTTCATCAAGTAAATACTCAAAACTGAATTCACCACAATAATTGACAACAATTTTCATCTAGATGCAAGTTTGTGACTTGTCACTTCCGACAAGTCTGCTGCCAATTAGAAAAATGTGTATTTCAAAAGAAGTTAATAACTTACAGATGAAAGAGAACATTACATTTTTGTAGATCATACAAATTAAAGAATTTTAAATGTGAAGTTTAGTCTTCTTGATTCAAATATAAAAGTTATTAACAAGTATTGATTCCAATTCAATGAAACAAAACATTAGATGATAAACCTTGAACCAAACTCCTTAATCACATGTGAAAGACCAAAGTAAGAACTCGGAAGAAGTATAACTGAAACGTAATATCCTTGATTCTTGACATTCATTAAGCAAGGTGGCAGTACTTTTTTTTCGTTTTAAGAAATAATGTCTCAAACTCTTTTATAAGATGTAAAAGGCATACACCAAGGTTCAAGACATTATAACGAGGAAATAGAATTTACCGTTTCAGTGTACAAAAAGGCCACAATATGATCAAGGTTACCTTGATGCCTCAAAAGAAAAGGACGTATATGACTCGTATATCTATTTAGCACCCTGTATAACAACAAGAGACTTGAACATGATTAGTACACAAAAACTTCTTTTCTGCTGGGCTCTCGTAGTTTACAAATTAAAAGCATATGCTTACATTAGTGGTGGGAAGCTGAAGCCAAAAAGAAACGCAAACTTCATATGATGGTAAAGTAGAACCCTGAGAAACCAGTAATTTAAATGTAAGCAAACCTGGGATTTGCTGCAGTAAAGAAAGTGTGGGCTGTCCCTTTGGCCCCGGTTCTTCCTGTTTGACCAATCCTATGAACATAATCTTCAAGTGAACCCGGGAAATCATAATTGATCACATATTTCACGTCCTTCACATCTGCAAGTAATTCATAATCATATCAGCAATGTGAACATAAAAATTATTATTGATCACATATCCTGGAAAATCATAACATCATTCATGTGAGTCCGGGAAATCATAACTGATCCCATATTTGCACGGTTGGAGATAGTTTTCTCAATGGCCTCTTTGACTCAATAGCAATACAAATTACAGGATTTCATAGACTTCATTCACCACCGAAAAGTTAAATAAAATATATAGAGGTGGTAACTTTGGCCCAAAACAGGTCGACTGGGATTGTATTTAAGCTAAATGGGACAAATCAGGAAGATTGGCTAAAAGAGAAAAGCGCAAAATGGGATGAAATCAATGTCCACTTTTTTAACGGCTCCCACCTCTTAAATTGTGTTATCCAAAAATTAAGGTTACTATAGCTTTTTGTAATCATAACTAATGCATAAACTATATATAATTAGAATAGGACATCAACCACGACCCAATCCTTTTGACACGTACTAAATTTGAATCGATTCAAGCCAAACGAGTTTCTATTACAAATGTAAAAGTTACTAGCAATTACTAATAAAACGAATACCATATGTCATGTTAAATGTACGCTTCTTCCTTTTCTGTTTTTCAGAAAACCAGGCTATAATCTACTATGAACAATTGCTAAAATTTGATGTATACCACATCGACTGAAGGTGACGTTTAATTTTGTTAAAATTTTAACATTAATATGACAAAGTGTCACTAAACATTCAATAAAGATTAATACTGATCAGTATGTTAAACGAATACCATAAGATGTTTAACACAATAACCATCTGGCGTGTTACCAAACATGCTCAAAACGAGTAAAACATAGATATAAATCAATAATAAATTCATTAATGTAGCCTTCATAACCATTTTTTAAACTTCAACTGTAGAGTTCAAGAAAAGGTAAGACAGAAAGTGTTTATGGGTCAACCCAACCCATTCCAGTTTTGACCCATTTTGAGACCCATTGAATCAGCCCGTTTCACCACCTTTTCAGCATGATCATGATTCATGTTGGGATCAAAGTTCCTTCAAGGTATGGTGGGCGAAGAGTCTAAGTATCTAACGGTATAGTACATGTTACGCTGGCACACAAGAAAAGCTCTGCTGCAACCTACGTTTGGTATTGTATTTATTTATTTTGTAAGATTGGTTTTCTACTTTCACTTGTCAGCCTTTAGCGTCGTAAATATTAAGTTATATACCAACAGTGTAAATGTGATTGTTTACATTCGTTATCAGCGAAATAATTCATATGTCAAAAGGTCTTCTAAGTGCTATAATTTAAAGATAATTTTTAGGACCATTGTCGTCCAAAATCTAAATACTCATATGAAGAAGTGATTATTTCACCTTATTTATTCTAACAAATAAAGATAAACATAGCGTAAAATGTTCAAAATTATGGCTGATTGGTTGTATTTAGCAATACAAAAACAAAGGTAACATTGAACTCTTCTGAATAGCTGGTAGTTGTTTTAGTTATCTACAGATCTTATATACCAAAAAGGCAAGAACATATGACGACTAAAGACCACTTACAGTCAAATGAGAGGGTTCTCCAGAAACGCCGGTTAGTGTTGCAAAGCTAAAGGTGATCGTCAGTACATGCCATTCCAACTACGGGTGATAGGTGTATTTGAGCTACACACATGCTTGGCTCAGTTTTTATGGGTTCATATAAGTTTGAGCCTTGGCTTGCGTCAAACAGAATTAAAAACAGACTATCCCTGGAGATAACATTACAAACCTATCAAGAGTTGAAGACCAGTTGAATAAAAGTATGAATTTCAATGTATCCACCCGTATAGGCTCAATGGGTCAGGCAAGCTTGGATCCTACAAGTGTAGGTTGGTCACCAAGCTTTTCTATAAAACAGCTAGTGCAGCCAACACATCCTTAACAGTCCTAGTTTCTCTTCTTACTATCCTTAGTCCATGGAAACTTTTCCTATTTACCAAAGGTCAAGGATAGCTAACGGCAACAAGGTGCAAAGCTTCTCAAGTAGCAAAATCTAGCTCTTGGTCCCAAAATATCAGCTACTACTTATATGTCAAAGTAAAGCCTAAGACTCAAATTTCAAGCTTCGGGACATTCTAAGGTTTTGACAAATGATGCAACATGTTCCCAATGACAGCTTCCAATCAAGGTTATGCATCACTTGCTTAGTAAACTAATCACCAGCTTCACCATCCGAACTTGCCTAGATTATATTACTTATTTGTCACACTACTAGTTATAACTAAAGAGCACTGGATCTTTTACTATACATCGAACAAATTTGTACATAAGTACTACTATAACATTTAGAAAATCAGAATACCCATGATTATCTTATATTGAATAACCATTGACTTTATGGTTATCATTGAACACTTCTGAAAAGTTGGTAGAAGTTTCAGTTATCTACATATCTCATATCTAAAAGGCAATTGCATATGACAACAAAGGTTTATCGGTCATAGATAGTGTTGTAGATGTAGAGTATGTTAACCAGAAATTCAGATAAGCTTTTTTTAGCTGAGCACAAGCTTGTTCAGTTTTTATGGGTTTATATTGAGTGAGCCCACGACTCGCTTCAAACAACATTACAAATAAACTATCCTTGAAGTTAACAATGTACTCCGTAAAAAATTTCAAGATGCTCAACACTACTTGTCTATAGATATAAATTAACATGATGGTCACCAATATGGGCTAATCGGTCACGAGAGCACAGATCTGCCCCGGACAAGCTTTTCTATTAATCATCTGGTGCAAACTACCGTATCCCCACTAACTTTTACTCTTCCTTTTTCTCTTCACGCGCGAAGATGCTCTTACTAAAACTTTTCACGCGCGAAGAAAAATATCTCCAATATTTTCACACGAAGATGCTCCTACTAAACTTTTCACGCGAAGAAAATATCTCTTATATTTTCGGATGCTCTTACTAATTTTCACGCCAAGAAAAATAGTATCTCCTATATTTTCACACGCCAAGATGCTCTTACTAAAACTTTTCACGCCGTAAAGAAAAATATCTCCTATATTTTCACACGTGAAGATGCTTTTACTAAAACTTTTCACGCGCGAAGATACTCTTAATAAACTTAATCACTGATATATTCTACTTTACGCAAACTTATGAAGTCGCCTATAACAATCAAGACCTAATTCGTAATCTATACATTCACATGTGACATATTTACAATTAAAACAATGATAATAACTTGAAATGCATAATAATTCACAATTCAACAATTAAATTTTATCAAAAAATAATAATAATAATAACAGGTACTTGAAATTATCTCAGCTTATCTCAGCAATTAAAACAATGATAATAACCTGATTGGAAAAGACTGTCTTCTTCACTTATCTCAGCTTCAATTTTGCTTCTTAAGCTGTTAATTGATGTTGAACGGCGGTGGTCATGGCAGTGGCTTGAATGGTTGTCATGGCAATGGTTGGAACGATGGTTATGGCGTGGTAATGGCGGTGGTTTGAACGGCGGTTATGGCGGTGGGTTGAACGGAGGTTATGGCGGTGGTAATGGCGGGTGATTATGAAGGTTGATGGATTGGAGAGAAGTGTATTTTATTTCACCTTCAACTGTGAGAAAAGTATGTGTTTTTCATATATATTAGGTGCGAGGATTGTAACTTCAAAAATACCCTTGTTTAGTATATACTTAGTGTAAATTGTAAATTAATAATAGCCATTAGATCTAAAAAGGGAGGGATTAGATGGAGGGCTAGGATCTCTTCTCGCTCTCACAAAAATTAGACTTCTCACAAAAACACCCCTATATATATATATATATATATATATATATATATATATATATATATATATATATATATATATATATATATAGTGTAGGGTTATTTTCGTAACCAAGAAAAGGTCGAGAACTGAGAACCGATCTCAACCATTAAATATTTGATCAATGGTTGTAAGGGGTTGTGGCATAGTAGTAATTAAATAAAAGATGAGGGGACATATTATAAAAAAAGGAAGGATAATAAAGTAATTTTAGTTATAGCACATTACTGGACCATTTTTCACGTGATTTCAGAGATTCAATAAATTCATTTTTCATTTATATCTCTTTCTATCCTGGTTCTCTAAAATAACCTAGCCGCCATCCCCAATCCACCATAGATTTCTTGACTGAAAAAATACTAATCAAAATCGATTCACTAAAACATTACCGGGTTCTTTTTCACATCACCGGAAAAGTATAAGCACCCAATAATCTCTTTATCGATTGGTTTCACGGTCATCACCATCTTCGCCGTTACGCCATCACCATCGCCGTCTTCGCTTCTAATTCAAATATACCAGGTTAATCTCCATTATTACACTGTTATTGTAACATTTATTAAATTTGTTGTTTATATTATTCAATTAGATATAGAGTTGTTGTTCGATTGAGTTAGATCACTTTCGTGATTTCGGGAAAAAAAAAAAAAAAACAAGAAGTTTGTATGATTTTGTTGCTTTTTTTCTTCCATTGAATGGACCGATTACAAAAAACTATTTTTGACTATGATTTTATCATTAATTACAAAAAAGTTATTTTTACCGTGCTTTTTTTTGTTACATGAACTGTTTGTAATTTTTAATTTGTTTCCCACACGTTAAAATTATTGTTGGAAGTGTAAGTATACTCATGAAAAGCGTATGTGACTTGTTTGAAAAGTGCATATGTGACTTGTTTGAAAAGTGCATATGTATTCTCTACTATTTTTCATAATACTAGCATAGCATGATCTTTTGTGCTATGGGTTTTGATTGGTTTGTAACCATCTACTTGTTCGTTACATTACCATCCGTAATTGCATAGTTTAGAAAGATATGATGCACATGTATTGGTAACTGGTAAGTGTTTTTTTGTTGTTGTGGATTTTGAACTTTTTACACTAATTTATTTTTGGTTTTATGAAAAATGTTACTTGGAGAATTTGAATGTCTATGTTTCATTTTATGTTTCGTTTTAGTAGTTCCATGCCTCTTGTTGTAAGTATACCGATATATCATGAATATCTCAAGAACCGTTTGAATTGTTGTTATACTCATCTGTGCTGAATGTGGATTGACACATGTGTTTGTTGCAGATAACTTACACTGTGCCATTCTCCATCACATCAAATTTGACTAATGATACAGGAGGCGTTAAAAGTATGTTTATCCTCTGTAGATTCTATTATCTTATCTGGTGATGCAATAAATATTAATTTATGCACACAAGTTTACCATTTGTGTTGTTTGGCAATTGGTGTTTTGAACCTTCCAATAGTATTACCACAAGTAATTTACTGCTCAATTATAGATACTTAACTAAGAGTGGGTTTCTAGATAACTGATTTTTCGAGTATAGATGATGAAGCGGAATGACCTAAATGTGTATACTTCAAAATGAGCGTATCCAAAAACGAATTTGACGATGAGTGCACATGTGTTACATACTTTCATGTAAGAATTTGATGCTCAGTGCACATGTGTTTACATAACTTTCATGTCAATTTTAGTAGTTTTCATTCAAGGGTGTTTGAGGTTGTTTGCAATATGAAGAGTGCACATGTGTTTTTTAAGAAAGGACTGTGCATATGTATTTCGTTTGCATCATTTGATATAAGAAAGGACTGTGCATATGTATTTTGTTAGTTGTTATGACTAAATAATTCATTTAGTAATTGGTTGTGGTTACAGGTACAAGTATGATGAGCGATATGAAGAGTGCACATATGTTTTTTACATACTATCTAGGACAAGATATTTATGCTAAAGATTTAAAGAGTAAAGACACAAGTGCATGCCGTAGATACAAGTGCAAATATACATACAAGAATCCAAAGTGTCCAAGGAGGAAAATACATGTGCATATCTGCAACATATTTTTGCTTTTAGAAATTTGTTTTGAATTGTATATCACATGATTTTAAATTTTGTATTTAATGTTTTGCTTTAAATTGTATACACTACATGTTAAATACCTTTGTTTGCCATTCCATGCACTACAAACACATGTAAATTTACATTATCTAAAAACATATATGCACCTTACTAAATACACGTAAATTGAACACTACAAACACACGTAAATTTATTATCTAAAAAAATACATGTGCACCTTACTAATAATGCAAAAAAAAAAAAAAAAAAAAAAAAAAAAAACCTCTTTTAAAAAAAATTAAAATTAAAAAAATCCGAATATATAGGAAAAGACGGTTTTATTAAATGAAAATTCAAAAAGAAAATAAAATGCACTTTTACTATTATACCTTTTGAATTAAATAATAAAAGTTAATATCCAAAAAATCGATTGGTTGATGGTAGTTCTCGCAGCTTCTCGACCTTTTTATGGTTCCGAAAAGAACCCTTCCCTATATATATATAGAGTGAGGATCGGTGCGGATTTTTTAATTCGTGCGGATGTGCGGATTGATCTGACCGCCCATTTCGGATCGATAAAGTCAAGATCCGCGCTATCTTCACGGTAGCAATTAACCATGTAAACGATTTTTAATTTTTTTCCTTTTCGTGATCCTTACTATTGTTATCTTCTTTCATTTTTAATTTTTCAGATTTTTCCGAGCAATTTTGTTTTTATTATGAGTTCTACCGTGATATTAACGATATTATGAGTCCCATTGTGATATTAACTATTTTAATTAATATCAACGCCTTTTTATTACGATATTAAGAAAACTTACGGTGATATTAAAAAATTAACTTTGATATTAAGAAAACATGTAAAAAGTAAATGTGATATTAACAATTTTACTTAAAAAGTTACTTTGATATTAGAAAAAACTTAATATCATCGCTAGTTTAGAAACTACGCTAGCCTTAGTGAAACTATCGCTAGCCTTAGTTAGTAGTAATATTAAGAAAGCTTGATAATTACGGTGATATTAACAAAATTCATAATATCATTGTACCTTTTAACCATGAAAATGATTTTTTTTCAATTTTTTCAACGATTCTTAATAAATTGTTGTCCTCTTTCTTTTTAAATTTTTTTGATTTTTTGAATTATTTTTTTTGAATGTTCTTGTGATATTATCCGCACCATCCCTACTTAAAATGTAATCCGCACCCGATCCTTCCCTATATATATATATATATATATATATATATATATATATATATGCAACTATTTTTTTTCTTCGCTCGCTTTATAATGATATAAGATTTACATGTAATGTCGTTCTTTAGAGGCAAGTTTCATTTCTTATATTTATTGACTTCATGTGTGAGTATTTGATTCTAGTTGTAATTTATCGCTAACTAGACAAGTGCATCTAAAATGAGAGGATTCAAATAGTTACAAGCTAACTATGCAAACAATGGTAGTGCTAGATATACATAAAAATGCAAGACTATGTAGTATGTTTAAACAAAATCACTAGTTTGTGTACAAAGTTTCAAACCAAGTTTGTATTTTACGCTAACATAACCGATAAGGTGTGTGAATTGTGTTTGTAATTGAGAGCATCAATTTGTGGCTAGATATTATTACAATTAGCCTAGCTAGATTAGAGTGGTAGACTATAACGTTTGAGATTAACGTAAATCAAGAT
Source organism: Chrysanthemum lavandulifolium (assembly GCA_022545495.1). NCBI lineage: Eukaryota > Viridiplantae > Streptophyta > Magnoliopsida > Asterales > Asteraceae > Chrysanthemum > Chrysanthemum lavandulifolium. Next base: position 293,005,296 of record CM040238.1, on the reverse strand, counting down.
TTACAAAGTGGTTAAGTGTAGCTAGTTATATAAGTACATACAAGTAATATAGATTAGTTGGCTGACTTAGTGAATGGCTAATAACTAGATATCATCCACTAGCGTTGAGGTAGAAGGTTATAAGGCATATGCATTGGTTTTAGCGGCCATCACTAGACTTATCTCACATCCGAGTCACTAATTAAAGAACTGGCAGATCATGTCATTTGGTTATTGGGGGAATGAGTTGGTGAACATAATTTCTCTCCTACATTTGCGTCGTCTATTTTATTGTCTTGTTTATTTATTTTTTCAAGATCTTTTGGATCTAAAACCTTATCCCTTTTTATTGTTTTATCTTATTTAGAATTATAGTTATTTACTTTACAAAGAAATTTTTTCGCTCTTGCGAACAACCTAGTCCAAGTATAAATATAAAACAAGATTTTACACGTCAGTGATAACCCGAAAATCTTTTCAACGCTTTTTTTTTTACTAATTATTTTACTATAAGAATCAAAGTGCAAAACCAATATAAGAGTGGTTTGCTAAAAGGACCATAGATATATGCATATATATATTAGAGTTAATTACATAAACCGTCCTTGTGGTTAGGTAGAAATTACGGATCTTGTCCCTATAGTTTTGTTTAGCGCATTTCGTCCCTGTGGTTTACAAATCTTACAGATCTTGTCCCGATCGACCGGTCCCAAAAAGGACCTCCTGCAAATACTCTCTAACGTGAGGGCTAACATCATATTTTGGTTTTAACGTCCTTGTGGTTTGGTAAAAGTTACATATCTTGTCCCTGTGGTTTATTATAATAATTTGTTTAAAACTGATTTTTCTTTTAAAAAAAATAATTTTATTAAAAAAATTAAAATAAAATTAAAAAGAAAACGAAAAAAAACTTTTTTTAATTTTATTATAAAACGGATGAAGGCATATAAAAAAACGTTTTTATACGGTTTTCTCTATTTTTACGTTTTATTTGTTTTTATACGGTTTTGTTCGTTTTTGTATGAAGATTTATGAAAACATTTTTGTACAAAAATGTACATTTTTCTACGAAAATGTATGAAAACATTTTTTTTATTCAAAAACGAACGAAACCGTACATGAAAATACAAAAACGTACATTTTCATACAACCGCGTTTTCATTCGTACGTTTTTGTATGAAAAAACGTACATTTTCATACAAAAACGTACATTTTAAACAAAAACCGTACGTTTTTGTATGAAAATGTACGGTTTCGTTCGTTTTTGTATGAAAAAATGTACATTTTCATGTACGGTTTCCTTCGTTTTCATAAAAAAAACGTACATTTCAAACAAAACCGTACATTTTCATACAAAAACGTATATTTTCATACAAAAACGTTTTCATTCGTAAGTTTTTGTATGAAAACGTACATTTTTGAATGAAAATGTACGGTTTCGTTCGTTTTTGTATGAAAAAATATTTTCATTCATTTTCATACAAAAACGTACATTTTTGTAAAAAAATGTTTTCAAACATTTTCATACAAAAACGAACGAAACCGTATAAAAACAAATGAAACATACATTTTTTTACAAATATGTTTCCATACATTTTCATTCAAAAACGAAAGAAACCGTATAAAAAAAATGAAACGTAAAAATAGATAAAACCGTATAAAAACGTTTTTTATACGCCTTCATCCGTTTATAATAAAATTAAAAAAAATTTTGTTTTTTTATTTTAATTTTTAATAAAATTAATTTTTTAAAAGAAAAACAGATTTAAAAAATATATTACAATAAACCACACGGACAAGATACGTGAACTTTTACCAAACCACAAGGATGATTTATGTAATTAACTCCAATCGTTAAAACCAAAATATGATGTTAGCCCTCACATTAGAGAGTATTTGCAAGGGAGGTCCTTTTTTGAGACCGGGTCAGATCAGGGACAAGATCCGTAAGATTTGTAAACCACAGGGAAGAAACGCGCTAAAAAAACTATAGGGACAAGATCCGTAATTTCTACTAAACCACAAGGCCGATTTATGTAATTAACTCTATATATTATAGCCACATAATACTCTAGAATCTAGATAAGAGTTAAAAGGACCATAGATATATGCATATATTATAGCCACCTAATACACTAGAATCTAGATAAGAGTTGTTTGCTAAGGACATTGACGCGTGAAGTAAAAAACATTTCATATTAGTCTATCACCTTTTGTATACATTGTGTCTTCTAGTCTTTGCATGACAAGGATGGATGTCAGTTATTGTTGACCTGGACTTTTCACAATAATAAATTAATTAGAGGCTATTTTCCTATAGATACTAATGTTAAACCTTTGATTTACAGTTCGAAATGCCCTTCTTATAGATACTATTATGGATTACTGGTCTCTACTTTAAAACAATAAACGTGATTTGCACAAACTTAGTTTTGATTTGTACATGACATTTTATGCTTTGTATATATGTTACGTTGTGCTTATTCTCCTTTGTATCTTGTTATGCGTAAATAAAAAGTAACTATGCGCAAATCTAGAGTATATGGGTGTGCAGATTACCTCACACTAAACCAAACAAGTTTCAAGGTGAATTAAACTTAAACCGGGTAAAGTCCTTTATTTCTAGGAGTTTTGTGTGGCCACGGCAGGGATTGTTTGTACCTAGCTAGCTTGTTACATATGATATAATCATAAACTTATATGAGCTCATGGATGAAACATAGGGTATGTTTGGCGCGCAATTAGTAAGAGCTTATGGGGATAGCTTTTAGTAGAATCTTTCTTTGGCACACAAGCTTATAGAAGCTTTTAAAATCCAAAAGCTATTAAAAAAGCTTCCTAGGAGGAGCTTCTAAAATAAGCTGAGCTTTTGGTTTGGCTAATTACATTAGTACCCTTAGCTTTAACTTTGTATATTTGTATCTTTTGTCCTTCAATGTCTTTTTACACTCATAATCTCCAGCTGCTCAGCTACTTTACGAAACATATATGAAAGAGCTGTTTGGGACTTTTTAGGGGTGCTTGGAGCTGATTAAGTGCTGTTTAGATAGGTTTAAAAGCTGTTCGGATAAAGCCAGTTCCACACAGTGGTTCAACCGGTGACCTGGTCGCTCAAAAAACCGGTTTTTAAAACAATGCAAAAGGGTATAAAGATGATGACTTTTGACCATCATTGGTCAAACTTATTCTCACTTGTTAACATGATGAATTTTTTTTTTGCGGTATAACCGTTTAATTATTTCTTTATTTGTAACCCATAACACACAAACGGTTCCGTGTTTGTAAATATAATAACATTGATTGCATAAATACAAGAAGATTGATCTGATACATGTACTAAATCGCAGGGGCACATGATTTTGCTTAAACAAACAGTATCTAAACCATCGACTTCATTTTGTCTTTGTTTAAGAGGGCAATGGTTTTTTAACCCGGGTTGAACCGGGAACAGGGCCGGATATGATTGTTGTTTGTTTGTTTATGAACCGGCTGTTCTTTTGTTGACGCGGGTCGACCCATTTTACTAAATACAGCTGGGTCATACCTTTTGTCTTTTTTTAAGTTTGGGACATGTTTAAGTGTTTTTGGAGCTGATTAAGGGTTGTTTGGTTAGGTTTAAAAGCTTTTTGCAGTATTAGGAATTGAATTTTGATGTTCAAAAGCTACCATGATTTTGCATAAAATTGGTTCCACATAACGGTTCAACCGGCTACTTAGCCAGGTCGATTAAAAACCGGTTTTTAAAGGCGACTTAGCCGGGTCGATTAAAAACCGGTTTTTAAAATATTGCAAAAGGGTTTAAAGATGACTTTTGACAATCATTGGTCAAACTTTCTGTTTTTGTTTCTTGCGGTATAATAAGTTACTCATGACATGCAAATGGTTTCATGTTAACTTTGATTGCATAAATAAAAGTAGATTGATCTGATATATGTAATAATAAAATTGCATAGACACATGAAAAATCATGATTTTGAACCTTTAATTCATCATTTTTTTTGTATGTTTGGTTCATAGCTAAATTCACAACCTTATAATTAGTGACCCATAACAAGTAAGAGTCCAACCGGTCAAAAGGGTTTTCGGATGAAAAATATTGAGTGGATTTATTGACAAATTTTATGTTGTAATGGTTTTTGTGACATTTGCCTGTTCTTTTATGTTGTCAAATTATATATAATTATACAAAAATACTTTTGTTGATGTCTTGGGAAATATTTTTGTTATAGTATCATCTAGAGAATTGTGTGGGTATATTAGCTATGGGCAATAAAGCTTATAATTTGGTTGAACCTACTAGAGATCTTCCAAAATCACATCTAGCATTCATGGTTAACTTTTTAAAAATTATGGCCATATATTTTGTGAATCTTTGTATGATGTATGTATGATTATCAAGTTTATTTGTTGCTCGGTGCACAATTAGACAAAGGATAGTATGCGATATTAGATGCACTCAAGAGTGCAGGTGAGTTTCTAAATGAAAATCTTTTATTTAAGTTGTAAGTCTCAACAGTTATAAGGCTCGATAAGCCAAACCAATTGAAACGAGCTTTTAAAATGTGTAGGACTTATAGTCAGTCAAAATTACTTAAATATCAAAATATAACGGATTAACAAGTAAAGATTGAAATATATGTGAATTTAATTTGACGATGATGATATGATTTTATAATAATAAGCTTCGACACCAACTAATTCGCCAAACAACTTTACAAAATACAAACTTCAACTTTCAACTTATAATATAACGATAGTTACAACTCCGACCTTAGCTCCTCCTCCAATTCATTTCGCCAAACATACCATAGCCACATACGACCCTACACATCATTGACTTAAAGGACCATATATATATATATGCATATTACTCTAGATAAGAGTAAGGAGTAAGGACATTGAATCTCAAGTAAATGCACTTCATATTAGTCTATCACTTTTTGTATACATTCTATGCATAACAATGATGGATAAAAGGACCTTATATATATGCATATTACGACCACATAATACTCTAGATAAGATTAATGAGTAAGGACAATGACTACGAAAGTAAAATGCACTTCATATTAGTCTATCACTTTTTGTATACATTCTATTTTTCTAGTCTTTGCATAACAACGATGGATGTCTATTATTGTTTACCTTGACTTTTCATAATAGCAGATAAATAGATAAATGAGAGGCTATTTTTCCTATATTAATGTTAAATTTTGGATTGACAATTCGAAATGCCCTTCTTATAGTTACTATTATGGATTAATGTACTCAAGTTTGAATTAACAAACGCGATTTTCACAAACTTAGTTTTGATTTGTACATATCATTTTATGCTTTGTATATGTGTTACGTTCTACTTATTCTCCTTGTACCATGTTATGTTTAAATCTAAAGTAAATATGTGCAAATCTAAAGACTAAAATATATGTGTGTGCAGTGGCGGACCTAGGATAAAACCTAAGGTGGTTCCTTTACTTAATCAAGACGAAAACTAAATGGGTCAACTAGTCAACCGGCTAATGGGTCGGGTCATTTTATGTCGTCGGATATAATATAACACAGACAAAAAGTCTATGTATAGAGTCGTGTTACGTACAATATCTACTGATTCAATTCAAAACTCTTACGAGAGTTAGATAATTGTATCATGTTTTTTTTTTTTTTTTTTAAAGTATTATATGTACGACAAGTTAGTTATGCTGGTATTACTTTAGAATTATTGACTATATAATGGAGATTATCAAGTTATGAAAACTAACAATGCCTTTAAAAATTCATATGTACTCTAAAAAGAGTTTGACCCTATATCATTAATTACAGTACAAATTACAAAAACTCAATAAGTGTAAACATAGAATTGTTTTTTCCAGAAAGGAAAAAGACTAAAACCCAAATTACAATTGCTGTTTCCAAAATGAAAATAAAAACAATATCATAAATTGCTACGTTCAGAATGCTAAAATTGCTATTTCTAGAAAAAGAGTTTGACTATCATATATCTTCATCTTCTTCGTTTATCCAAGCATGTCAGTCAAATTTTCGGCCAAATTTTTTTATTTTTCTATTATTTTAGTTTCTTCTTTTGTAGTTTCACATCCAAGGTGGTTCCCAAGTAATTTCTAAGGTAGGTCCTGAAAAAAAATCATGTATCACTTCTAAAAGAATTTTCCGTCCAAGGTGGTTCCCGGGCACCACCTAAAACATGCATAGGTCCGCCTCTGTGTGTGTGCGGATCATCACACACTAAACCAAACAAGTTGGATGGCCGAGACCCCCTTAAATAACACATGACCGATAAAATTATAAAGTTATTCAAACTCAACTGCAAATATGTATAATTTATATATAATAACATGTATTAGTACACTACAAGGATAATTGGTTATAGTAATAACATGTCGTCGCTAAAGTATTTATTAAATTATTAATAAATGATCAAACTAAATAACTAATAAACACTTTTAGCGATAACAAAAGTCTAAATAAAAAAGGAATAATAATTAAAAACTTTTAGCGACGACATATATCACCGTTAAAAGTGACGTGCATCATTTCCGGATCGGTAAGGTTGTTGCCCACATTTTTCCCAGATTTTCCGCGACCAAATACCATTTTTTTTTAAAGAAAAGAAAAACATGCTAAATCCCATTTGAAAGTTCAAATTTCAAATAAAACATTGGTAGTCGTCACAATAAAAATACGTATAAGTTCAACAAAGAAAATAGTTCAAAGTTCACAATACATCCCTGCTCACTTACATCTTCTCCTCACTTACATCTTCTCCATCCTCTTCATCATCGATCTAGAATCTCAAGGGGACCGAGCTGTGGAGGCATAGTAATATTAATTTTTGAGGCTTGTAACTCATTGGGATTGAGCGCTTGAATAACTTGATGCATGCCCGGGTAAGTTGGGTGGGAAAATGAAAAAATAGCTCTACAACAGAAGTGATATACGACTTTATTTATGGTCAATGCTGTGACATTAAGTTTATACAAGGGACATTAACTTCTCAAACATATTTGCATTAAACAGAAATAAAAAAGTAAATTATAACACATAAAGAATTATCTGATTATGTACTCATTAAACTTCTATAGAAATTTTAACATTAAAAATTGACGAACTTGTTTTAGGCCTTTTTTCTACTTTCGGACCAGGATCTGTACAGAGCAGTTTCACAGCTGATCACACATTCTTTATCATTTTGATCAAAGCTTTTACTGGACTGATTTGAAAACAAAAATAGAATATTTATTTACAAAGAGATTAAGTTGTACTACACAGTTAAAGTTCTCCAAAAGGGATATTAATTTCTCAAGTAAAACAATCTTTGTGGAATAATATGACACCACCTAAAAATTAATTTCTAAGAATTGGAAATTAATTTATGAGAAAAGGGTAGCTCAAGTATAAATATAGACATCCGAACCTTCAGTTTATAGAAAAAACATGCAAAAGCAAGTAATGGCTTCTTCAAAGTTCTTACTTTTATCTCTAGCTCTACTACTCGTTGCTCTCTCATTTGTACCCAACTTTACTTCGGCTTCTTTGGAGGAAGCAAATGCTCTTCAAAAATGGAAAGCAAGCCTTAAAATCCCAAACAACTCCCAAATTGTATCTTCTTGGACACCCCTTCCAACGAATACCGGTGCACTCGCTTCATGCCCTTCTTGGTTTGGAATTGCTTGCAACGTTGATGGGAACATTATCAAGTTGAACCTCTCGACGTCTGGGTTAAAAGGTACGCTTCACCGGTTCCCGTTCTCTATTCTAGGCAACCTTACCCATTTTAATATTAGTGTAAACAGCTTCATTGGTCCCATCCCACCAGAAATCAGACTGCTGTCCAAACTCGTCTATCTTAATTTTGCAACCAATCAGTTTTCTAGTGTAATTCCACCTACCATTGGTAAACTAAGCCAGTTAACAGTTTTGCAGCTTTACGAAAACAATTTAACTGGTTCAATTCCTTCATCGTTGGGTGATTTGAAGTCTTTGAGTATCCTGTATTTGTACACAAATCAGCTCTCCGGACCTATTCCAATTGAATTAGGGAATTTGAAGTCTCTCACTGAATTAGATTTGAGCGAAAATCAACTCAGTGGTTCAATTCCTTCATCGTTGGGTGATTTGAAGTCTTTGAGTATCCTTAATCTGTTTATAAATCGACTCTCTGGACCCATTCCAATTGAATTAGGGAATTTGAAGTCTGTCACTGATTTAGAATTGGGCGAAAATCAACTATCTGGACCCATTCCTACTGAATTAGGGAATATGAAGTCTCTCACTAAATTAGCTTTAGGCATAAATCAACTCAATGGTTCAATTCCTTCATCGTTGGCTGATTTGAAGTCTTTAAAAACCCTTTATCTGTACACAAATCAACTCTCCGGACCCATTCCATTTGAATTAGGGAATTTGAAGTCTCTCACTGATTTAGATTTCAGCCAAAATCAACTCAATGGTTCAATTCCTTCATCGTTGGGTGATTTGAAGCCTTTGAATCTTCTTTATCTGTACACAAATCAACTCTCTGGACACATTCCAATTGAATTAGGGAATTTGAAGTCTCTCACTGGATTATCTTTGAGCCAAAATCAACTCAATGGTTCAATTCCAGCATCGTTGGGTGATTTGGAGTCTTTGAATATCCTTAATTTGTACAAAAACAAACTCTCTGGGCCCATTCCAATTGAATTAGGGAATTTGAAGTCTCTCACTGGATTATCTTTGGGCCAAAATCAACTCAATGGTTCAATTCCAGCATCGTTGGGTGATTTGGAGTCTTTGAATATCCTTTATTTGTGGGGAAATCAACTCTCTGGACCCATTCCAATTGAATTAGGGAATATGAAGTCTCTAACTAAGTTAGATTTGAGCGAAAATCAACTCAATGGTTCAATTCCTTCATCGTTAAAAAACCTGAGAAGCCTCGAGCTTCTGTCTCTCCGTGTGAACAAGTTATCCGGTCCTATACCACAAGAAATCGAAGGTCTACAATTGGTTAATCTACAGCTGGAAATAAATCAGTTGTCTGGCCAGTTGCCTGATTATATGTGCCAAGGGGGAAAGCTTCAAAATTTAACTGTAGGTCAAAATCAACTCTCTGGTCCTATTCCAAAAGGGCTATGGAATTGCTCCACCTTAATAAGAGCAAAGTTTCAATATAATCAATTTCATGGAGATATATCAAAAGGTTTTGGTGTCTACCCAAGCTTAAATTTCTTTGATGTCAGTCATAATAAATTTCATGGGCAACTATCTCATAACTGGGGTAAATGCAAAAAATTGACTACATTGAAGATGGGATATAACAACATCAGCGGTAGCATACCACCAGATTTTGGGAATTCAATTCAGGTGCTTGATCTTTCATCTAATCATTTGGTTGGTCAAATTCCAAAGGAGATTGGGGAGATGAAAAATTTGTTAAATTTAAACTTGAGTGATAACAAACTTTCAGGTGTTATACCTCAAGAGCTTGGATTACTGCATGGCCTCCTTATTCTTGACCTATCCAAAAATAGATTGAACGGGTCATTACAAAGATATATTGGTGATTGGGTACAAATCAATCACATATATCTTAGTAATAACAAGCTCAGCGGAAAGATTCCGTCGGAGATCGGTAAATTAATTCAACTGAATGTTCTTGATTTATCTTGGAATTCACTCACAAAGGAGATACCATCAGAAATAGGAAGTTTAAAAAGTCTCGTAATGATGAATCTTTCTCACAATAAGCTATCCGGTGCTATTCCTAATAGTTTCAGTAACTTTCCAAGAGGGATTGATATCAACCTGTCTTACAATGAGCTCACAGGTCCAGTTCCCCATATGTTGTCTTTCTAAATGTGTCCGGAGAAGCATTACAAGGAATGATGGTCTGTGGAAATGTTATGTGTTTGAAACTTTGTGAAAATCAGAAGATTATGAAGAAAAATAATAATTTTCATCATAAACTCATCCTTGTAATCATGGTCCCACTTATTGCTGCTCTTTTACTTGGTTTATTCATGTGTGGCCTCATTGCTTATCGACGTAGAAAGAGAAATTCTCCACAGGAACCATCAGGCGAAGAAGGTGGCAAATTTTTCTCAATAACAAGTTTTGATGGACAGGCGATGTATGATGAAATCATCAAGGAAACAAATGATTTTGATGATGCATTTTGTATTGGGATGGGAGGATATGGTACTGTGTATAAAGCTGAGTTACAACCCAACAATATAGTAGCTGTCAAGAAACTTCATTCATCATCTGAGAATGACGATCAAGGCTTCCTAAATGAGGTACTAGCATTAACAAACATAAGGCACAGAAACATAGTTAAACTCTATGGATATTGCTTCCATGCTCGTCACTCATTTTTGATTTACGAATATCTTGAAAAGGGAAGCCTAAAATCGCTCTTAAGTAGTGATATCACAGCAAAGGAACTGGATTGGCTGAAAAGGGTTAGAATTGTTAGGGCTGTAGCGAATGGTTTGGCTTATATGCACCATGATTGTACACCTCCTATCATTCATAGAGACATTTCTGGAGCTAATATTCTTCTCGATTCTGATTATGAGGCACATATCTCGGATTTTGGAACAGCGAAGCTTCTAAAGTTGGATTCATCCAATTGGACTGCGGTTGTAGGCACCTATGGCTATATTGCACCAGGTAACTACCATATATTTTAAACTTATATATACGATACATACTTAATCTCAAGTTATATAACAACTTTTTTTGGATTGTCCTGCTTCCTTCATTGTAGAGCTTGCTTATACGATGGTGGCGACAGAGAAATGCGATGTGTATAGTTTTGGAGTTGTTGCACTAGAAGTGATTATGGGAAAGCATCCAGGAGAGCTTATATCATGTCTGCCAACAATGTCGACTGATGATCTATTGCTGGCCAATGTAGGTGATAGACGGATTCCACGACCATCACCTCTAGTTGAGAAACTAGCTCATTTAATTTTGAATGTCACACGGGCATGTTTGAACGACAACCCACAGGAAAGGCCAACAATGCGCCAAGTCAAAGATTTATTCTCAGTGGATGATCGGCTTTTGATGAAAATGGGTGTATCAGTAACTTAATGCTTGATCAAATTTGTATGATGTCTAGTCATAAGTCTTAAAGTTTAAGAAATTTCTTATGTTTTTCTTTTGTCCTGAATAAAGCAGATATGCAGCGTCATTCAATGTAAATAGCCTCGTGTACTCAGTTGTAGCTATAAAGAGCACTGTAACCTTCACATTTCTGTTATGCTTTCACCATTAACCTCCATTGTTAACATTGTAGATTGTTATCAAATAAGAATAGAAAGAGGATCTAATAAGAAAGGATAGAAGAAGACAGCAGTTTCGAAACGGGTAAACATACAGAAAATTGTTGATAGAGTTAGAAAATTCAAACAAATGAAGGGATAATGCAAATGTCTATAATGTGTTTGATGCAATGTTTCATCTAATTTTCTTTTAGTTGTGGACTTTAAAGGTGTTTACTAATTTATTTTACTTAGGTTCGTAGTCTCAATTGACGAGAGTGGAGTAAAGTTTAGTTGCTGTTAGTAACAGTGGGTCAGTTTTCCTTGTGTTTTGAATAATTGGCAGATTGTTTTGGATTGTTGCTATTAGAAATGGCGTTCAATAGTTACAATGTGTGTCAGTTTCTCAATGTGGCATATCCTTTACTGAAACATTGAAGTTTGCGCGCAAGGTACAAGACCATGGTGCTCGGAATTGGTGATGTTTGTGGCTGCTGAACTGTTAATGATTGTCCGGAACATCTAATTAATTTCTAAAATTCACCCTGGTTGATTATAAGACTTTTTGCGAGTATGTTTGATCTGAGTTGTATTTTATTGCTAAGTTGACAAGCTCAGCAGAAATGAAAGGATTCAAATAGCTGCAAGCAGTTGTCTATGCAAACAATGCTATTGCTTGATATATATGAAAATGCAAGAGTATAGTAGGTACTCCTTCAACCTATCTTGTTAGGTGTTGAACCTATTTTTTTTTTTCTTGGGCTTGCAAGTTATTAGCGAGAGTACCTTTTTAATGGCAGGTAGCGCCATTGCAATGGTACTGTCTTATAGATCTAGATAATGACACGAATTCATTCTCACGGGTTACGAATAGCCACGTCATTGGGTATTGAGGGGTTCATTCATACACTTCATCTTTACTATCCTCAAAATAACACAAGACGAAACTAAGAAATTATTTGCAACGACTCTTACTGTTTTGCTCTGCAGCACGGTACTGCTGTAACGAACATGATGCTGAAGTCAAGAGCGTAATTCTTCAGATCGTGGATCAACTTTTTAAATTTACGTATAACCCCATCGGCAAGTCATCCAAGGGGCTGATATGTTTCCCTTTTGCAACCTTTGTCCAGTAACATTCTATTCGATACACTTTCAGGTAGTTCTTGATCCAGTTTGTAGACAGCCTTAATTTGGATACCATAGACAATCAAAATAATTAGAAATTGAACCATTATAAACAGAATCACGGTTGTGGACATTATCGTGCACCTGATTATTTGGATACAACTAAAGTAAACATATCATATCACAGCGACATCGTTTCGTATTGACATATTACACTAATTCGTTCATGATCCAACTAAAGTAAGTATATCGAATCAAGACTTGGATGCATAGTGAAATGAATACCTGAGACATCTGTAACAAAAAATAAAGAAATGAAAAGTCAGACTTCAACTACACCAAAGCATTCCTCGTATATCACGTGGTTATCGACATTGTAAACTATCGTTGGATTTATAATATAAAATTTAATTATTTGGGTATATATGATATTTATGTAGCTTAATATATATGAAATTGTTAGTTTATGTTAGATACATACTTGTATCTAATTATAAAGTTTTAAAAGATATATATGCAATTCCCCTAAATAAAAATAAGGAAGATCATAACATAAGACTATCTTTATCCATTGGGTTGGCAAATCGGTTTGTAGGAAATATATATATATATATATATATATATATATATATATATATATATATATATATATATATATATAGACAAGCGTTCAAATGTGAACCCTAAATTTGGTGAGAACGCGAGAAGCAATCCTAGCCCTCCATATAATCCCCTCCTTTTTAATATCTAATGGCTAAGATTAATTCATTTTTTGCACTAACTATATACTAAATAAGGGTATTTTTGTAATTACAATAGTCACACCTAATATATATATAAAAACACACACATCCCACACAATTGTAGGTGAAAACATTTCATTCTCTCTGATTATAATCACCTTCAACAATCTCCGGTCATAACCACCGCCGATCAAACCACCACTAAACCGCCAAATCAAACCTCAACTACACCGCCCAATCAAACCTCAACTACACCTCCCAATCAAACCATGACCGTAATCATAATCAATCATAAAAAACATACAGTTCGACAAATATGGTGATGAAGGAGATATCAATGAATTTAGGTCAATGAAGCTGATTTTGGTGAAGAAGATCCACTTTTTCTTCGGACTAAACGAAATTACATTATTTTGATTAAATTTTATTGAATAATTCATAGTTATTATGTGTTTGAACTTATTATTATTGTTTAATTTGTACATAAGTCACATGTGAATATATAGATTACTAATTAGGTTTTAATTGTTATAACTAGTTAATTAGAGGAATTTTGATGATTTAAGTATATTAATATTATCTTCGCGGGAAGATATCGAAGGAATTAAGTTTGATGTTATTAGCGGAATTTTTGATGATTTACGTTTAGTAAGAGTATCTTCACATGTGAAGATATCGCAAGGAATTAAGTTTGATGTTATTAGCGGAATTTTGATGATTTACGTTTAGTAAGAGTATCTTCACATGTGAAGATATCGCAAGGAATTAAGTTTGATGTTATTAGCGGAATTTTTATGATTTACGTTTAGTAAGAGTATCTTCACATGTGAAGATATCGCAAGGAATTAAGTTTGATGTTATTAGCGGAATTTTTGATGATTTACGTTTAGTAAGAGTATCTTCACATGTGAAGATATCAGCAAGGAATTAAGTTTGATGTTATTAGTGGAATTTTTGATGATTTATGTTTAGTAAGAGTATCTTCGCATGTGAAGATATCATCAAGGAGTTTGATGTTATTAGTGGAATTTTTGATGATTTATGTTTAGTAAGAGTATCTTCGCATGTGAAGATATAAGCAAGGAATTAAGTTTGATGTTATTAGCCGATTTTTTGATGATTTATGTTTAGTAAGAGTATATTCACATGTGAAGATATCAGCAAGGAATGATGTTTGGATGTTATTAGCGGAATTTTTGATGATTTAAGTTTAGTAAGAGTATCTTCACCCGTGAAAAGTATCATCAATTAATGAAGTTTTGATGTTATTAGCGGAATTTTTGATGATTTTAGTATAGTAAGAATATCTTCACGCGTGAAAAAAATCAAAAACGAATGAAGTTTTGATTTTATTAGTAGATTTTTTGATGATTTAAGCTTAGTAAAAGTATCTTCCCGTGTAAAGATATGGCTTTCAAGTATCTTCGCGTGTGAAAACAAATCAACAAGGAATGAAGTTTTAATTATATAAAATTTGAAATTCAATTTGGCACAAATCTGATGATCTTCGACACCATATGGCAGGTATGGCTTTCAAGGATGGATGGTCACATGGGCTTGGCTAACTCTGGTTTTGAAGATAGCCGGGGTTACAAATAGTATGCAAAATCAGTTGGCGGGACGGTTAGCAGGAATGCAGATGGAGGTAATTTTTTCCAACTTAGTTTGTAAATTTTAATGTTTTGTTAAGCTTGCACACTCATCATAATTATTTATGATGATTTGTTAACCATCATAAGTTATTATTTCCTACATTCTTGAGGTCTCAACAGAAGATAAAGAAGGCAAGCGTTGGACCGAGCTAGTAGGTATGCGTTGACGAAGGGTGTCACGATAGTTGTTGATGTTGGAAGATATTTTCCGGTGCTCCGAGAAGAGCACTATAGGTAAGATGTTAGTCTGTTTCTTTTAGTTGTGGCACATCTTCAATTTATTCACATTAAACATAGAAAATGACTATGTATTGTCTGTCATTAACATTTCTTATTATGCTGTCATTGGTTGTTGGCTCTTATGCTTCTTTAGTCCTACAAGGCTACAATTCATCTAGACTTCGAAATTGCATCCATTTAGTAATTTCAGTTTCTCCTTTTAGCTATTACAATTTTGGTCTCCTCTTCTTTAAATGTTTTCGTACTGAATGAAAAAACTAAAAAAAATCCATCTTGAATTATTCTAAACCACAGATGGTGTATATTTCTTGGAAGGCATTTGGTCAATATATATGTTTTTTGGTAACTTTGTACGGATATGTATGCATGGGACTATGGGATTATATAATGCTCTATGGAGAGGCTACACCTTGATTTTGTATGTCTCTGCAGACATGACATCCCACATAGGAATTGTAATTCTTTTTGGTGAAGATATCCACATGATTTTCTATTATGTTCGTGTGCCAAATATCCAACAGTTATATACATTGGATTGTTTTAGATATATGTATGCATGTAGCGGCTTTAAATGTTATCTGGTTGTGATATGAAAACCTCGTAATCTATTGATTACCGATGAATAGTCTTGTCTTAATATGATGCCTCTTACAAGTTACATTTCTGATTTCTCTGATCTTGCGCTTCATCTTATAACCCCGCCTCTTCCTCTTAATCCTGTATAAACACAAACACATAGGGACTGTTAGGGAATTTTTTTTCTTAGCATCTGAGCTGTAACGAATTTCTTTGTTATGTCCGTTAAATACTAAATCGGATGTATAATATTTACTCTAATGATGGTTAAATAGTTGGCAATGTGGTGACCAGTAAATGGTTCTTGCCATCTGTTAGTTTAGATGAGGATCCATCTTTTGGTAGAACTCAGAACTAGAGTCCACATGCTTTACGCTATGCTTTTTTGAATTAAACATGCCCAACATTTAAGCCAATAAGTTATTGTCTGGGTGACGATTCGTATTTGTTCAAGCATCTTCGTTCCTCACCGGCTGAAAGCCAGTTTGTACAATTGGTAATTTACTATGTAGACTGTAGACCTGTAATCCTTGTATAGATGTGTTTTGCAATAAGTACTTATTATAAGTTTACTGGTTTTGGTTTTGGTGCAGGTGGATCTCACCGTGAAGCAACAT
Source organism: Chrysanthemum lavandulifolium (assembly GCA_022545495.1). Taxonomy (NCBI): domain Eukaryota; kingdom Viridiplantae; phylum Streptophyta; class Magnoliopsida; order Asterales; family Asteraceae; genus Chrysanthemum; species Chrysanthemum lavandulifolium. Next base: position 292,989,094 of record CM040238.1, on the reverse strand, counting down.
TTCTTGCTTACACGAGCTGTTTCTTTTATCCCATTTCTTCTTATATCAGCTATTTAAAGTATTATCTCACCTTAAGTTATCATGAGTATGTATATTATCGCCATTGTTCAATAAATTTCAAGCAAAATTGACACATATAGCACAAAGAGCTAACTAGTTATTAGTTGATCAATGGTCAAACACTACATAAGACTTTAGGCTATTTGATGTCGTCAACAATGACACCAGGTCTTTTTGGTTTGTGGTAGGAAAAAAGAAATTTGTTTAGATAAACACCACAATCGGTAATGGTGTACGAGATTGGTTAACGTAGGACCTATAACAACCAGTCTATCCACCTTCTTTGAGTTAATCCGACAATGTGATTAACAGAACTATGCAATAAAAATCATTATGAATATATATTTTTACTTGTGACATCATTTAGACAATCTACCATGTGATTTTGGACACTCGTATATTAACTTATTACTTTTATTGATCTTTCTTAGGATTCTAAATTGAAAGTCAAATGTAGCTATTCATAGTCCTTCTCATGTATTCGTGAATCAATGTTGATATGTTTTCCTTTAATTTACATGGGTTCATATTTTGTAATTAGTAGTAATTTTCGATGTTTGACGAAATGCAGAACCGGGTGGTGAAAGATTGTTTACCATATATTGGTTGATAATGGAGGCAATGGTGAAGAAATATCGTGAAATTTAATAGGGTGAGAGATGACATGGATCGGTGGGATGACCACCAAAGTCTACTGGTTTCGCAGTTTAGAAATGCTTCTTCCATTATCGGAAGGTTACAGGTTCTTCACTTTCTGTAGACATATCTATATATACATGTATGTTAAAAGGTGGAAATTGGGCTAGTTGATTACCGGGTCAAAACGGATAACCGTGTGTTTTCACAATGTGTGACGTGAAACACTTTTGGTCCGTATAACTACTATTAGTCTTATCGTATATGATTACAGAAACTATGCTGTTTCGTATAGCCATGATTTAGGAGTTTTTTTTTTTTTTTTTAATTAAATATACATTTTGATTGGCTTTCAACCCATTTGACCCATTTTTCAAGCGAAAAATTTGAACCCAAACAAACGACCCATTCATAAGTGAATGGTTCAGAATTGCGGCCTAGATGTTTAACATTATATTTTTCCTGTGTGATCAGTTGCTTGAAGATCCAAAAAAATATGGTTCCTTGAAAAATCTTGACAACGTTAAAGAAGGTATCTTGACAAAGCAGATGGAATCCCTGCAGACGATCATTCTTTCAATGACTAAAACTCTGTAAGTTTGGTGAACAATAGCTCTAGCTAATTAAATATGCTCAGAATAGTAACGGTCTTGAATCATCATGCATTTTGCCTTTTAGCAATTATACAAGTAGAGGTGGCAAACTGGCAATATCAACCCATATACCTATAATGGGAGTGGGACGATTTGAGTAATATGTTCTCTGTAACAGGTGATTTGACCCAGTAGTGATAAAACATAAGCGGATCGATTTAAATGTAAAAAATTAACTAAAAGGAAACATATCAAATGGGTTAAAGGGGTGAAAATCATCTGCATTGTTTTTACATTTTGAAACGAGTGTACCTTACTAATCCTCATGTTGACAGGCAGGACCTAAATAGTGTCGTTCTCTCTCTTGCAAAAGCTTATCATGATGCTAAGCAACAATTAAAAGGTGGTTCTGTTCAGATCTCTGTGAAACAATTAAATAACCGGATTGGCATTAAACCAAGTCTTGCAGACTGCTTAGAAGGGCTTCGGCTTCTTCACGAGATGTATCAATCAGAGTATGAATGCACCCCCTTTTCTTTACAAATTTGACCTGTAAAGCTTACCGTATTACACTCTGATTAGCCATATTGTTCTGCCCTAATTTTTATACTCTTATGGTTTAGGTACCTGCTTCAAACATCGATTATTTCTGCACTTAATGGCCTTGCCTTGAAACCGAGGTATGTTCTAGATGTTCTGCCTTATATCTTTGTTTTACTAGGATATGTTACAACTTAAAGATTTATACAATATGATTCGTGAGGTTTTCTGATTACAGAAACTGTGCTGTTTCGTATAACCATGATTTAGGAGGTTTTCTGAGTTAAGTAAACATTTTGATTGGCTTTCGACCCCGTTTGACCTATTTTTCAAGCGAAATTTTTATCCCAAACGACCCATTTTGAAGTGAATACTTAGTTCAGAATTGCGGCCTAGATGTTTAACAGTATATTTTTTCCCTGTGTGATCAGTTGCTTGAAGATCCAAAAAAATATGGTTCCTTGAAAATTTTTGACAACGTTAAAGAAGGTATCTTGACAAAGCAGATGGAATCCCTGCAGATGATCATTCTTTCAATGACTAAAACTCTGTAAGTTGGTTATCAATAGCTCTAGTTAATTAAATATGCTCAGAATAGTAATGGTCTTGAATCATCATGCATTTTGCCTTTTAGCAATTATACAAGTAGAGGTGGAAAACTGGCAATATCAGCCCAATTACCTATAAAAATGGGATGATTTGAGTAATATGTTCTCTGTAACAGGTGATTTGACCCATTAATGATAAAACATAAGCCAATCGACCTAAATGAGTTTAGCTAAAAAATCTAACTAAAAGGAAACATGTCAAATGGGTTGAAGGGGTGAGAGTCATCTGCATTGTTTTTACATTTTGAAACGAGTGTACCTTACTAATCCTCATGTTGACAGGCAGGACCTAAATAGGGTCGTTCTCTCTCTTGCAAAAGCTTATCGTGATGCTAAGCAACAATTAAAAGGTGGTTCTGTTCAGATCTCAGTGAAACAATTAAATAACCGGATTGGCATAAAACCAAGTCTTGCAGACTGCTTAGAAGGGCTTCGGCTTCTTCACGAAATGTATCAATCAGGAGTATGAATGCACCCCCTTTTCTCTAAAAATTTGACCTGTAAATCTTACCATATTACACTCTGATTGGCCATTGTTCTGCCCTAATTTTTGTACTCTTATGGTTTAAGTACCTGCTTAAAACATCGATTATTTCTGCACTTAATGGCCTTGCCTTGAAACCAAGGTATGTTATAGAAGTTCTGCCCTATATCTTTGTTTTACCAGGATATATTAACACTTACAGATTTATACAATATGATTCGTGAGGTGGCATGATGGGTGGTTGAGGGTCAAACGGATAAATTTGATACTAGTCAAAACAGGTCAATCACATTGACCCATTAGAGATAAAAACATACCTGCATCGGCCCATGCTTAACAGCATAAGAAACTGAGTTAAAATTTACACCTTTATCATCTTTATTGTGCTCTTGGCAGTTCGCAAATACTATGGTTAATAATACACGATTCTGAATAAGGGAGAGACTCTAGGTTTGATTTCTTTTAAATCGAGTCTAAGTTATTTTGGTGTTATCTTGGTAACATAGGATGCAGTTTTTGTTTTGATTGCTACTATCAACTGATACTTTGTTTTTCTTTTTGTATGTTGCTATGATTAGTAAATACGCATACAGGATTAAAAAATATTTCATTTTATGCATAAAGTTAGAGTCTGAAAATATAGATATGGGTACACTAAAACCAGGCTGTTATTTTGCGTACTTTTGAATAAAGCGTTGTGTTGATTGGTACAAATACTTCGAGCATCTTCTTTGCCAACTCTTTGGTTTTGAGTTTCCAGCACGTCCCTTACACTGGCCTTGAGATCCAATTCCAACTGAAGTTTTTCTACCTGCAATAAGAAAAATAAACCCATAAACCACCACAGAATGCAGATCTTGACGTACTTTAATAAATACTGTACTAGAAAATTATTGAACACAGACCTGCTTCTCCAATTCCTAGGCTCGTGTATGGGCCTTTTGGACCTGCTCCTTAGCATGGGAAGACCCTTTAACCTATCAATCACACAAAGACAAATTTATCACATTATCTGAGCTTTCACGAAAACAATCAATAAAAGTTTAATATACCGCATATGCTAGTCTTACCTCAAGAGAACCTACTTCACTTTGCAACGAAGCAACCCTATCTGACTTTGCTTTAATCACTCTCTTTTTCAACAATTGCCTTCTCTTTTCCATCAATGATCTCATCTTTTGTTCTTAATTCTTTGCTCTTTTTATGAAAAAGTGATTTTCAATCACAACAATAAAAATTTGATTTAAATAAAACACTTTAAACCATTGCTCTACTGCTAATGCTAGTTACCAAACAAAAGATTTGATTTAAATAAAACACTTTAAACCATTGCTCTACTGCTAATGCTAGTTACCAACCCATGTTAATGGCCCATATCTAATAAACAACTGCGATTTTATCTTCTTTAATTTCACATCTTCGCTACCGTTTACGCCAATGTTTGCTCTTTTTGTTCATTTTCTCGGCTAATTAAGTAATTGTATGTTACTACCGGAAAAAAAGTTGAGGCCCCCTTAATACAAATTCATGGCTCCGTCCCTGTGTGTAAGTACAACTTCAATCTATGCCTTGAGGGATGTGTGGGATTGCTATTCCAAAGCAGATTTTGTGTTTAAGAAACAGTGTATTCAAAATGTAGGACTCAATCTGCTTTCTCAAATTCCAAATAGCTTGCTAAAAACAACTTTATGAGTATTTTCGTTCTCTAAAGTCGATAGTTATATAATCTTCTGTAAAACGCAAACACCAAGTTAGTTTTGCAAGTGATTCATTGCAACTTCCATAAATTTCCTAACCTATGGTGTTATTAACTTTGTTCTGGTTCTTCTTGAAGGTTTTGTCCATATTTTTGTTAACATCTGTTTCCAAACAGGCGCTTATACTTGTTAAGTGTCCAAACAGCCCCTAAGCTTGTTTTCTGTCTAAACAGCCTTCAAAAGATATGTCCAAACCCCTTAAGTTATAATCAATCCCTACAGTCCGAAACTTAGCTTCTAAGAGATGAAAGTTGTGCAGAATTTGTTTTATAAGCTAAAATAGTGTGCAGATTTTGGGTTTAAAGGGGCGTTTGGCTGCTGAATTTTATGCTTGTTGGTGGTGTCCTTTGTGTTATCTTATGCAGAAAGTTTTGTGACTTTTTTGAAACTGTTTGGTTGATAAAACATTTGTGCAGAAAAGTGACTTTAAGGGTCGTCTGATTGGTGGTGTCCTTTGTGTTATCTTTAGTTGTTTTGCAGGTGCTACGCTGGCTGAGGCAAATTAGCTCTGAAGGTTACTGAAACGAGTACCCCTAATTATGGTCAAAGACAAGCAAAGTTAGCAATGTAAGAGCACCAACCCATGGGATAAGCAATATAGAATATTATATATGATTTATGATGTTTTATGCGGTATAAATGCATATTTGGCAAGTTTCAAAGAATTTGAGAATGCTACTTGGATGCTTTATGCTTACATTAAGTTAACATGTATCATAACACTTTTGTAGATTGTGAAAAGCTTTCATTTTCAAAACTATTGATCCACTATTGTTTAGGTGTTCAATTGTTATATGGAGTATTTATGTCTTAGCTTTAAAGGGTTTCAGCTCGGGATGACATATGCGTACAAAGCATTTGTGCTTTTGCGTGGGATGAAGTTGAGGCACATAGTTGCAGCTAATTATTATGTATTTGCATTATTAGTGTGCCATCTTTTGATTTTAAAAGCAAGAAGGGTGTCTTTCGCTTTAATTATTATGTTATACGGTTAGCGAGGTTTTCCAGTTAAGATGTTACCGTTTTTGCTTCATAAAGTTTGCTAATGTTGATAATTTAGAAATAATTATGTGGATTGTAATAAAGTAAAACATTCTGTTCGCTTATTTAAGTTTTGTATAAATATCTTCGCGCGTGAAAATTATGAGCAGGATTGAAGCTTTCATCTTACTAGCGTATTTTATATATTAGAGTCGCAAAAATAAAAATATTGATGTTTAATAGAAGATTATTTAATTTTTGTAAGAATATTTTCGCGTGTGAAAATTATGAGCAATGATTGAAACATTGCTCTTACTAGAGTACTTTTTTTTTTATATAATAGAAGTGCAATAACTGGAGATATTGATATTTATTATTTAATAAACGATTGTTGTAAGAATATTTTTGTGCGTGAAAATGATGAGCAGAAACTTTGATCTCAATAGAGTTTTTTATACTAGAAGTGTAATAACCGGAGATCTTAATTTTTAATAGACGATTATTTAAGTTTTGTAAGAATATCTTCACGAGCAAAAATTATGAGCAATGATTGAAGCCTTAGTATTACTAGCGTATTTTTCATATTAGAAGTGCAAAAATAAGATATATTAATGTTTAATGGACAATTATTTAGTTTTGTACGAATATCTTCGCACGCGAAAATTATGAGTAAGGATCGAAATTTTGGTTTTGCTAGAGTAATTTTTATACTTGAAGTGCAATAATTGGAGATCTTGATGTTTAATAGGCGATTATTTAAGTTTTGTAATAATATCTTCGCGTGTGAAAATTATGAGTAAGGTTTGAAGCTTTTGTGCTACTAGCTTATTTTTATACTAATAAGTGCAAAAATTAGGGATATTATTGTTTAATATACGCTTATTTAAGTTTTGTAATAATATATTCGCGTTTGAAAAGTTATGTGCAAGGATTGAAGCTTTGATCTTACTAGCGTATTTATGTTAGTGGTGCAAAATATGAGATAATGATATTCAATGGACGGTTATTTAAGTTTTGTAAGAATATCTCCGCGCGTAAAAATTATGAGCAATGATTGAAGCTTTAATCTTACTAGTGTATTTTTTATATTAGAGGTGCAAATATAGAAAACATTGATCTTTAGTAGACGATTATTTAAGTGTTGTAAAATTATATTCACGTGTGAAAATTATGAGCAAGGATTTGGCGATTAAATTATTTAAGTGTTGTAAAATTATATTCACGTGTGCAAATATAGAATACATTGATCTTTAGTAGACGATTATTTAAGTGTTGTAAAATTATACTAAAAGTGCAAAAATTGGAGATATTGACGTTTAATAGACGACTATTTAAGATTTGTAAAAATATCTCCATGCGTGAAAATTATGAGAAAAAATTGAAGCTTTGAACTTACTAGCGTATTATTTTATACTAGAAGTGCAAAAATTAGAGATATTGATGTTTAATATATGATTATTTAAGTTTTGTACAAAAAATATTCGTGCGTAAAAGCTATGAGCAAAGATTGAAGCTTTGATCTTATTAACGTATTTTTTATACTAAAAATGTAAAAATAGGATATATTGATGTTTAATTGATGATCATTTAAGTTTTGTAAGAATATCTTCACGCATGAAAATTATTAGCACGTATTGAAGCTTTGATCTTACTAATGTACTTTTTTATACTAAAAGTGCAAAACTTGAAGATATTGATGTTGAATAGACGAATATTTAAGTAGTAAGAATATCTTCGCGTGTGAAAATTATGAGCACGGATTGAAGCTTGGTATTAATAGCGTATATATACTAGAATTGCAAGGATATGAGATATTGGAATTTAATTGATGATTATTTAAGTTTTGTAAGAATATTTTCACGTGTAAAAATAATAAGCAAGGATTGAAGAGTTGATTTTATTTGTGTATTTTTTATACTAGAAGTGCAAAAATAGTAGATATTGATGTTTAATAAACAATAATTAAGTAATTATGAGCAATGATTGAATCTTTGGTCTCACTAGCATATTTCTTATACAAAGAAGTCGATGAATAGAAGATATTGATGTTTAAAAGATGATTATTTAAGTTTTGTAAATAATTCTTCACGCGTGAATATTTTGAGCAAGGATTGAAACTCTGGTCTTATTAGCGTATCTTTTATACTTGAAGTACAAAAATTAGAGATATTGATGTTTAATCGAAAATTATTTAAGTTTTGTAAAAATATCTCCGCGCGTGAAAATATGTGAAAGAATTGAAGCTTTGGACTTACTAGCGTATTTTTTTATATTAGAAGTGCAAAAATTGGAGATAATGATGTCTAATTGACGATTATTTAAGTTTTGTATGAATATCTTCTTGCTTGAAAATTATGAGCAAGTATTAAAGCTTTGGTATGACTAACGTATTTTTTATACTAGAAGTGCAATAATTAAAGATATTGATGTTTAATAGACGATGATTTAAGTTTTATAAGAATATTTTCGCATGTGAAAACTATGAGTACGGATTGAAGCTTTTGTCTTACATGCATATATTTTAGACTAAAATTGCAAGGATATGAGATAATGATGTTTAATAGACGATTATTTAATTTATGTAAGAATATTTGCGCTGTGAAAATTATGAGCACGGATTGAAGCTTTGATCTTACTAACGTACTTTTTTATACTAGAAGTGCAAAACTTGAAGATATTGATGTTTAATAGACGAATATTTAAGTAGTAAGAATATCTTCGCGTGTGAAAATTATAAGCACGGATTGAAGCTTTTGTCTTAATAGCGTATATATGCTAGAATTGCAAGGATATGAGATATTGGAATTTAATTGATGATTATTTAAGTTTTGTAAGAATATTTTCACGTGTAAAAATAATAAGCAGGGATTGAAGAGTTGATCTTATTTGCGTATTTTTTATACTAAAAATGCAGAAATAGTAAATATTGATGTTTAATAAACAATTATTTAAGTAATTATAAGTAAGGATTGAATCTTTAGTCTCACTAGCATATTTTTTATACAAAGAAGTGGATGAATAGGAGATATTGATATTTAATAGATGATTATTTAAGTTTTGTAAATAAATCTTCGCGCGTGAAAATTTTGAGTAAGGATTGAAACTTTGGTCTTACTAGCGTATCTTTTATACTCGAAGTGCAAAAATTAGAGATATTGATGTTTAAAAGAAAATTATCTAAGTTTTGTAAAAATATCTCCGCCCGTGAAAATATGAGAAAAATTGAAGCTTTGGACTTACTAGCGTATTTTTTATACTAGAAGTGCAAATATTGGAGATAATGAAGTCTAATTGACGATTATTTAAGTTTTGCAAGAATATCTTCGCGCGTGAAAATTATAAGCAAAGATTGAAGCTTTGATCTTACTAGCATGTATTTTATACTAAAGGTGCAAAAATAAGAGATATTGATGTTTAATTGACGATTATTTAAGTTTTGTATGAATATATTCATGTGTGAAAGTTATGAGCAAGTATTAAAGCTTTGGCCTGACTAACGTATTTTTTATACTAGAAATGCATAAATTGAAGACATTGATGTTTAATAGACGATTAGTTATGTTTTATAAGAATATTTTCACATGTGAAAACTATGAGCACGTATTGAAGCTTTAGTCTTACTAGCATATATTTTATACTAAAAGTGCAAAAATTAGAGATATTGATAACTAATAGGTGAATCTTTAAGTTTTGTAAGAATATCTTCACGTGTGAAAATTATGAGCACGGATTGAAGCTTAAAGCAAGTATGGAAGCTTTGGTCTTACTAACGTATATTTTATACTAGAAGTGCAAAAATTGGAGATATTGATGTTTAATAGACAATTATTTGAGTTTTGTAAGAATATCTTCGCGTGTTAAAATTATGAGCACTGATTGAAGCGCTGGTCTTACTAGTGTATATTTTATACTAGAAGTGCAAATTTTATAGTGTATATTTTATAATAGAAGTGCAAAACTGGATAGTTGGGTGGCCACAAACAGGTTCAGGTCATGTCAAGTAATGGTGCAAACATGGCCAGCACACCCGACATCCAACACCCGAAAGATTGATATCATTTATAAATAATCAACACCTTAGGTTTTTAACTATGTGTATAAAATCAATATTATTACCAAAATAATCTAAATTTGTATCAATAGTACGGAGTATTTATAAAGTTGCTTGCATTAGAAAAGAGACATTATCCAACTTCTATCCTTGTAACTTGTTGCCCATATAGTTACAAGATTTACTTGACCCGTTTGAAGACACAGCACAAACGGACCTATTCATAAGTAAGCATGTCAAAATTGATGACGTAGCAAATAATTACTTGTCATGATGGCAATATCAGTAAAGCTTTATTTCTTTCTCCAACACCAGGACATTTAACAACTGCAACCTTAAGTGTACCTTGACATTGAGATGTCTTCTTCAAAAATGAGCAAAGGGGAAAAAACCTTAACTGTACCTTGAGTGCATTGACTTAGTTGAGTACTTTTTTCTAGCAAAGGAAAAATCTCTTTCGCACTTGATGGACTTTAGCATTTTCAAATTCCACAGATAAATTGTTCTCGTTTGCACGAAATGAGGTGACATGTATTCTTTGTGAAGATATCAGTAGAAGCCCAAATCAACTTGACACAATCTGCAAAATATCAGTATAATTTTCCAAGCTCCCACCAATCAAAACTCTCTGTCTATTATCTAGTTTCCGAAAAGCCTATGTGCAGGATAATATGAGCCTACACTAAATTCTAAAGTACAATTGATTACAATCCCCTGTGGAATGCTATCTTCCACACCAAGGTTATTCTTGTTGGAATTCTTCCACTGAAGCAACCCTGCACCAAAAATTGTGCTTTTTAAGCTCATACTTGACGTTAACGCTGGGATTTTTTTTTGCGTAATCTTGGACATATACTATAAGTAATTGCTACTCCGTTTATAGATGGGTCGATCGAGTTATATATCATCTCTAACAAGTAACATAAAAAACCTTTGCCTAAAAAGTGGGTAGAACAGGTCCAATATCTCTAGTGTATTGCTAGTTTCTTTTAATATACCTGCCGTTCAAAAAAACAACAATATTACTTGTGCAAAAGACCTATGAAATCAGTTTAAATAAAAAGCTTAGATTATTATTTGCATATTTGAAATACTAATTTATACTAGCAAAAGAATCGAAGTGTTTGGACAAGAAGCGTTTTGGGTCAACTCCCTGACCTGTTCCGTTTCAACCCGTAACACGTTTCAACCCGTAACAAAAATTCCCTTATGACCTGAACCTGTTTGACCCATTACTCAGCCGGCCAGACCCTGTTTTTGTTACCACAAAGTCTAACTATGGGGGTTGACAAATCAACTAACCGTTTCAAGATTTCTGGAGAATGCATCTTTCATAAAGAGCCACAAGCTCTTTCTTGTTGGGATTCTTCAACTGAAGCAACTCGGCACTGATAAATCATTATCTGTAGGAAAGTATTCTAGAGTAGACATTAAAATTTAAAAAGAATAGCTGAATCTTATATTATAAGATAAATATGGAAATATTCCGCCATATAACAAATAAGTTAATCAGGATTAGTACCAGGGTGAGAAAAGGTAATATTCCGAAATAAATTCTTAGAAAACAATAGTTTTTCCATAATATCTAAAACAACATCACCTTTGGTTGACGCTGAATGAACTTATCAGTAGCTTCTAAAAGTCGAGTATTATCCACACTATCCATGGAGAATATTCGCCGAGCTAGCCCATTCTTTTGTTCTAGTATGGCTTTCAACAAATGCTCACTCTCCCAAATCTGATGCTTGTTCTCCTTTGCCACTTCAGGCGAAGACATCTTGCCATGCCATCTCTGTGAATTCTTGCTGAGAAATCTGACATAACATTAGCCATACATAAGTATACTATAGGAAAAAATAACTATTAAGCTAAACACCTCAAGTCAAGAAATATATTATATTGCTTGTTAGCACCAACTACAGAGAAGTGCATTTATTGAGTTGGCAAATATATCATATTTATCAGCAGTTAACTATAAGTAATATTAGAGCCCAAATGAAACAAACTAAGATAGCAAGCAAACACAAGATATACAGAGCTATGAATAAGCATTTTAACCTCGTGAAATTAACCTTTAACATTTCATTCTTTTACGAAATCAAATTAGTTATATGATAGTCCTGTTGGTTAAACTAACGTAAGTCGATCTCTCCCCACAGCGATCACGAAACCCTTAAACCCTAACTTTTAATCGCTTCTTCACTAAATCTGCTAAATTCCTTGTGTTTGATCATCAATTTGTTTTAGTTAGTAATTAACGTTCTGTTACTTACTATCCCGATCGATTGGTGCTTGTTCATGAGTTCTTGGTGTTTTGTGAAATCGTTTTTTTTTTTTTTAGGGTTTTGTTTCAAACCGAATTGGCTTTTGTGATCGCACCACCTCGTGATTCTGTTCTATCCTAATCGGTGGTTGGTATTTAATTCTAAATCTATCTGTTTTGGTCCTGATTCTGATGGGTTAGGTTTTGGTTCGAATGCGTTTTAAACCCTAACATGCGTTAGGGTTTTTCTTCCTTGTTATTGTCTTTGCTTATGCTGTTTGCTGAATCTGGGTATTTCTTGTGTTTCTTGGTTTTGTTAGTGGGTTTAGAGAGATGGAAAAAGGGTTTTTAAATTATACTAGTGCATCCAAATCGGTGACTGATGGTGGCAAAGGGTTGGACGAGGGCAATGACCGGAATATGGGTGCTGCACATAGTTTGGCTGATCCTCGTAGGTTGTCGACTGTAAGTGGGGATGAAGGAGTCTTTACTATGAATACGGAAGCTGGTGTGATGTCGAATGTAGGAGAGCAACCGCTCGATTCGCCTCTACTGACCTAATGTCGAGCGGTTGATTGCTAACGCCCATCGAAATTTGATGCGACAATAAATAAAATTGTGATGATATTGCTAAGATGGCTTCATCTTACGGTGTGCACAACTCGAGTGGTAATGGTACTAAAGGTTATTCGCACATATTCCTGTCGAGATTTGATGTGGCTATGCAATCACAATTGTATGGTACTAATCATTCTTATTCGATCTTAATGCTTATTTGGTGGAAAGAATGTTTCTACTACGGTCTTAATGTGAGTGATGGTATACATAATGAAGTGAGGTCGTTTGCTAATGTGTTAAACTCGAAGCGTGTGTCTAGGAAAATTAATTTTCGTTCATTGGTGAACAAGAATCGAATAGATAATAATGATCTGATTCTTCCTAAGGTCTGCTATGGAGGTGTGTTTAACCGCTATGATAATACTCTTATTGGCTTCTTTGTCGGCAAGAATATTGCATTCCACTTGGTCAAGAATTATGTCACCAATACATGGGGTAAGTTTGGTTTAAAGAAACTTATGAAGAATGATGATGGTGTATTTCTCTTTAAATTTGACTCTAAAGAGGTGTTGAGAATGTTCTTCAACGAGGACCTTGGATAATTCGTAATTCTCCTATCATTCTCACTAAATGGACTCTGACGTGCTATTGTCCAAAAGTGAGGTTACCAAAGTGCTGTGTGGATTAAATTGATTAATGTGCCATTACCGCATATTCGGAAGACGGGTTGAGCCTTATTGCTACTCGGTGGGTAAGCCGATCATGTTAGATGCATTCACTAGCTCCATGTGTGTTGACTCATGGGGTCGTATTAGTTTTGCTCGTGCTCTTGTTGAGTTATCATCGAAGTGAACTTAAACATGTGGTAACTATGGCTATCCCTAAGAAGGATGATAGTGGTTTTACAACGGCTAGTATTAAGGTTGAATATGAATGGAAACCTCCACATTGCATGGAATGCAAAGTATTTGGGCATGATAATGCTTGTTGTCCTAAGTCTCTTAAGGAGCATCATACTGATGCTCACACCTCGACCTTGGATGTGAATGATGATGGTTTTAAGGTGGTGCAGAATCGGAAAGCCAAATCCCAAGGTTCGAAGTTGTCTAGTGGTATTAATATGGGTAAGGGTCCTAAATTTGCCCCTAGGAAGCAGGTTTATATCCCAAAGAAGAAGACGCCGGACGTTGCTACTGTTACTGCTACAGGTACTCCTGTTTCTACTTCTAACTCTTTTGGGACACTTGAGGTGCAAGAGGAAACGGGCATTCAAAGTCCTGTGGTTGATTCTAATACTGAGGAGGCAATGATTGAAGATTCTGCTGGTTGTCCTAAGGAAGCAGAGGTGGATACGGGCCGTACAATAGAGGTTAATGAGGATGTGTTTAATAAGACTGGTTCTACATCACATGTATCGCTTATGAGTGATTCAATGGGAACAATGGATGTTGGTTCTACTCCATAGTTGAGAAAATTGGTAAGCTTGAAAACTACTTATTCTTTGGAAAGCTACTCTTGTGGATGATGATGGTCAACCTATTCCGCCTACATCGTCTATTAAGAGAGCTAACCCTTTTCTAAAGTGGGAGAGATTGAGGTATCGACTCGAAGATGAGGTTGTTGCTAATCCATTTGATGAGTCTACTAATTTATTTGGTGGTGGCCAAGGGTATGAAGATGAGTATGATGAATATGACTTGATGACTATTCAAACAGTTCGTGATCTTCACGGAATTTGGATGTCTTTAATGCCATGTATGGCACAACGTTTCAAGGTCCTAGGAAGTAATTTTATTTTGTTATGTCATATGTTAGCATTTGAGTAGTGGTTTGTTTTCTTGTTTAGAGAATTGGAAGTGTCTTGTTATGTAAGCTTTATGCCTATGTAGGGTGAGATATGAGACTTCACTCATATCCATTGTACTTAAACGTTTATTTGGTTAATATATTTACCAGGGTGCAGGATTACTCCCCTTTACCCAAAAAAAAAAAACACAATTAAAGAAATGTCGACCAATATATACCTTTTTCTGCAGTGGCTTGGACGGTATCACAGAACTGCTTTTTAATGTCGAAGATAGTTTAATTTGGAAGCAACATCTTGACGGTACCACAGTTACTAAAACTTACTGAACTTTTCACACGCGCAGAAAAATATCTCCTATATTTTCACGTGCGAAGAAAAAATATCTCCTATATTTTCGCGTAAAAATATCAGACAGTTACTAAACACTTACTGAACTTTTCACGCGCGCAGAAAAATATCTCCTATATTTTCACGTGCGAAGAAAAAATATCTCCTACATTTAATCTCTACTATATTCTAATTTACACAAACTTTAATATGTGATTATCAAATTTTCATTCATCGTCTATATTTCCGCATATTCATATAAATTATATACTATTAATAAACTTTAATTAACTCGCCTATGACAATTAACATCTAATTCATAATCTATACTTTCACATGTGACATATCTAGACTTGAGCAATGATAATAACTTCAAACGCATAATAATTCACAATTCAACATTAAAATTTTATTAAAAAGAACAATTACTCGATATTGTGTAATTTGATCTGGAAAGTTCGCTTCTTCATTAATCTCATTTCCAGTTGTCTAAAATATAAGAACAAAACTTAAATTCAATAATGAATGGTCTAAAATATAATTATGCAGAACATACTAGATGAATTTGGCTGCATTGCACGGTATCCTTTGGTACCAAGGGCTAATAGCATCGCTGCTTGACCAAATCCCATGCCGCAATTCACTGTATAAACGTCCGACTTGCAGTACTTGAGGCATATTATAAAAGAAAACATAAACATATCAGTAAAATGCACAGAAAATAAAGACTAACATCGTCAACTAATGATGAGCCAGATTTTCGAATTATGGACAACAACAAAAAGTGGATTAACGCTTACAGCCATGATGTCAGCAATAGCGTAAGCCTCGGTTAACGGTCTCCATTTTGTCATTCTAGGCAATGCAATGTGGGAAAAATTAATATATGAAGATAAGTTATGAAATTTCCAAATCATAAAAGAAATGAAGTTTTACCTGTGTTCTAGATGAATTAATGTATAGATATATAGGCTTTGAAGGATTATCATAGTCCAACCACATAAATTGAGCAACAAGAAGCTTGGTTACAGCCGGAACAATCTGGAGCAAAACGATTATTTTAGCATAATGTAACAGTATAAACAAAGAATGCAATAAATTGAGGTAGACTGTCTGGATGAGCACTTCTAGGTATTCCGGCAGCTCTGCCTCCTCCACGATACATGCTAACGCTCATACTGTATTTCGCGAAAGGCCTGTCATTCATTCCAGATAGACTCCACATTCCTCCATGATTCAAGTAATTATGAGAGGATGAGATAGTGTCCTGCCAATAAGGTAAAGCACTAAGTGTAAGCCTTGCTAGTTCTACAAATTCCTTATACATTTAGACATGCTGTGAATTCTCGAAATGATTCCAGAAAAAAAAAATCATGCCAAAACATTTACTGTGACTTTGGGGGAATAATTACATCGACATGTACACATTAGATCTAGGATTTAATTTATGAAAAGGAGCTACAAAGTGAAAATACCTCTGTAACAGCTTGCCGCCTTATGGGATTATCTTCCGTCATAAACATGTCCATCTAAAGGACTAAGACCGTAGAGAGATTGAGGAACATTCTTGTAATTGTCCATCACTGCAAAGGTGAAAAGGAAAAGACACAGGTAAGTCGTACTGAAGTCTCAACTTCCAGTGTTAATATCTACACAGAATTCACTATAGATTTCAGTGTGGCTTAAATTTAACTAAACACTACAGCTTTATGGTTACATAAATACTTTGTTCATTTCAACAAAACTCCTACACGTGGTTGTTAACTTCAATGTAAGTCATGATGATGTTCACCAGCAACAACATCGATACCCTGAAAAGATTATCAAATTTTATAGGTTATTACTGTAGTTGACGTTAGAATAGAAGATAAGTTATTACTGTAGTTAACTTTATACCCTTTCAGTTCTTCACTTGTTTGTTTGATGTCTATTTATAATAATTTCATCTTCTTAACCCAGCTATTTTTGGCATAAGACTAGTTTGGTTTAGTGTATCTAAAGGGTCGTTTATGAAGATGGTATGTTGAAGTATCATTGGGTTGCCAATAGATCTAGAAGTATCACCACATACAATAAGACCAAAGCATCAATCCTTGCAGAAAATCTTCACGCGTGAAGATATTCTTATAAAACATAAATAATAGTCTGTAAAGCATCAATATCTCCTATTTTTGCAACTCTAGCATAAATAGAACGCGAATATGACCAAAGCATCAATCCTTGTTGAAAATCTTCACACACGAAGATATTCTTACAGAACTTAAATAATCATCTATAAAACACCAATGTCTCCTATTTCTGCAACTCTAATATAAATAGAACTCGAGTATGACCAAAGCATCAATTCTTGCCGAAAATCTTCACACGCGAAGATACTCTTACAAAACTTAAGCAATCGTCTATAAAACATCAATATCTCCTATTTTTGCAACTCTAGTATAAATAGAACCCGAATAAGACCAAAGCATCAATCCTTGCAGAAAATCTTCACGCGTGAAGATATTCTTATAAAACATAAATAATAGTCTGTAAAACATCAATATCTCCTATTTTTGCAACTTTAGCATAAATTGAACGCGAATATGACCAAAGCATCAATCCTTGTTGAAAATCTTCACACACGAAGATATTCTTACAAAAATTAAATAATCATCTATAAAACACCAATGTCTCCTATTTCTGCAACTCTAACATAAATAGAACTCGAGTAAGACCAAAGCATCAATTCTTGCCGAAAATCTTCACACGCGAAGATACTCTTACAAAACTTAAGCAATCGTCTATAAAACATCAATATCTCCTATTTTTGCAACTCTAGTATAAATAGAGCGTGAGTAAGACCAAAGCATCAATCCTTGCTAAATATCTTCACGAGCGAAGATATTCTTACAAAACTTAAATAATCATCTATAAAACATTAATATCTCATATTTTGCAACTCTAGCATAAAAAATACACTAGAAATATCAAAAGCTTGATTCCTTGCATAAAATTTTCACACGTGAAAATATTCTTAAAAAACTAAAATAATCGTCTATTAAACATCAATATCTCCTAACCAGACGCGGCAGCCAACGCTTAAGATTAAGATCAAAACACTAACCAAACGCTTAATTTCAACTAAAATCAAGACAAGAAGGCAACATATCTAAAACAATCAATTACTTGGAGTATCATATAGTATCTTCACATATGACAAGTTCTAACATTTACAATACATAAACATAAAAACCCTAAAAAACAGTAAAATAAATAATTAGTTGAAGATAAGTACCATTCATCATCAAACGATTGTTAAAAATTTATAATTTTTATCAGACTGAATCAGAAAACATCAATTTAATCATCAACGCCGCAGTCAACGACAAAGATTAGGAAGGTCACAATGGAGAGACGGCGGAGATGATGGTGACTGGAGATTGATGATGATTACCGTTGTGAATGGTGGTGAGCGGGGTGAACGGTGGTGAAAACTGTGGCGGTTCGTGGTTACGGTGATGAACAGAATGGTGGTTGAGAAGAGTATTTGTTGGTTTCACACTTCAAAATGAGGTGTGTGTTTTTTTTTTTTTTATATAGCAGGACTAAAAGTAAAAGGATGATTATTATAGTTTTTAGTCTCAATATTTGAACTTATATTAGCCATTAGATCTAAAAATGAGGATTAGATGTAGGGCTAGGATCTCTTCTCGTTCTCACAAAAATTAAACTTCTCACATGAAACACCCCTATATATATATATATATATATATATATATATATATATATATATATATATATATTAGAAGTGTGCAAAGAATGAAAGTGAGGTTGGCAATCCGGGTTGTTTAGTTATTTGCAAATATGATGCCCAACCTTGCCACATGTCACATTTTTATTGGTAGGTTGAGTTGAGTTGTTGATAAATTGTAAAAAATGTAGATTGGCTGTATGTTGTAGAGGCACTTTATTTTGCATACTCAAAAATCTTTGCATACTAAGGGATAAATCTACATCTTTCATCTAGTTTGATCTAATGGTGGTGATTAACCTTAGATTTAATATGTCAAAACTTAAGTCCAATTTTATTTTTTATTTTTTATTTTTTGTCTTTCTTTTTTGTTTTCTCATTATTTGTATTTTCATTAACCACTTTTTTTAATTGCATGTTTTTTTTTTCTTTTCGTTTTCTCAGTTTTTGTCCCTTTTTTCCGCTTTTTATACGTTTCATCTCTTTTCATACGTTTCGTCCGCTTTCATACATTTTCGTCCTTTTCATACCTTTTCGTTCGTTTCTTAGGTTTTCGTCTGCTTTCTTACGTTTTGTCCGTTTCATACGTTTTCATCCGTTTTGTTACGTTTTCGTCGGTCTTGTTACGTTTTAAATACATTTTCTTACGTTTTGTCCGTTTACATATGTTTTCGTCCGTTTCTTACGTTTTCTTACGTTTTCATACATTTTCTTACGTTTTCATCTGCTTTCTTACATTTTCGTCCGTTTCATACGTTTTTGTCTGCATTTTCTTATGTTTCGTCCGTTTCTTACATTTTCGTCCGTTTCATACGTTTTCATCCGTATTCATACGTTTCGTCCGTATTCATACGCTTTCGTCCGCTTTCTTACGGTTTTGTCCGTTTCATCACGCTTTCTTCCGCTTTCTTACGTTTTGCTGTTTTCTTACATTTTCGTTCGCTTTCCTAGGTTTTCGTTTGTTTTCTTAGTTTTGTCCGTTTCTTACATTTTGTCCGTTTCATACCTTTTCGCCTGCTTTTCTTTCGTTTCGTCCGTTTTAATACGTTTCGTCGGTTTTCTTATGTTTTGTCCGTTTTCATTTGTTTTCATTGGTTTATATACGCTTTCGTCCGGTTTTTACGTTTTCGTCCATTTTAGATGCTTTCATCTATTTTCGGATGTTTTTCTTCCGTTTCATACGCTTTAGTCCATTTTCATCCGTTTTATACGTTTCGTCCGTTTTCATGTCACACCCCAAATTACTGCTTTTGCAATGAATGAAATTCACGGGGATGACCGTTATAGCATCAAAGTTACTGATTATATCGAATGACCTAAAGTGTCGTTTGAAAATATCGTTTGATTAAGTAAAATAATCGAGTTTACAAATATAGGTCCCAAAATATTTTCAATATACCAAAATGAGTTTGTTACAATCAAAGCGATAGTTAAGTGCATAAAATATATATGAGGCGCGTCGTCATCGCGACTCTATGATAAGTCCACATGCATGCCATGAAGTGAATGTCTTAGATACATGAGATAAAATATGCTAAAAGTGTCAACACAATAGTTGAGTGATTTCATAGAGTTTGGTTGAATTGTAAAGCCTTTAAAGAATGTTCATGCACCAAAGGAAAAGTTTTTGGTCATAAAGAATAGTCCACAAAGAAAAGGCATTGCAAATCCACTCATTTCAAGTTCCACCCATACAAAACTTGCAACTGTGTGTTCACAACCCACCGCCAAAAGTAGTATGTCTAGAAGTCAAGTGCGTTAACATAATAGTTCACAAAGCAAAGGCATTGTAAATCCACTCGATTCGAGTTCGCCCATACAAAACTTGCAACACGTGTGTTCACAACCCATTCCACAAAATATAGTGTGTCTAATAGTCGAGTATAAGTTACCATAATAATTCACAATATTGCACCACGTATATAATAATTCGGGGATGCTCGAACATGGGAGACTTTGCCTTTGCTCGAACCGGGAGACTTTGGGACAAGAACGCCCGTAACATAGTGAGACGTTACGCTCCGTAACATGGGAGACTTTGCACACTCCACCAATAAGGCAAGAATTTTTGAGAACGCTCCGTAACATAGTGAGGCGCTCTGCTCCGGACCGGGAGGCTTTAGGTTGAAAATGCTCCGTTCCCATAGGAGACATTTTGCTCCCGACCGTGGAGGCTTAAGGTTGCTCGAACAAGGGAGACTTTATAGTGATGCTCGAACAAGGGAGACTTTATAGTGATGCTCGAACAAGGGAGACTTTAGGTCAAGGTCATAACACGTTTGGTTTAATAAGTTCAAACAAGTAATAAGTTTGTATTTAAGTTTAAGAGTTCCGTTCAAAAGATCGTAATTAAGTTCAAAGATTTAAGTCGAGTTCAAGAGTTCGAAGCAGACAAAGAGCTCGAATAATATCAAAGGTACAAGATAGTCGAGCGTTCAAAATCACGTCAAACAAGTTTAAAATATATCAAAAGGGTCCTTGTACAAGTTAAAGAGTTTAACTATATGTTAAAAGGTTCATATCAAGTCCAAAGTGTTCACTTATATGTTAAAGAGTCCGAATCAATTTAAAAGAGCTCAAATATACGTCGAAGAGTTTAAAATCAAGAAAGTGTTTCAACTAATAGCGTTCATAACATAGTAATCTGTTTAGTTCGGCATAATCTACTTACGTGCACATAGAGTGAAACCAAAAGATATTTAAGTTCATATAAATGTAAAGTAAAGAAAGTAGTCGAGCATCAAGTAGTTGAGCACAGATCTCCCCGAAGAGTTTATAAAACAATTAAACGAGTAAAAGTGGGGCTACGAACTCACCTGTTGCAATAGTTATGATGACAAAGTGGATGCACGAAATGAGACGCAACACTCTAGCCATGACTTGAATGATTATGTGAAAAGATGATGAAAACCTTATTAATCTATAGGTTTTATTTCAAAACCTTAACATAGATCACTTCTAAGACTTGATAATCACTTGGATCATGAAAAATATGGTTTCCTTTTTCTTCTTGCTATGGCGGTTCATGGGAGGAAATGGGAGAGAATTTGCAAATTACACCAAAAGATATATGAGTAGTATGTGTATATAATTAATATATAATTAAAATAACTACATGACAAGTCTAGTTGAGATATTTGTGAAATATTGTGTTGTGTCGTCTTGTTTTGTCGACAAGAATAAAAGGAAAGAAAGGTAATGTGTTTTTATTGAGTAAGTATTTAAATGTGTATGATTAGTTTGTATGTTGAAAGTTAAAATAGGTATTTAGGGTAGCGTTAGCTAGAAATAAATTTTAACGGAACAAAATAAAATATATCGATGTCATAAAAATTATAAAATACATTCCTTACAAAAATTTAGTGAAATAATAATTATCGAGTAGCATTTACGAAAACCGTAAGTAAATATTTATATATAACAATTTATATATAAAATAAATTGAAAACATCGGGTAAACTAATATTATAATTTTTATAGTATTAAAATGAGTATAAAATATATCGGGATAAGTTTTGGGAAGTGTCGGATCAATTGTTCAAAATAAATGTTAAATGCGATAGTGTTTATTTAATAAAAATTATCGTTTAATGAAATATAAATTTGAAAATGAGTGAAAATTGAGAATTGTGACATTTCGGACCTTTTTCCGTTTTATACGCTTTTCATTCGTTTTATATGTTTTGTCCGTTTTCATACGTTTTCGTCCGTTTTTGCGGTTTTATACGTTTCGTCTATTTTCATATGTTTTCATGCTTATTATTAAACTTTATTATATTACATGTCTAATATCAATTGTGATATTTTATTATAAAAAGTTAATGTCTAATATCACTTGTAATATTTCATAAACAAACAAGTATGTTTTTTAACATTGAATATCACATGAGATATTTCATTGCTCTCATATATCTTTATATATTTATCAACTATGTGTTTTCTAATCTTTTATAATTTTCGCCATAAGATAGTTTTTGCCTTTCATCGCAATTGACAAGCGCATATTTTTTAATGCAACCAATGTTATCTATCACTTGTGATATTATACTCTTAGTAGAAATAAAAGGGTTAAAGTCTCTTTAGGTGACTTCTTATTTTGTTAAAAAATGATAATTTCATGCAACACTTGTTTTATTTTGAGAATATGTCAAGTCTCTATTTTCATAGTTTGCTTCCTTTTTATTCATTTTGATATTTTTAAGTGACACTTATTTATCTCTTGTGATATAACACTATAAGAAAGATGAAGAGTACACTCTTCATCATATATGTTATCGGTTGTGATCAATGTTGCAAAATCGAGAATCATTAGTCGGGCGGTCGACCACCACATGTAGTAATCGGTCAAGGCGGGACTAATCGGTGATTAATCGGATTGGTATTTCCTGCAAGTTTTAGGTATTTATGGAGACCAAACTAAAATCTTAAGCGATTCCAAGCCTACTATGTTTCCAAACCTCAATAAAAGGCTCTAATTCTTATTATAAGGCCCATTGTGCGTTATAAGTGAAATAAACGATCCCCATTGTCGTCATAAGTGAAATTATTATTTTTTACGATTCGGACGATTTTTACTGTTCGGCCGATTTTTGACCGATTCGGCCGATTATTGACCCATTTTTAACCCGACCGATATTTTGACCGATTTTCAAAATTCTTAAAGGTGTATGACCGACACCGATTAATCGGCGGTTTTGCAACACGGTTGTGATACTCAACTAAGAATGTGAAATATTAAATTCATACCAAATGTGATAAGAATTTAGTATTTTACCAAGTATATATGAAAGAAATGATAATAAACATAACTTATTATATTCTTGTGATGATTTTCATTTCTCTTTTGTGTTTTAAAAATATTTAAGAATATTTTTGTTTTATGATAATATGAAATATTAGAAAAGGTGTTTAGCGAAAACAAGAGATGTTATGAAACTTTTGTTAGACTTGTGGTGGATTTTTCTATTTAATGGATACATTGTGCATGTTTGGATAGGTTTTATACGAATTTAAAATATCTATGATGAATCAACAAACTAAAAAGTTATGGTTAAAGAAAGCACGCATCTTTATAAACAAACTAAGTAGCTCAAACACCGTGATATCACACATGATATCGATATCACCTCACTTATGATATCACATGATATAACGGTGATATCACATTATATCACCGGTGATATCACAAGTCATATAAACTATGATATCACACATGCTATCACCGGTAATATCACACGTGATATCAGCGGTGTTATCACACATGATATCACGTGTGATATCACAAGTGTTTGAGCTTCCTCGGTTTGTTTATAAAGATGTGTGCTATCTTCAACCATAGCTTATTTAGTTTCTTGATTCAACCGTAGATATTTTCAAATCCCGCTATAAACCTGTTGAAACATGCACAATGTATCCATTAAATGAAAAATCTACCACAAGTCTAACAAAAGTATCATAACATCTCTTGTTTTCGATGGAACAATTTTCTAATATTTCATAATAGCATAAAACACAAAATCTTCCTAAATATTTTCAAAAACACAACCATCACTTTCTTAGTTGAGTATCACAACCGATAACACATACATGATGAAGAATGTAATAATTTTCATCTTCCTTACGGTGTTATATCACAAGAGTTAAATAAGTGTCACATACAAATATCAAAATAAAAATGTCTAAAAGCGGACAAAAGCGTATAAAATCGAATGAAAAGCGATAAAAGCGGACAAAAACAAACAAAAGCGTATAATAATGGACGAAAACGTATAAGAGCGGATGAAAGCGTCGAATATGGATGAAAACTTAAAATATAGATGACAACGTATGAAAATGTCTAAAAGCGGACGAAAAACATATAAAGATACGAAAATACATGAAAACTTAAAATACGATTTAAAACGTCTAAAGCGGACGAATGTTCATGAAAACCTAAAAACATACAAAAGCGTATGAAATGACGAAACGGACGAAAACATAAGAAAGCAGACGAAAACGAATGAAAGCGTAAAACACGTCGAAAGCGTATGAAAATGGACGCGAAGCGAAAGCGGACGAAAATGAGTGAAAGCGAGCGAAAGCGTATGAAAATGGACAAAAACGTATGAAAACAAGCGGCGTAATAAACCGGCAGCGGACGTGGCGGGCGGCGTGAAAACAAGCAGCGTATGAAAGCAAGAAACGCATAAAAGCGGATGAAACGTTCGAAAGCGGTGAAAAGTCTAGAAATGGACGAAACGTATGAAAACCGGCAAAAACATTTGTAAGCAGAAAACGTATATAAGCGTATGAAAGCGTCGAAAGCGTCGGAAAACGGATGTAAAAGTGCAACGGATGAAAAAGTCGAAATTAGATGAAAGCGTGAGCGAAAACATATGAACACGGACTAAAGCGTTATAAAACAAGCGGCGTATGAAAGCCAAAAAACTTGAAAAAAAAAGCGTGAATTTAAAATTAAAAAAAAAGAAAAAAATGAATTTTAATAAATAAGAAAGAGAAAATGACAAAGAAAAGGAGAAAAAACATGGACATAGGTTTCATATTAAATTTTAAGTTTATCCCTAATATTAGATCAAACTAGATGGATGGTGACGATTTGTCTCTTGGTAAACACCAAAATAAGAATAAACATTTGAAAATTACTTATTGGTTGTATAGGTGGAAGAAAGAGAAAATAATATTTTATTAAAAGAATGGGTTGTTGATAAAGATAGTTTATGTGATGTGTGATATCCTTTTTCACTTTATGTGTCTGTTTAGAAATAAACATTTTGTCAATAAATAAAAGTGATGTGTCATAACCTTTTTGACTTTACGTGTCTTATTAGAAATGAAACATTTTGTCAATAAATAGAAATAAAGGAGGACCGTAACTTAAGGATGTTTTGGAAACATGTAGGATACAAAACAGGTTTTAAGTTGGAGTGTTTAAGGGATAATTTTTTTCTTTTTGATTCTTTCCTTCTTTTATTTTTTGGTATCCTTTTTAGGGTGACTATTTTTAACAAAAGGTTGGGCTATTAGCCAAATAAAATGTGTTATTGCTATGATAATTTGCAAGTATAAGAAAAAAACACTTATTAGTTATGCGAAGGGTTATTTCGAGAATAAAAATGGGCGTGAATTGCAAAACTAGCATGTACATAAATATTGAATGTTGTTGAGTTTATGATATATAAAATACAATAAAACATAAAGACATCAAGAGTACAGCGGAAGACTTAAGATCATAACAAATAAATTAATTAGCGAAAGTATGCGTAGCGTACCTCTTGCGAATATCAAATCCCTCGAGCAAAGCAAAACCACCCTCGAGCAAAGCAAACCAAAGAAGTACTTATTGGTGTAAGAATAATGTCTTACAACCACGTTCTTGTACACACGTACTATTAGCGATTCGATCACGAATGCTAGTTCTTGATCACAATAGAATAACCAAACACCTTGTTATGCTCAAGGTCACTCGTAAATCCCGTTACAATGGGGATTCACTCGTCGACCAAGAATAAGAGGAAGAAAAGAAGAAGTTTGGCCTTCTAATGAAATCAAGTGTACCAAAGGATGAATACATGGGGATGTATTTATAGCCTTATGGTAGATGTCATGTTTACTATGGTTTCGATGTGGGATTCCATAGTTTGGCCAAAAACAAGCCCAAAGAAGGTTCCTAAAACCGTCTCTTGGCTTGTTTACTTTTCTTCATATCCGTTGACATTTAACGACCAATAGTCACTTTCGATAAGTGCTTATCGCTCGTTTAGTCGTTTATTGTGAATTTAATAATTAAACATAATATTTTATATTAATTATTTAAACATCGAGTCTCATACGTAAAGTGTGCAATCCGTGGTCACGAGTTCGAATCCGGACATTTACGTGCTTGTAAATATATACATTTTCCAACGACTCCCACTTGGATATGTTTACAAAGCGTGAAATGACATTGGTTAGCGTCTAGCAACACGCCAATGCCCGGTACAACTCGTGTATGGTTTTCTGGAGAAAACCAAGTTTGATGATTCATCATCATATTCATCCTTTGTTTCTAATACCATGTTAATAAGAATATGGATCTCACTCATTTCTTAATTAACTATTACATTTCTCGCTTTATGTGATTGATTAAGATTACCAATTCTTACGAACATATTCCGAAGACCTTGGGCATGGCCATGCAAACATCTTAACAACCCTACGAGGGGCCCGGTAGTATTGTACTTCAAAATAAATTTGAAGGAAACAAATCCCATTTTGACTACAAGCGGGATTCATAAATTTCGCAACACTTACGAAAACAACCCTTATAACTACCGATTCGTATAGCGTTAAATTGCTTCACAAAATGCACTACATCCATGACATATCTCTTGTATCTCAAGTCGGAGGATAAATATCCATGATATACTTAATGACAAAGATCCATAAAGTATCATCATGTGAGTGGGATAAGTCCTATACTCAATTCATTGAATATCATCGAAATTAGTCATGCTACGCATCAATATACTTTCAAGTATATTCTAACTAATACTCGATTTGTCTTAATTCAATATCATTCCCATGTTATTGATTGACAACGGACTATTTAGAATAACTTAAGTTATTCATGGATTTAAACATGCAAACATAGGACACAATATTATAAATGAAATTAAGCGTATACCGTACTTTAATTCATTATAAATAATAATTGTTTAACATCCTTTATCCAAATACTAAATAGATCAATGCATGATAATACTAGTTAATGAATTTTGCCACAAGTCATGAGAATCATACTTGTTGACAAGGCATAATTTCAATTAACTTTGATCTATAGGAATTTTGAGAATACTTATTTCAAAAATTCAATAAGTGAATTTCTTGTATATGTTTACACATATCTTGATATTGTCATATCATTCCATAAGGTGCGTGATAAACTGAACCACCCTTTTATGACAATCATCTTTCAAAACTTTAAAGTTTTAAAGTATTCTTTTCTTTAATGTATAATGCAACTATGCTCCTAGTTGAGCATAACTAGTCAACATGGTCATCATCAAGGATACCATGACTAGAATTGAGTGTCATCTCAATTATACCGGCATCATTGTGTACAACAATATGCTCTTTAAACGTCCGTAAACTTGAGCGGTTATAGTGTAATGTTGGTGCCTACCAAACTCAAGTTTGTTGGCAATGACAATTATGAAATAATTGCCATATTTCCATCCATAGAATCTAGGAGCATCTCGGTGTGGAATGTGATTCTAAATCCAAACATATTCCTTTTAAAATATTTATTACACTAACAACTTTCAATGTTGTCAAATCATCTTGTAATCAAGCATGACACAACAATCTTATACACAACATGATGTTCATGATGAATCTTCAAGTTAAACTTTAAGATCTCATCTATCTTGTCAAAGATATGTATTCATCATGTCCTATTAGACTCATTTATTTACCGCATATGTTTATAAACATATTTTTCAAGGTTATATATCTTATTTCCAAATCTTACAAGCGAAGTTCATTCCCAACTAAAACTTAATTTAGGTGGAATGTAGTTGCCCATACAACATATAAGATTTAAAATAATACTCCCACTAGCTTTTAGGAATACTTATGAGCTATCTTATTTTAATTATTAAATCAAACATGGATTTAATATTAAACATAAGAAACATCTCTTAGATGCTTGCATATATCCATTCATGGATTCTTGCGGTTTGTACATATCCAAGGATTATTTGAATTCATAAAACTTCTTTGTATTACTCATCGTCCTCATAAAAGTAATTCCACAACAAAGAGTTATGACATTCATTGTCAAAATTTCATATCAATGAAACTAAGTATGACAATTATAATCTTTATATTTCTATTTAATGTATCTAGTAAAGAATATTCAATCATAGTTAATTGCTTAAATATGATTAATATTATTATCACTAGACATGCATTAAATATGTGTACAATATTGTCCATATGATTTCTACATAAAGATTTAAACCACTAGGGTTTCCATCCTTTGAAGAAACTCATATTCATTATTAAGATAAACCAAGTATCTAAAGTTGATTATCTTTATGGATGACATCTCAACATTCATAGTATGATTGATTTACCACAATTCAACATTTGATAAATTCATCATTATGATTAACGAGCTTACCATGATCACGTAACTCATATTCCTCAACATATTAAATATCGAGATATCCTTACGAATCTATGAATGACAATTCCATCATATTAAGGTCTATCATTTTCATGTTTAGCCTCATTATGATATTTGCTAGTGCATTTTAGAAGATTATGTATTTTGTAATTCAATCTTTCAAGATCTAAACAAAACTCCCACTTGCCTTTTAAAAATTTAAAGATTACCTTTAAATAGTTTATCAAGTAGAGCAACAATACATTGTTCTCTTTTGGGATACTACAAAAACATTGTGAGTTCTAACATTAGTTTGTTACAACTCACTCTATAAGTAGTTTAACAAATTGAACTTCATTTATAAGACTTAATGTGATTCATCACATTCCATAAACAAATGGTGTCTTATCAATCTTCTAGGTTGGAGTCTTATTGAGTATATTCAATCTATACTCAATCTTCTAACCTTGATAACATGTGGAAGAAACTATAGTTATCTTGAATCAAACATGCCAATAGATTTTGATTCTTCTAGCGAACATACCATAAAACTATGGTATTTCATTAGAATTAATATTGTAAGAAAATCTAACAATATTATAGATAACCATCTACTCTATGGCTTACCTATTTACCAACAAAGTAAAACTTAATGGTACAATAGAATTACCAAATCAATTGCATGCATTATAACACAAGTATTTTGACCAAGTCAAAAGACATATCGATTATAATCCCACTATCGTTATAAGTCATTGATCAACTCATTGACTTCATGCAAATGTCTTAAAACATAGCAAGTTAACGTCTTACTTTATATTGTAAGTCTTTAAAAGACTTTATGTTTGTGACTTTACAAAATCATAAACATTTATAATTAAAGTAATTATGAACACCACCTCAGGTTTCAATTAATATTTCAAGTTAATAATTACTACATATATTTAAGTCATTCAACGAATACTTAAATTCAAAGTAGTATTAGATTACTTCATTTAATTATGTCATTCCATGAAATGTTCCATGTAAGCTGAGAATCATCCATGCTCGTTCTCACGACACGTGGATATTTTACCTTGGGCTACAATCTAGTTCACGTTCTCACGTAACATAAATTGTAACTACAAGTGTTTCTTAAATATTGAATGACATAAATATTTAAAATAAAGTAGTCTTTGTTATCATCTTGACACATGTTCTTAATAGGGCAATCATACATATTTAAATGTATACTTCCAATTAGAACGTTATTCTCTTACTTTTCAGTCAAGAGAATTCACTTAAATCATATTAATATGTATTGTACCTTGCACACAATAAAGATTTCTCCCACTTGTGCATGGAACAACATCATGTAACATATAAACAACACGATACACGTTCGTTTATTTGATTAATATGATTTGTGTCATAGATATAACTAGTAGATTTAGGACTATATTGATTTGTAAGGAAAGCGCATGACAATCCTTAAAAAACATAAGTGCCTACAATTGGAAAGTAATTATCTTTTGAAGATAATCGGGTTACTACACGGAAATAAGGCTTGTAGCTCCCCTTGAATTAGAAATTATTAAAACAACTTCTTATTCGGTAATGCAACACAAATACTCCCTTTGAATCGACAACATTGTAAGTGTTGCATAACCGATGAAAACAACTTGCTTGCTTTTTACTTTCTTACACCTTTAAAGAACCATACGTAATCATTACTAAGGTACTAAAAGTGTATTCTACTCTTTGAATGATGGGTTATCCATCAATGTTATTAACTTGAAAAATTGGGTATGCAATTTCTTCCTTATGAGTCTACCATCCCATCTTGGTATGTAGCACCTTTAAAGGTTAAAGTAAACCAAC
Source organism: Chrysanthemum lavandulifolium (assembly GCA_022545495.1). Lineage (NCBI taxonomy): Eukaryota > Viridiplantae > Streptophyta > Magnoliopsida > Asterales > Asteraceae > Chrysanthemum > Chrysanthemum lavandulifolium. The sequence goes on along the minus strand of CM040238.1, from coordinate 292,958,692 downwards.
TAGATAAATTAAGCTAGTTTTCCTTTTACCAATTTTCGCGGTAATTAGTCTAGCTTCTAATTTAGTAACTCATATACATGTTTTCCGGTTAACCAACATTCATGTTTGTTACAAAAGGATTCATTCACCTAATGAAGGTAATGAAATCTTTATGGAAAATATGACGTGCAATTCATTGCTATGAGTTACATTAGAATTTAGACAATTCAAAACGTTCCTATTATACCTTTCTCATTCATGAAAAGAATAGGATTGAGTCTAATGCTTCTCCCATGGAAAAGAGACTTCGTTTGTCTTTTCGGTAAATTATTCTCGATCAAACATTTGTTTGAAAGCGAGAATGGAACAATTTATTGATCAAAGACTAAACTTCGTTTACGGTTAAATGTTGCAATTATACATTCAAAAGAATTACAAAATTCAATTTTAGTATTTTCGATAATTAACCTTTTCAAGAAAATTAAACACCCATGGTTCATAAACATATAACCATTTAATTTTCTTTGAAAACTAGGATCCAAATTGTCATAATCTCATCACGTCGGTTGATGCGCTAGTAATGAACCTTATACAAAGTGGTAGAGCTTGTGCTCAATTGCCAATTTCAATTGCAATTCCTAGATTTATGGGATTTACATATAGCCAATTTCAATTGCCATGTAAACATGTTTTATCCCATCTTATGCCTTGAGTTGCCGTTCTCACTACAAAACTCAATTAAGTTGTCCAACTTAAGCGCAAAATCGTCCATGCCCGTTCTCACGACACGTGGACATTTTACCCTTTGATTACGATCTAAGTCACGGTCTCACGCAAATAAAAATAATCTTAGGTGTTTCCGTTTCGTTGGATGGCATATAACTTAAATTAAAGGGTAATAGTTTTGATGTAAAATCAAATATGTACAAAGATGTCATGCATTCATCTTCGTAACATAGGTTTTATTAAAACATTTATATCTTGTTTTAATGTTTAAGTTTTCATCATCAAACTTTAATTGAGGTATTGGTTTCACCAATCAAGGAATTTAGTGTTAATTATCATCCATTATACCGTACTTTTGCATAAGTGTAAACACTTAGTGTTTGGATAATTACCACCGAAGTGGCGCATGGAATCAACACTAATTCGCCCTTAAGATGAGCTTGCACATTTAATGACTTACTAAGTAGCTCCACTCGAACTTACGAGGCGGAGGACCGGTGTGCGCTAAAGCACAACCTTAGACATCCATTCGGTGTGTTGTGCGCACTTCTTTAAACCCTTTTATTAGTTCATTCTCATGGGTGAGCCGTTCGGTCATTTGTACCAAAGTCATCAATCAATTAAACGATTATGATTACTATTCTTAAAAATACATGTTTCACCATTGTTTAGGTCGGTTTATTTTTCTTTTAAAAATACCCTTGTTACTAAAACACAAACAAGCAAGTATTTGAAAAATAAACAAATAAACAATGAATACATAACAAATAAAAGTCATGCATATCAAATAGCCACATGCAAACGGTTTTGATAAATCTTATTAATAACCAATTCTAGATCATCAATATGCATATATTTAATTAAGACTTCCACCGTTTTCATCTATGTACAAGGTGAACCACATGCATCGATTCATCGATTGCGTAAGTCAAAACTAAATATATACCACATAGCACATAATTGATTAAATTAATAATTATTGAGGTCTTCCCAATTTAAGATCTATCATAATTTAATGTATATCACTTAAAACATGAAAGACATACAATAAAAGCGGATCCATGATAAAACATGCGAGATAATTATCATGGATATAAATTACATAACAATTAATGCAATTAAGCGAGTTACGCATATACACATAAAGTTGCATGCATCTTAGGGTTTCTAATCCAATTAAAACAATAGTTTACAAAACCTAATTAGGGCACCAAAAAAACGCCCCCTCAAAATTAGGGTTTAGGTTTTGCAAACCCTAGATCTAAGCATACAAATAATAACACATTCATGTTTATTTTAATTATGTGTTTGATAATTAATTACTTGTTATACAAGGCTCGTGATGCCCTTTGTTGAGTTTATGATATATAAAATACAATAAAACATAAAGACATCAAGAGTACACACGGAAGACTTAAGATCATAACAAATAAATTAATTAGCGAAAGTATGCGTAACGTACCTCTTTGAATATCAAATCCCTCGAGCAAAGCAAAACCACCCTCGAGCAAAGCAAACCAAAGAAGTACTTATTGGTGTAAGAATAATGTCTTACAACCACGTTCTTGTACACGCGTACTATTAGCGATTCGATCACGAATGCTAGTTCTTGATCACAATAGAATAACCAAACACCTTGTTATGCTCAAGGTCACTCGTAAATCCCTTACAATGGGGATTCACTCGTCGACCAAGAATAAGAGGGAAGAAAAGAAGAAGTTTGGCCTTCTAATGAAATCAAGTGTACCAAAGGATGAATACATGGGGATGTATTTATAGCCTTATGGTAGATGTCATGTTTACTATGGTTTCGATGTGGGATTCCATAGTTTCGGCCAAAAACAAGCCCAAAAGAAGGTTCCTAAAACCGTCTCTTGGCTTGTTTACTTTTCTTCATATCCGTTGACATTTAACGACCAATAGTCACTTCGATAAGTGCTTATCGCTCGTTTAGTCGTTTATTGTGAATTTAATAATTAAACATAATATTTTATATTAATTATTTAAACATCGAGTCTCATCGTAAAGTGTGCAATCCGTGGTCACGAGTTCGAATCCGGACATTTACGTGCTTGTAAATATATACATTTTCCAACATTCTTGGTAATGTATCGAACAAGGAATGTCGATCGAGGAAAGTGCTAGTCCGCCACCAACTTGGCGATCAAGTTGGGTCTATTAAGGAATCTATGCGATTCTTGGTTTGGGTGACAATAATTTGGGTGTGGAGCAGATTGTGCAAATCTCTGGTACTATTGGTGGTATGGATTACGATTGTTTTGTTGCGTCCGGCAAAGGTACACCTCTTGTTGGTCTTGATGGACAAGTGGAGCCGGTTTCACTTGATTCAAGCCCTAGTCATGATATACACCTTACGATTGACCTCTTCAAAACAACCTAATGTGGAGCGGTTGATTGCTAATGCGCATCGGAAATTTGATGCGACAATGCATAAAATTGATAGTGATATTGCTAAGATGGCTTCATCTTACGATGTGAACAACTTCGAGTGGTATTAATGGTACTAAAGTTTATTACGCAAATACTCCTCGTCGAGTTTTGATGTGGCTATGCAATCCCAAATGTATGGTACTAATGCTTTGATGGATGGTAAGAATGCTTCTACTTACGGTCTTAATGTGGTGATAGTATACACAATGAAGTGAGTCGTTTGCTAATGTGTTAAACTCGGAGCGTGTATCTAGGAAAGTTAACTTCCGTTCATTGGTGAATGAGAATCGAATTGATAATCATGATCTGATTCTTCCTAAGGCTGCTATGGAGGTGTGTTTAACCGCTATGATAATACTCTTGTTGGCTTCTTTGTCGGCAAGAATATTGCATTCATTTGGTCAAGAATTATGTCACCAATACATGGGGTAAGTTTGGTTTAAAGAAACTTATGAAGAATGATGATGGTGTATTTCTCTTTAAATTTGATTCTAAAGAGGGTGTTGAGAATGTTCTTCAACGAGGACCTTGGATAATTCGTAATTCTCCTATCATTCTCACTAAATGGACTCTGACGTGCTATTGTCCAAAAGTGAGGTTACCAAAGTGCTGTGTGGATTAAATTGCATAATGTGCCATTACTTGCATATTCGGAAGGCGGGTTGAGCCTTATTGCTACTCGGTGGGCAAGCCGATCATGTTAGATGCATTCACTAGCTCCATGTCGTTGACTCATGGGGTCGTATTAGTTTTGCTCGTGCTCTTGTTGAATTATCATCGGGCGATCTTAAACATGTGGTAACTATGGCTATCCCTAAGAAGGATGATAGTGGTTTCTGACGGCTAGTATCAAGGTTGAATATGAATGGAAACCTCCATTGCATGGAATGTAAAGTGTTTGGGCATGATAATGCTTGTTGTCCTAAGTCTCTAAGGAGCATCGTCTTGATGCTCGCTTTCGACCTTGGATGTGAAGGATGATGGTTTTAAGGTGGTGCGAATCGGAAAGCCAAACCCCAAGGTCCGAAGTTGTCTAGTGGTATTAATATGGGTAAGGGTCCTAAATTTGCTCCTAGGAGGCGGGTTTATATCCCAAAGAAGAAGGCGAGACGTTGCTCTTTTAATGCTATAGGTACTCACATTACTACTTCTAACTCTTTTGGGACACTTGAGGTGCATGAGGATACGGGCATTCAAAGTCACGTGGTTGATTCTATTCTTGAGGAGGCGATGATTGGGGATTCTCTTGGTTGTTCTAAGGAAGCGAGATGTGGATAAGGGTCGTCAATGGAGGTTAATGAGGATGTGTTAAATAAGGCGGTTCTACATCACATGTACCGCTTGTAAGTGATTCAATGGGAATAATGGATGTTGGTTCTACTCCCATAGTTGAGAAAATTGGTAAGCTTGAAAAACTACTTATTCTTGGGAAAGCTACTCTTGTGGATGATGATGGTCAACTATTCCGTCTACCTCTTCTACTAAGAGAGCTAACCCTTTTCTAAAGTGGGAGAGATTGAGGTGTCGATTACGAAGATGAGGTTGTTGCTAACCCATTTGATGAGTCTCGCTAATATATTTGGTGGTGGCCAAGGGTATGAAGATGAGTATGATGAATATGACTTGATGACTATGCGAAAGCAGTTCGTGATCTTCACAGGAATTTGGATGCCTTTAATGCCATGTATGGCGCAGCGTTTCAAGGTCCTAGGAAATAATTTCGTTGTGTCATATGTTATCATTTGAGTAGTGTTTTGTTTCTTGTTTAGATAATTGGAAGTATCTTGTTATGTAAGCTCTATGCCTATGTAGCGGGCTAATATATGGGATCTCACTCATATACATTGTACTTAAACATTTATTTGGTTAATATATTTACCAGGGTGCAGGATTACTCCCCTTTACCCAAAAAAAGTCTCTCAGTAAATTAGATTTGAGCAAAAATCAACCCAATGGTTCAATCCCTTCATCGTGGGTGATTTGAAGTCTTTGAATATCCTTTATTTGTACAAAAATAAACTCTCTGGACCCATTCCAATTGAATTAGTCTCTCACTGGTTTAGAGTTGAACGAAAATCAACTCAGTGGTTCAATTCCTTCATCATTGGGTTATTTGAAGTCTTTGAATACCCTTTATTTGTACAAAAACAAACTTACTGGGCCCATTCCAACTGAATAGGGAATTTGAAGTCTCTCACTAACTTAGGTTTGAGTGAAAATCAACTCGATGGTTCAATTCCTTCATCGTTAAAAAACCTGAGAAGCCTTCAATATCTGTTTCTCGATGTCAACAAGTTATCCGGTCCTATACCACAAGGAATCGGAAGTCTACAATCGTTTCAGGTGTTTCTGAGCACAAATCAGTTGATTGGCCAATTGCCTGGTGATTTGTTCCAAGGGGAAACCTTCAATACTTTTTAGTAAGTGAAAATCAACTCTCTAGTCCTATTCAAAGAGGGCTATGGAATTTCTCCACCTTAATAAGAGTAAGCTTTCATTTTAACAAATTTCGTGGAGATATATCAAATAGTTTTGGTGTCTACGCAAGCTTATATTCCTTTGATGTCAGTCATAATAAATTTCATGGTCAACTATCTCCTAACTGGGGTAAATGCAAAAACTTGACTACATTAAAGATAAGATATAACAACATCGGTGAGCATACCACGGAGCTTGGAAATTGATTCAAGTGCTTGATCTTTCTTTAATCATTTGGTTGGTCAAATTCCAAAGGAGTTTGGGAGATGAAAGTTTGTTAAACTTAAACTTGAGCAATAACAAACTTTCACATGTTATACCTAAGAACTTGGATCAACGCATGGCCTCCTTACTCTTGACTTATCCAAAAATAGGTTAAACGGGTCATTACAAAGATATATTGGTGATTGGGTACAAATCACTCACACATATCTTAGTAATAACAAGCTCAACGGAAAGATCCCATCAGAGATCCGGTAAATTACGTCAACTCAACATTCTTGATTTATCTTGGAATTCACTCACAAAAGAGATACCATCGGAAATCGGAAGTTTAAAAAGTCTGGAAATGATGAATCTCTCTCACAATAAGCTATTTGGTTCTATTCCTAATGGTTTTAGTAAGATGCCAAGAGGGATTGATATAGACCTGTCTTACAATGATCTCACAGGTCCGGTTCCACCTTATGCTGTCTTTCTAAATGTGTCTGGAGAAGCATTACAAGGAAATGGTTATCTGTGTGGAAATGTTACAGGTTTGAAACTTTGTGAAAGTCAAAAGATAATGAAGATAACTAAACATTTTCAATAGAAGATCATCCTTGTAACTACGGTCCCACTTTCTGCGGCTCTTTTACTTGGTATATTCATGTGTGGCCTCATTGCTTATCGACGTAGAAAGAGAACTTCTCCACAGATACCATCAGCGAAGAAGGTGGCAAATTTTTCTCAATAACAAGTTTTGATGGACACGCGATGTATGATGAAATCATCAAGGCAACAAATGATTTTGATGATGCATTTTGTATTGGGATTGGAGGATACGGTACTGTGTATAAAGCTGTGTTACAACCCAACAATTTAGTAGCTGTCAAGAAACTTCATTCGTCTCCGGTTGTTTTGGTGCAAGTTGTGGGAATGATGCTGAGCCAAGTCGTGATCCGGTTGTTTTGGCGGCGTGCAAGAATTTTGAAGAGGCTATGCGTGGTGTTAATAATTCGTCTCCCAAGGTTCAATTTGCGAAGCCGGTTTCATATGCGGGTGCTACGTCCAATGATTCTATAAAGCACAAGCCTAATTTTTGTAGGTTGGAATGTAGTAACAAGTCTACTGAGGTGGATCTCTCCGTTCCTCTGAAAGTAGTGGAGGAGGTAAACTCTAAATTTGAGAATACCCTTTATGGTTATTTTCTTGGTAAATGTATTGCTTTTCTAGTCGTTCATTATCATGTTCGTAATACGTGGGGCAAGTATGGTATTCAAAAGTTTATGATGAATACTAAGGGCTTCTTTTTCTTTAAGTTTTCCACGCGTAAAGGTGTTGATGATGTTCTTGAAAATGGACCGTGGATGATTAGGAATGTGCCAATTATTCTTAAAACTTGGACTTTGAATACTAATCTGCTTAAAGAGGATTTGACTAACATTCCGGTGTGGGTTACATTTCATGATGTTCCTCTTGCTATGTTTTCTGATGATGGTCTCAGTCTCCTTGCTACATTGATTGGTACTCCGAAAATGCTAGATTCTTACACTAATCAAATGTGCTTGGATTCCTGGGGCTGTAGTAGTTTTGCTAGGTGCTTGATTGAGGTTCGTGCGGATAAGTCTCTTCCGGAAAGCCTCACTGTGGAGATACCCTTACTGGAAGGATCGGGTTCTACTATTGAAAAGATCCGGGTTGAATATGAATGGAAACCGCCAAGATGTGATACGTGTAAACGGTTTGGCCATACGCTGCTTGACTCTCCTAATTCTGTTCCACCGTCTACTCAGCATAAACAGAGTACTGATGATTTCCAAACTGTAAGTAACAATAATAAGGGTAGGAATGGTGGTACAAGTGTTCCTGGTAAGGGAGGTTTTAACAAACCGGGTGTTGGGCCTATGTTTTGGTATCAACCTAAAGCACCCCCTAATCCCAAGCAGGTGGATAATGCTACATCTAACAAATTTGATGCACTTAATGTGATCGATACTAATGAATGTGGTACTCCTACTAATATAGTGGATTCTTGTCGTTCAATGGAAGCTACGGAGGTTGGGAACATTAAGGCCAGGAATGTATCACAAGAACCTCTTGTGAGTGATTCAATGGAAGCTAACGAGGTTGACCATACCCTATTGTTGAGAAAATGGGGAGCTTGAAAAGCTTCTTATGGATGGGAAAGATACTCTTGTTGATGATCTTTGGTAATCCTATTAAAAGGTTGATTATCACGGTAAAAGGATCTTCCGTCTACCGTGTATTAAGAGTTAACCCATTCTCTAAGGTGGGAGAGATTGTTGTCTCGGCGGTGATGATGAGGAGGTTGTAAACACCTTTGATGAGTCGAGTAACTTATTTGGTGGTGGTCATGATCGAGAAGATGACTTTGATGACTATGGTTATGATAACTATGCGGATCAAGGTTTACGATCTTCCGGTAATTTGGATGCCTATTACGACACGTATGGTATCAAGCTCCAAGGCCTTGGTAGAAAGTAAATGTTATCTTCATAGGAGTCTGATATTATATTTTGAGTAGTGGTTTATTTTCGTTTTTAGAAAATAGGAAGTATCTTGTTATGTAAGCTTTTCGCCTATGTAACGGGCTGAGATATGGGATTCACCTATATCCATTGTACTTAAACGTTTTTTGGAGTAATATATTCACCGGGTCATTGACCTTTTACCAAAAAAAAATTAAAAAAAAATAAAAAAAGAAACTTCATTCATCATTTGAGAATGACGATCATATAGGCTTCCTAAATGAAATGCGAGCATTAACAAACATAAGGCACGAAACATAGTTAAACTCTATGGATATTGCTTCCATGCTCATCACTCATTTTTTTTCGAATATATATCTTGAGAAGGAAGTCTAAAATCGCTCTTAAGTAGCGATATCATGACAAAGGAAATGGATTGGTGAAAAGGTAAGAATTGTTAGGGTCATGTAGCGAATGGCTTGACTTATATGCACCATGATTGCACACCACCTATAATTCATAGAGACATTTCTGCAGCTAATATCCTTCTCGGTTCTGATTATGAGGCACATATCTCGGATTTTGGAACAACAAAGCTTTTAAAGTTGGATTTATTCAATTGGACTGCGGTTGTAGGCACCTATGGCTATGTTGCACCAGGTAACTACCATATATTTCAAACTTCTTCTCAAGTTTCAGATTTATCTGATATAACAATTTTTTTGGTATTCTCATGTTTCCTTCCATGTAGAGCTTGCTTATATGATGGAAGCGACAGAGAAATGCGATGTGTATAGTTTTGGAGTTGTTACACTAGGAGTGATTATGGGAAAGCTGATACACAGGTTATTTGATGATTCCAGGATCGATATTATGAACAAGATTTACAAGAATTGATTCTTTATTATAAACAAAATAATCTGTTATATTGTTATTGAGACACACTTTAAAACGTTACATCGTACTACATATATCAGGGGTTCTAATGAACCATCGTGACCCTTCATGAACAGGTACAACGATTTTAACTAACTTCTTGTAACTAACGTTAACTACCTATAACTGCTAAATGGTTACTAACTATCTACTTAACATGTTCAGCGCCTTGACATCCGTTTGTTACAAATTAAACCTTGTCCAACAAGACTTATGCAATTAACGTCCAACAATTCCTCCCTAATTGTTTAAGTCTTGTTCTTCGAGTCTCCATGCTCTTCTCCGCGTTAGTATCACCGTTTTCCAACAACTCGTTGTTTACCCAAGTTGTTTCATCTTGTTTCTTGCCTCGTTGTTGTTTTTGTTTCCAACCCAATTCGTACACTAACAAAACAAACCCTCGGCCTCTTCCTTTTTGTTGTCGAAGTGTTTTTGCTTCCCACAAACCAATAGCAATACTTACGGTATCCTTTTGATTTGTTTTCGAATTGTTTTTCTTTCCAACGAGCCCTAAACAGAATTTCTTCCTTCCTTTTGCTCTCAGTATACCACACTACGCGTTGCTTTGTTTCTCTTTGTATGTTGGCTTGATTTTGTCTCCACAACGTCTCCAAGATTCTTTCTTGTTCACGGCATCCTTCCAACCAAATTAGGTTGTTCACGGTCTCCTTTCAAGTTCTCTACGTTGCCTTTGTTTCTTTTCCTTCGAAATCCAAGCCCTTTCCTTCACACAATCCTTGATACCCCTCACGATATCCACAACCAAAAACAAACGATATGTTTGTTTTTCTTCTTTCTTGTTGTTGTTGTATCCTTGTGTCGCCTCGATGCTTTTTCCACAAATAATCCTTGAGTACTCTTTTCCTTCTTGGTTGTATCACAAACCCTTTTCCACAACAACGTTCATTGCTCACGTTTTAACCCCGCGTACTTCCTTCCCTTTGTGTCTTGTTTAACCCGGTTTCACAAAGTTCCTTACCCACTCGTTTTCCTTCACAAACGATTGTTTGTTCCTTTCCAGTGTCACGTTTACAGCAAACCACAAAAGAAACCTAGCCTATACTACTCTTGTTCCACGCTATCCTTTTAAGCGTCAAGACCTTTTCCTTTTTGTTGCTGCATTTATGCAGTTACCAACAAAAACCTTGAACAATATGGTTTCCTTCTTTCTTGTTTGTTGTCGCGTTTCCAGAAATCACAACAAACAGTCTCTTCTCTCTTGTTCCATGCTATCCTTCCAAGCGTCAAGAGTTTTCCTTCTTTGTTGCTGCGTTATTGCAGTTACCAACAAAGTCCCTGTATAATTTTCTTTCTCCTTTCCTTTGTCGTCACTTTCTAGTCCCAACAAAGGTTTATCCCACTAATATGTTTGGTGTCCACGTTTTCAACTTCACACAAGTTCTGATCGTGCACTATCTCCCTTGCATCTCCTAATTATTTAGGTGTCGTTTCTGTTTTGAAATAAACACTCTTCCCACCGAGAAACTCCTTGTTCCCAGCGTGCTCTTTCTCCCTTTCTCGTTTACTGTTCTTGGTTGAAATCAAAACCAAACAGTAATACAGTTCCCGTTCTTTGATTTTCAGACATATCAAAGTAACAGTAATTGGTGTCCTTTATTTTCGTGTTCTTCATTCCCTAGTTTTATGAGATGAAACAACCGTTGGCCTTTTGATCAATATGATCAGAAGTGAAACAAATTCTTGCAATCTTGGAACCTTTGGCTGTGATACCACTGATACACAGGTTATTTGATGATTCCAGGATCGATATTATGAACAAGATTTACAAGAATTGATTCTTTATTATAAACAACATAATCTGTTATATTGTTATTGAGACACACTTTAAAACGTTACATCGTACTACATATATCAGGGGTTCTAATGAACCATCGTGACCCTTCATGAATAGGTACAACGATTTTAACTAACTTTAACTACCTATAACCGCTAAACGGTTATTAACTATCTACTTAACATGTTCAGCCCCTTGGCTTCCGTTTGTTACAAATTAAACCTTGTCCAACAAGACTTATGCAATTAACGTCCAACAAAAGCATCCTGGAGAAGTTATATCATGTCTGCCAACAATGTCGACTGATGATCTATTGCTGGACAATGTAGGAGATAGACGGATTCCACGACCATGAACTCTAGTTGACAAACTAGCTCATTTAATTTTGAATGTCACACGGGCATGCTTGAACGACAACCCACAGGAAAGGCCAACAATGCGCCAAGTCAAAGATTTATTCTCAGTAGATGATCGACTTTGGATGAAGATGCGTGTATCGGTAACTTAATGCTTGATCGATTTTGTATGATGTCTAGTCATAAGTCATAAAGTTTAAGAATTTTTTTATGCTTTTATGTTGTGCTGAATAAAGCAGATATGCAGCAATAGATTGTCATTCAATGTAAATAGCCTCGTGTACTCAGTTGTAGCTATAAATAGCATTGTAACCTTCACATTTCTGTTATGCTTTCACCATTAACCTCCATTGTTAACATTGTAGATTGTATTTAGCGCTAACATAACTGATAAAGGTGTGAATTGTGTTTGTAATTGAGAATATCTAGGAAGTGATAAGTAATCACATCAGTTTGTGGCTAGATATTATTACAATTAGCCTACCATAGATTAGAGTGGTAGACTATAACGTTTGAAATTAACGAAGGTAAATCAAGATTTACAAAGTGGTTAAGTGTAGCTAGTTATGTAACTTCATAGACAAGTGATATAGATTAGTTGGCGGCGGACTTAATGAATGGCTAATAACTAGATATCATCCACTAGCGTTGAGGTAGAAATGGGTTATGTTTGTGGTTAAATGGGTGATCGAAACTATTAACACGTTTAATAACGGCGGGTCGGGTTTGGGTTGAAACGTTTAATAACACGTTTATAGACGTACTTTTTATAGGAAAACCAACAAAATAAATAAAATGGAAAGAAAACTAACTATGAAAAATAAGAAAAAAACCACACACACACAATAAAAAGTAAAGTTATAAAATATTAAAAGTCATTAAGACACTCCTCAACATCTAGTTCAATAATATGTTTTTATCTCTTCGTCTTTTAATGATCATAAAAAAACACTTTGATATACAATTTGAAATCTCTTATTATTTAAGAGATAAGAGGTGTTAAACTTTTGATATACAATTTGAAATTCCCTTCTCAGAGTTACTATTCCATTATGGATTAAGGGTCTCGAGTTTGAAACAACAAATATGATTTGCACGTACTTAGTTTCGATTTGTATGCAACATTTTATTCTTTTCAAATATGTTACATTATGCTTATTCTCATTTTTATATTGTTAGGTGCAAATCTTAATTAAACGCGTGCAAATCTAAAGTATATATGTATGTAAATCACCTCACACTAAACCAAACAAGTTCCATTGCCGAGACCCTTTAAATAACGCATGACTTGATAAAATTATAAAGTTATTCAAATACGTATGTTACATGCATAATAACATGCATTACATTTTATTTATTTATTTATTTTTTGAACTTATAATATGCATTATCAACATAGGACCCTACACATCATTAACTAAAGCATATTACAACCACATATCATTTGCCAAGGATATTGACTCCTGATGTAACACCCCAACCCGACAAGTGTCCGAATGTCACATTATAGAGTCATATCAGAACATACTAATAAAATTTTGCAAGCGGAAGTCTTATAAAGTAAAATACCAAGTCATATAAACGAATGACTTACAAGGAAAAATACAAAATCCAATATGTCAAAAATGAAATGAAATATCAAAACAATTGCTCTTCAAAATAAGTCCAAAATGCTAAGGGAAACTAGGGTCGGATCACTCAGGTGCTCCTACCCTCAGCCCAACGAAGCCCATCATCCTACTTGGTACCTGCCGCATGAAAAAGAAAATGCGGCTAGCTTAAAAAGCCCAGTGAATAAATATAAAAAAAAATAAAAGCTAACATAATAAAAATATAGAAACAAAACAAAGGAGACTGATAACAAAATAGCAACGAAATGAGCACAATGAGTCAATGAGGAACCTGCAGAACATAAAATTAATAGATAACCAGAAGGACATAAATCAAAGGAGCAGAGCAGCGCATCGATGAACATATATAAGTACATATAAATAACCAGACATACAAGTACATCAACATAATCAAATAGGAGTTGATGAACAGTAACATAAGCAAAACAAGTAACCAAACAATGATCAAGCATAGCAGACAGCATATCAACTAAACATAAATATGGCACACCATTAAATCAAATAATCAGAATACATACAAGCCAAGTGAAAACCTATAAGCAGGCGGAAGCAATTAAATTGAATGGAAGCATAGCAATCACACAAGCCAGATAACCCACAGTTGATAAACAGATCAAGTATAATAACTAGCAGAAATACTAACAACAATATACGCATGATAGCCACATGTATCAAGTAGGAATACCAAATGAACATCATAGTTGAATGGATTAACTAAACAAGGACATAGCATGGCAAGCTAAACAAGTCAACTAGATAGATAACATAAGTTGAACCATTACCGTCATCAAACAGTAGTATAACTAAGAGTGTAAACAGGCAGATCAACAAGTCAGGTAAACATCAGTTACTATGTCGAATTAACAACCTAAGCATCAAAAAATACCAAACACGAGTACAAGCATGGTAGTCACAATTAGCAGAAAAGAATACCAATTGATAATCATAGCCCATGAAAATAACTGAACGAAGGTATACTTGATAAACAGATAAATAAAATGATTACATACTAGCATGGCAACCGCACGAATCAAAGGGTCACATAATAGCATGGTAAACAGATAATCAGATATTAGCATGATAACAGTGAATCAGAAAATCACATATTAACATCGTAAATAGAGGAATTATGTAATCATATACCAGCATGGTAAACACATAGTCACATATAAATCGTATAATAGCTGGGTAAACAGATGAAGTGGTAATCTGAAGTATAAGCGTAGTAGTCAACCAAAATGGAATGAGAGTATGACAAATCAAATGAACTGAGTATAGTATGGTGGTCGATTAAGTCACATAAGGACAATGGATGAATGAGTAACCAACGGAAACCTAAAAATGAGAATACAGAATATAGTGCGTTGTGGATAAACAGAAGGTACAATATAGGTGTATCAAAAGTGTAAAGGTTGTCAGAAATCTACCACAAGCCCAGAAACATATCATATCATAAACACCTAAACCGAACCGAACCAAGGCTGTCTTGTACAGTATTTTAGGGTTCCAAACCCTATCTTACACCAAGATAAGTGTTTTACTTCATTAATTCAATTATGTCTTTGATTATTTGTGTGTATGCTTGCATGTTATCCATGTCCGGCTAATTTACTTGTGTGTTTGCTTAGGGAATATGAAACTTAATTATTGAATATTGATTGGTTGTCTCTTATCTTAGTTGTTAATGATCTAGTAATGCGATAGGTCATTCGTTGTGTACTTAATGCTTGATTAAATCTTTGTGAACCTTAGAATATAACTCCTTGAGTAGTTGTAAGCTAAACCATCTAAAGAGTGCCTTAGAAAAGAGTTTATTATCCTAGTGGGTTTTGTAGAGCGAGACCCTTTGGTAAGTTCAAAGAGTTAGGGAGAAACGCATACCCTACGACTTTAGACACACAACGCAATTAAGAATAAGGACGTGACAATTCAACCACCAATAGGAGATAATTAAGGAGTAGTAAAACCTAAGTAAACACATCTTTAAACTATCATACGAGCACACAATAATTAGACATAGACTACATACACCTTAGATTAGATAATTAGATAAGTAGAGTAATCGGTAGCAATACCAACCCCCAAAATCCAAACCCCGAGATTCGTACCTTTCCTTTCCTTAAAAAATATAAAAAGAAAAACAATAATCTTCCTCAACCCCAACCTTAGCGTAGTAACTTCTCACTAGCATTACTATTCCCCTAGAGAACGATATCAATACCCATGGCTTACCCTAATACTACACTACAACGATTAGGTTCACTGCCTAGGGTGTTGAAAAACTTGCTCGACGAAAAGGAAGTTCCTTTGACCCCGAACGACGCGTGTAGCGTTATCAAGTTTTTAGCGCGCTGCGGAATAGAATAGCTAGTTAGTAGTCCACCTCGTTAGGTTTCTTTGATTGATTCCTATCAAGTAAGTTTTCTCATTTTAGATTTCGTAGTCTATCCCCTTCTTCGTGACCTTTGTTCGTAAGAACCATCACTCACCATGATACGTATCTTCCTTGAAGATTCTTCACTCTACCCGTTCCCAATCCCGAAATTGAGCGCAATCCCACAAAACCCTTCACCCGTTCACCATTTTGGAAATCACCTAGGGCATAATGAGATAAATTGGCAACAACAAAGTCCTTTCTATGACTCGATTCGATGAGGAACTTGATTATGGTGAAGCACTTGATAGCGGGAGGTCATTAATGGAGTTAGTTTTGAAATTGAGGAAGACCCTCCCAATGTTTTGACCCTAGGTGTAGGATTGAGAAAGATGGCCCTTTAACATGCAATTCCATTGCAAAATAGGACTAGAAGGTTCGATGCTTATTTGAATTCATTCTTACCTTTGAACTTAATCTCGAGGACCTATACAATAAAATCAAGATCAATGAGTTAACTTATCAAGGAACAATGTTGTTAAAGCGATCACCCATTTGCACGTGTTTGTTGGAAGTTTTGCTTATTTGGTAGAGTTCATGGTCTTAGAAGACTTAGGAGAATTTATTGATAAGGACCTCACTCAAGTAATTTTGGAAAACCTTTCAAAAATTGACTAGGTTGAATGAACGGATGATTGATGGTCTAATTACATTCTCGATGAAGTTGAAGATTTTATCTACCAAATGCCACGCTCATCCTAGGTTTAAACATAAGGACATTGGCGCTTGTAATAGAATGACCCTATTCCATTGCTTAGTGAAAGGGATAAGCAAAGTGGGCTTAGGTACCCATATGAGAAAACTAAGCGGTATTACAAAAAATGCCTTGAATTAGGAGATGATTACAAAAAGAATGAAAGATCGTTGGAATGGCTTAAGTATGAGCACGTGAGCGTGCGCGAGGCAACGTAGGAGCACGACTACGAGTCTAGCTACAAGACTCTAAAATAAAGAAAAGCGCTTTGTGGGAGGCAACCCATGCTTAATTGTTTGCTTTTAGTGTCACATGCCTTTTACTGATTGTTTATTCTCATGTTTAAATTTATAAAAATGCTTTATTTTGTTTTTAACATCGTCTTAATTGCATATAAAGGTATTTTACATAAAGGATAAGTGTAGGGAGTATTACACACGTTTTCAAAAGAAACGTAAACATGAGAATAACAATTAACTAAAAGATATATATGTGTGTTTGTTCGAGTCAAATGCTTGTATCGAGTCATAATGGATGTTTTGCATAAGTTTTTCCAGATTCTAAAGATATAAATTTTCCGAATTTTTTTGAAAATCGCGGACCGAGTTTTTCGGGATAACTGACGTCGGGAAGGAGTAAAACAACAGATTACTTTTTCTCGTTTTACGAGCTACTTATAAATTTTGGAATTTTCATGTCTTAATTATCCGAAATTCGTAAACATCCATTCCACAAGCATTATATCCTAGTTTAAATCGAGTCTTATATACATTATTACCGCCGATTTTACGCGATGGTTTCGTTTGTTTTCTTCAGTGTGTGAGTTTAATTTATCAAGAAGAAGTTACATAAGATTGGAAGGAGCTTTTCACGCATAAATTCTTCTTAGAAAGGATTTAACCACTACTTCACACACGGATCCTACCGAGCTAATCGGGGAGTACTAGTTTCTTCGTTTTAATTACCTTCCATTATCATAACTTTGATACTTTCGGGGAACATTGGGGACAATGTTCGGTTTCGATGTAGGAGGAAAACAAAGCGGGAACTTTGAAACTATGCTTATCCTTGAATATTTGCTTTGTCCAATTGTATTTGTGTAATAAACTATGAGAAAATGTCGGTTAGGGTAATTTTGGCACCAAATTTAAAATTTTCATGGCATATAGGAGTGGGCCATTAGTCTTAACAAAAGCGTCTCACGGATAGAAAGTTGCATGACTAGCACAAAAACCCTTTACCACCTAAATTCCACCCAAAATGTGAGGATCGCCCTTAGATTAGTAGGAATTAAAAGCATTCATCTTCAATGCTTAGTGTGTGAACCGGTAGTATATTAGATTCTAGAACTTGTTTTGTGATGCATTCCGAGATCGCTAGTAAGACTACACTTGTGTAGTTAAGAATAACTAAATGATAAGAGGCATTAGGATAACCCTTGTTTGATACCCGTAATATAATTACTTCTTCCACATCGGTTGAGTAATTCCCCCACACCCTTTGCGTTGTACTCATATTTAGTACACGATACCCCTAGTTAACCCCTCAGAGCCTATCCTTTTCGCGGTTCTCGTGATGTTTCGGTTTTCGAATATCAATGAAGAGCATTATTTACACCCCACCCCGAATATACACCCAAATCGCCTTAGCCTACCTGTATGCACTCACTTTTAGTACATTTTTGTTATCACCCTAAACCCTTAGTTCAATTATCGGTTGCTTGCATGAGTTGCTAAGTTGAGTCATATCCTTTGTATGCGGTTTTGGGACGATTGGGATTCATGGGAAAAGTTAAAGTTTATGAAATGACGGGAAGGGCGTTAAATTCAAATTCCCTTTGTTTGCATAATAATGTACCCCAAGTGTTTTGATCTTTTCAATTCGGGTCAAATTAGTGTTAGAGTAATAAAACTCAAGTGTAAGGATGTGCCTATAAATCCTATCATTTTGATGTTACCGTAGAGGATGGTAGAGTAAAAGTGTATGAAAAAAATAGAGTGAAAATTAAAAAAAAAAAAAAAAAAAAAAAAAAAAAAATGGGTCGCCATCCCGCATATATCCTTTAAATTTATGTTTGTTTATTTCGGTTAGCTAGAGTTTAGAGTGTCCGGTCTTGGCTTAGCAACGCCATTCTTCATATGCTTGTAACAATAAGATTTTTGACTTGCCACCACTAAATAGCCTATCCCACCAAACCCTTTGTTTCCCTACCGTAAGCCTAACGTTACAACCCCTTTAAAGACCTCTTTGACAGTCTTTCCTAGGTGCTTACGCCAAAGCGATGGAGGTTTGATCTATTCTCAAGCCTATGGTAATCTATGTTCTAGGACCGGTTAATGAGTGTTTATCCTCCATTTCCAATTTGTTATATTTCATATACACCCGAGAGAGATGTGAGTATCCAAACACCCCATGTAATGTGCTAGTATGTGATTTCCGTGCTGTTATGACTTTTGCGGGGCTTATATGTGTTGTGGACTGTTTTAAACCAATGCTTCATGACCCCTAACTTATAAATTAATTGGCTAAAAGCACATTTGCTTGAGGACAAGCAAATACCAAGTGTAGGGATATTTGATAAGGTTTTAAAAGGTACCTTTTTGAGGGGTTGTTTAAGCCCTTATTTGATCACTTTTGTATCTGTTATTGCTTAATAATCTTCCTTTTCACTTTTAGGTCTCTTGAAGGCAAAATGCTGGAATGGCACTTATTTGGACGACAAGGCGCGAATATATGAAGAAAATGGCCAAAGTCAAAATCGAGACACTCAAAGCTGCTGAAAACATAAGGTGACGGTGTCACGGCTTATACGCGATGCCGTCGGAGGATTTTGTGACGGGACAGGAGCCATTCTCCTATTTTAAAGTGACGACGTCAAGTTATAAAAGAGTAGGCCGTCGCAACTCGCATGCCCTAGATGCAATCAGACGGGGTCGAAAGTCGAAGAGGACGGCGCCACAAGCATAAGGTGACGCCGTCGCGAGTCTAACGTGGCTAAGACGAAACCCTAATGACGGCGACACGATGGCGTCACAAAACATATGGTGACGCCGTCGCATGTGTAATCTTATATATAGAATCCGAATTTTTTAGTATTTGTGTGTAGTCTTTTGGAGTAAAAACCTAAACCGAACCAAGGCTGTCTTGTACAAGATTTTAGGGTTTCAAACCCTATCTTACACCAAGATAAGTGTTTTACTTCATTAATACAATTATGTCTTTGATTATTTGTGTGTAGGCTTGCATGTTCTCCATGTCCATTAATTTACTTGTGTGCTTGCTTAGGAATATGAAACTTAATTATTGAATATTGATTGGTTGTTTCTTATCTTAGTTGTTAATGATCTAGTAATGCGATAGGTCATTCATTGTGTACTTAATGCTTGATTAAATCTTTGTGAACCTTAGAATATAACTCCTTGAGTAGTTGTAAGCTAAACCATCCAAAGAGTGCCTTAGAGTAAGAGTTTATTATCCTAGTGGGTTTTGTAGACGAGACCCTTTGGTAAGTTCAAAGAGTTAGGGAGAAACGCATACCTACGACTTTAGACACACAACGCAATTAAGAATAAGGACGTGACAATTCAACCACCAATAGGAGATAATTAAGGAGTAGTAAAACCTAAGTAAACACATCTTTAAACTATCATACGAGCACACAATAATTAGACATAGACTACATACACCTTAGATTAGATAATTAGATAAGTAGAGTAATCGGTAGCAATACCAACCCCCAATCAAACCCGAGATTCGTACCTTTCCTTTCTTTAAAAATATAAAAGAAAAAATAATATTCCTCAACCTCAACCTTAGCGTAGTAACTTCTCACTAGCATTCCTATTCCCCTAGAGAACGATATCAATACCCGTGGCTTACCCTAATACTACACTACAATGATTATGTTCACTGCCTAGGGTGTTGAAAAACTTGCTAGACGAAAAGGAAGTTCCTTTGACCCCGAACGACGCGTGTAGCGTTATCAATATCATAAACACCATAATCATGGTCTTTTTAAGTAAAATAGTGGAGTAGCTAGCTCCCAGAGTTGTGAAAGGCGTGTATTGCAGACAACACCAGTCACCATATAAGTCATATCATATCATATCATATGACACCCCCTAAAATTTAATTTCGAACTGAAAATTAATTTATGAGAAAAGGGTTGATCAAGTATAAATAAAGACATGTGAGGCATCACTTTATAGAAAAAACATGCAAAGGAAAGTAATGGCTTCTTCAAACTTCTTACTTTCATCTCTAGCCCTACTGCTCGTTGTTCTGTCATTTGAACAAAACTTTACTTCTTCTTATTTTGAGGAAGCAAATGCTCTTCAAAATGGAAAGCAAGCCTTACAATCCCAAACAACTCCCAAATTGTATCTTCTTAGACACCCCTTCCAACGAATAGTAGTGTTCCCACTTCATGCCCTTATTTGTTTGGAATTGCTTGCAACAATAATGGGAACATTAACATGTTGAACCTCTCGACGTCTGAGTTAAAAGGTACGCTTCACTAGTTCCCGTTCTCTATTCTAGGCAATCTAACCCTTTTTGAGCTTAGTGTAAAAAGCTTATTTGGTTCTATCCCACCAAAAATCGGACACCTGTCCAAACTTGTCTATCTTGATTTTTCAACCAATCGGTTTTCTGGTGTAATTCCACCTACCATTGGGAATTTGAACTCTCTCTCTCTCTCAATTATGTTTGGGCACAAATCAACTCTCTAGACCCATTCCAAATGAATTTATGAATATGAAGTCTTTGAATATTCTTTATCTGTACACAAATCAACTCTCTAGACCCATTCCTAGTTACATAGTTACCACTAAAATCATTTTTCATACCATCATTATCACTCAAACTAGGACTAACACCACATTCCTTATCACACAATTCAATTCGATCCCGATCACTGTTTTCGACCAAACAAACGCCTTTTTTCTCCTCCTTCACATTCAGTTCACCGCTTTGATCCCAGTCACTCAAATCATCTTTTACACCGACCTCAATCAACTTATTATGTGTAGCATTCGGTTTTTGAATATCCATTAAAACACTAAAGCCAAAAATATCAGAATTCGATGATGACGATACACCTAACACATACTCCGTTTTCGGTTTCGGAACTTCTTTGAAATCTTTACCAATGAACCTTCCAATTTATCCAAAAGACATGAATTAAAGGTTGAATGTTTAGCACCATTTCTAATTGATTCTTTAACAGTTTCAACTGCATTTACAACATCATGATCAACAACATCATTAAGTAATCTATTTTTGTAACTCAGTTGATTCTTTACTTTTTCCATCATCATGAACAAGCTCATGAAAAATCACACCACCAGAAACCAAATTACTCACACCCATTCTATTATTTTTCTTTTTAATCTCATCATAATCAACCTTATTCGAATCTTTAAAATCAATTTCTTGCACTTTATCACATTCTTTAGCAACTACATCAAGAACCATATTACCAATGTTGCTTTCGACCAAATCACTTGCTTCTTTAACATCTTGTTTGAAATTTTTCTTTATTGGCATTTCATTAAACCTCTTATGTGCACCCGTATGATAACAAAATATATATTCTTATCAACCAATGTTATTGGATAAATTGTACACTATGTGAAACCTTCAACCCCTTTTGATCCATGTCCTTTAGCTAAATTTTTTATTTTACTCGTTTGACCCGTCAAAGATGAAACATATCCTACATTGACTCATTCATACTTTAATGGGTCAGAATTTCCATGGCTATAAAACTATATGAGAATGTATTTTAAAGATAAACTATAGACGACAAAAAAGACCATGGAAGTCCGTCAATCTAACAGACCGAAGAAGAAAGAATCTAACAAAAGAAAAATCCCTTTAAAGTGATAACAATTTTTTCGTTACTAATACATAAAAATGGTGAGTAGAAGAATTTAAAACTCTAGTTAAAACTCTAAAAGAGATTGGTCTCACCTGGAAAATGGTGTCACGAGAGTGACTGGAGAAGAGGAAGACGTAGAAGATGAAGTCATGGGGGAGGCAATTCTATATTCTAACTTTTTTTTGGGTAAAAGGTTAAAGACCCGGTAAATATATTACTCCAAAAAACTTTTAAGTACAACGGATATGGGTGAATCCCATATCTCAGCCCGTTACATAGGCGAAAAGCTTACGTAACACCTATTCTCTATATAAGAAAATAATCCACTACTCAAAAAATAACTTTAGACTCCTATGGAGATAACATTACTTTCTACCAAGGCCTTGGAGCTTGATACCATACGTGTCATAATAGGCATCCAAATTTCCTGGTAGATCGTAAACCGTCCGCATAGTTATCATAATCATAGTTATCATAATCATAGTCATCATATGAGGGTAAAAGCTTACATAACAAGATACTTCCTATTCTCTATATATCCAACTTAAACATCAAATGAGGGTAAATTAGTCTTTTAAAATAGTCAAACCCTTCATGTGCAGGTCAAATTAGGGTAAATGAGTCTTTATTTTTAATCCCATTATCCCCACCTCTGCCATTATACTTACTGCTGTCATCCCTCATTTTCTTAGGAACCACCTTAAAATACTCAAGAAACCACCTTGGCGTCCTTGGTAAAATAGCCGATGTTGGAGATTAATGACTGTAGAACTAGTGAAGAAGATAAGGAAATTAGGTAAAGTCAAAGTTCTTTTATAGACAGTACTGTTAGTACAAAAACCTTTTTAATAGAACCTTTTATTCTGGAACATAAATTAAAAAAAAATGTTATATATGTAGTAAATTTGCATGGAAGTCAATTTCTATATTGGATATAGCAATTTTAGACGAGGTTAAAAAAAAAAAAATTCCCCTTGTGTTGCTTAAGCATACTGGCTGTAGTTTGTTGTTGTAACGAATGTAACAAAGTAAATTGTTATATCTTCTAAATTATCATTAATTTTCAAAGGATATTTAATTTTGTTCTAGTTATTGTGTTATATTTATAGCACCAGACAAGACATAACTTAACCCGAACCTATTAAAACCAGTTGTTGTGTTAGAAAAAGATGATTTTTTAGTGTTGTTGTGTTGTGAAGAAGATGGAGAGCAATGAAAATGGTTGTGGAATTTTTAATGTGATGGTAAGTGGTGAATGATGTGGTACTTTATTTTTTAATATTGGGAATCCGCCTGAAATCAAATGTAGCCGGAAATCAAAGGTCTCTGGAAATGGGTTTAATTGGGTGTTTTAGGATGTTCAAAAGAGGGGGTGGCTGCGATGTGTGATGTGACCAATTGGTGATGGGGTTTAGTTTTAGTGAAATGTGGATATGTTATTAAATTTATTGAAGTATGTATTTTTATTTTAAGGAATAATTTCATATATCACCTTAAAATCATCCTTAATTTCATATATACCCAAGTCAGTTTCTAAATTTCATATATACCCATTATTAGCAATTATCACATTTGTGACAGTTTTACCCTTGTGTTAATATTGTGCCAACACCATTTCTCCAATCTTAACAAACATGAGTATGTTGCCCTCATTAAATCTAGCAACCCCTTTTATCGCAGATCGTGAAACGTATACCATCATGAAACTGAAAACTGCTGTTAATTTAACAGTTTTTATTTCAAATTTGGTTGGTCACTGATTCTATTACTCCCTCCGTCCCACTAGAAGTGTCTTGGTTTGAAAAACACAAAGTTTAAGGTAGATTAAATTATTGCTTTCTTTCCTTACCAAATGACAATAATACCCATGTCATACTCAAAATATCAATTGTATATGTAAAAAATGTAAATGTAAATAGATGTTTGTTGGCCCAGTTGACTTATACACTGACAACTTTTGAACAAGCATTCAGATTTTTTTTTTAGCCACTTCTCACTTCATTACCGCCAAAACAATTTTTGTGAGATTAGCCATACAAATTTTAGGAGCCAAACCCATTTTTATTTTGATACTCGATATTACCGCCAAATAATTTACGTATACTCATAAAGTAGCCATTTTAATTTGTACAGTACATACCGCCAAATTGACTTTAACTTTGAGAGTACTCCATATTTACCGCCAAATTGCCTATTCTACCATTAAAGTTAGACTACTTCACTAAGCTAGATTTTGTAATCAATTTCAATGAATGGATAACCATACAAACTCAAACACTAAACCCAACTTGACTGATTCCCAACGTCGAACCATATACGAAGCCTTATTGCAGAAAAGTATCGACGGGAAACTAAAATATGGATCTATAAGCGATGTGGCATCAAATTTCTCCGTATCTACCCGCACCGTAAGTCGCATTTGGCATCGAGCTAGACTTCAAGTCCTCCATGGATATGTGGTCGACGTGTCTTCAAGGAAACCATTTGTAGTTAAACAAAAAAGGATACATATCGATTTCGATCAAGTTGCACAAATACCACTACGTCGCCGAACCAATATCCGATCAATTGCAAAAGCAATCAATGTTTCAAAAATAACGGTGCATAGAAGAATAAAAGAAGGTGAACTTCGACCACACACGAATGCTATTAAGCCGACTTTGACAAACGAGAATAAAAAAGCATGGTTGGAATTTTGTTTATCTATGATTGTTCCATCTTTGTCCACTCCTTCATTTCATGATATGTTTAACGTCGTTCACATTGATGAAAAATGGTTTTACATGTCAAAACCATCAAAACGTTACTACCTCGTACCCGGTGAGGATGAACCATTAAGAACATGTAAATCCAAAAAGTTTATCACGAAGGTCATGTTTCTTGCCGCGGTTGCACGACCAAGATTTGATATGTCTGGTAATGAAAATTTTTCGGGAAAGATAGGTATCTTTCCTTTCACAAAATTAGAACCCGCAAAATGTTCAAGTAAGAACCGTGTTGCGGGAACTTTGGAGACTAAGCCCATCTTATCGGTGACTAAAGAAGTAACGAGGTCATGGTTAATTGATAAAGTGCTACCGGCTATTAGGGATAAATGGCCACAAGGTCACACGGGTCCAATTTTTATTCAACAAGACAATGCGAAGCCACATATTGATATTGACGATGAACAGTTTATTCAAGAAGCATCTCAAGGTGGGTTTGATATTCGACTTCATTTTCAACCTCCAAATAGCCCAGATTTAAATGTGTTAGATCTCGGGTTTTTTCGAGCGATTCAGTCACTTCAAGAGCAAGAGGTTTTGGGATCAATTGATGAATTGGTTCATGCAGTCCAAACTTCTTTTGAAAAAATGTCATCACATGAGCTTAACAATGTCTTTTTAAC
The DNA here is from genome assembly GCA_022545495.1 of Chrysanthemum lavandulifolium. Taxonomy (NCBI): domain Eukaryota; kingdom Viridiplantae; phylum Streptophyta; class Magnoliopsida; order Asterales; family Asteraceae; genus Chrysanthemum; species Chrysanthemum lavandulifolium. Next base: position 292,933,253 of record CM040238.1, on the reverse strand, counting down.
TCTACAAACATGCATGAAAGAAATCATAAAGGTGCATGGTAGTAACCATTATCAAACACCACATATCGGAAAAGGTAAATTGGAACGTCAAGGAAAGTTACCGTTGCAAATCGAGTGTGATAGCAGTTTGATTGATGAAGTATTTTCGCATTTGGCTCAATAGAAAAACAAAAAAAGAAAAGGACGAAGGAAAAGTAGTCTTGTATGTTATGCATGTCTAAAAAATTGAAGAAGGAAAATCTTTTGATCTTTTGTCATGTTCTCTTTATGTCTAGGTAGTCAATTTACATTTTGTATGAACTGGTAAATTTGCTGTAATGTATGTACTCGTATTTCCAAGAGAAAAAAATGTGGAATATTTTGTCTTGTTTTCTTTTACTATGTGGGTCCATTAATGAATATTGTCAATTTATGCAAGATGTTTGTGTTTAAGGGTAAACTTGGAAATTGGCTATTAAACTTTAAAAGTAGACACTTGAAGTGGGACAAATAAAAAAGGGAATGTGGACACTTATAATGGGACGGAGGGAGTATATCTTAAGTATAACTATTGATTGTTAGTGGGTTCCTATGATATCATTTAAGTCAAAATTTTGTGGTCCTATTTTTTACCTAGCGTAACTCCAATGAAATGATAGAAGATTTATATACTACTCCGTAGAAGATCTTCGTCATTTTTTTTCTTCATATAATTACATATGTGTTTCTCTATTAATTAGTGTTCTGATAAACAAAATATGATTTCTAACTTCTAAAGCTAGAAAACAACGAACAACGCTATCAAATTGAAAAAGAAAGGGTAAACTAGTATTTTGCAATTTATTTCAAGTAAAAAAACATAAAAGTTGGTTAGATGTGATATTTTGAGTGTTTAAATGGGTATATTTGATATTTAGAAATTGCATTGGGTATATATGATATTAAAGAAGTATTATAGGGGATATATGAAATTCACCCTTATTTTAAATTTAAATAGGTGGTCTTATGGAAAAGACAATCTTACCCTCATATACTACTCTAATTACTTTTGTTTGATACATATGATCAGTTAAAGGTGGTGATGGGGTTTCCTAACATACACGCAACAAAAGAATATAATTGTTTTAAAGAAATGTTGTAGTAGATACTAGAACTTGTTTCACAGGTCACGTAAAGATGATGATTTGCTTGAACATTTAAAAAGAGTTCAAACAAGATCAAGTTGGCCGCTCTTAATTAGTGGTTTAATCGACTTGTAGAAGCAACACATATATGTCCCTGGCCTGCATACATTTCTTATACCTTAATATATAATAAACTTACATAGTTACAAAGACACCGATATGAGCATGTAAACACACACAAATAAATATATTACGCTTAGATATATAAGAACTACCCATGCCATTGACTTCTTTTATAAGAGATTGCTTCAAATGGAAATTGTAACGATCAAGAAATTTACAATAAAAAAACTGATAAAGTTGAGGTCTTCAATATAATGGACTTGAAATAACAAAAAGTTGAATACAAATTTTGAGAACATCAATTATGTAGTTGCAACATAGAATTCAGTTAAGAAGTGGCCTATTACCGTTCTTGTATGAGCAACCTACCCCAGTTAGCAATTGTTTGGATGTGAAACATGAATTTCTCAATCTGTAATACAAATGGAATCATCATTCAAATCAATTTTATACAAAACAGTAAGAAGGATATACACCATTTGCCTCAAAACTGAACTTTCATAACAAGAAATTGATAACTAACAATGATGCCCTTTCGACACGAGAGAAAAAAATAGATCTAGTGTCACTCTAAAGGAAAGTATGCCATAGTATCATAACGGCATGATACTTCATTTTTTCATTAGATTTTAGTATCTTGTACCTAATGTTTTTACATCGCACTTTTTGCCTCTGTGTAATGCTTTCAAGCTCGTGCTGCCATCCTAACAACGTTGCAGCATTCTCTGACTTTTCATTGGTCTTAAAATACGTCACCCTTCATTTAGTTGATCTGAAACTAAAGCACAGAACACAAAAGCTAATATATTATGGATACCTGACGCTCGTTCTTTCCCTGTTCGTGATCAATTTGATTTCTCACGGAACGTGATTTTACAGGCAGTCCAGGCATTTTTTTCTTTACGCCTGAACATAAAAACAACAAAAAGTATCAGAATAACAGATGACATCGATATGCTCAAATGTTCAATGCTTACTGACATTGGACTATTACATTAGCTTATATTACGCTATGTCGCTATGATGTTTTGAGGCCTTAAGACTACACGTCCTAACTAATTACTATACTCGTGGTAAAGGTTCAACATGGATGAATTGCTATTCTTTACTAAAGCTTTCATCAAGCACCTTATGCGCAATAAAGTTAATGGTGATTAATAACCTACAAATAAAAAATCAAATCAGTGGATGCAGTAACGTCATATCTTCAGAACTAAACAAAAAGATGCAGTAAATCAGTAGAGGCTGTTGTTTTTTAGGTACTCTTTGAGTGTTACGTCATATCAAGCAACTGGAGTTTTCTATATAGTGTATTTGATTACCGTATGGAATTTTTTAGGTACTTTTAGACTTTTTTGGCAAAACGTATCATTAGTGGTTTTGGAAATTCGTTTTAGAAAAAGTGTAAAGTTTTATTCTCCAATTAGAAGAAAGCACTCATTTACCATGCCCGTATTATTCACGGTTTAAAATTTTATGCTCCAATTAGAAGAAAGCACTTTGGAAGGAAAATATGACACCACCTAAAAAGTTATCAAGTATAACAATCTTGTGGAATAATATGACACCACCTAAAATGTAATTTCTGCCTGGTGGCTACAGCGCCACCACCTTTGGCACGTATTCCAGTACCGTGCGCCATTCTCCCTTCTCGGCTAGTAGCTTGCAGCCCTTTGGCTCAATGATACCCCCCGCTCTAACGCAATCAATAGGTGAGTGAATTGTGTTTGTAGCTGAGAACATCTAGGAAGTGATAAGTGATCACATCCATTTGTGGCTAGATGTTATTACAATTGGCCTAGCTAGATTAGAGTGGCAGACTATAACATTTGAGATTAACGAAGGTAAATGAAGATTTACAAAGTGGTTAGGGTGGTAGACTATAAAATTCCGTCACTATACAATTATGTGCCGTTATATGGCATTAAACTTTTCAAAAAAAAAAAAAAAAAAAAAAACGCTTAAGGTAATGAACTTTCATTTTGTTCACTTGTTTATAGTGCTATTAAGCAAGAATATTGTTCTATAATTTCAATATTAATCGGAGACACTTGAGCATATTTATTGATATGTTAAGTAACATAAATGTTATGTTTTCAAATTCGGTGATGTGTATGTATATTTTGTGAGCTTAGTGACTCAAATGTCATGTTTTATAACTTTAGTAAACCAAGTGAACAAAATGAAATTTCGTTACGCATTTTTTTAAAAGTCCAGTGACATCTTTGTTTGTATATTTTTAGCTTCTATCTTAGGAAGCATTTCGTGTTCTTTCCTTTCCCCTTATAGTTGGGGTGTGTTTAAAAAAAGCATATAAATTTGTCTATTCACAAATTTTGCTCTTTCCATAGTTCCCTCACTCACACGTTCAAGCAATGGCTATTAAGACATAAGACCTTACACATCATTAACTAAAAGGACCATATATGCATATTACATTCACATATCGTTTCCTAAAGATATTGACTCCTGAAGTAAAAAACATTTGTATTCTATCACTTAATATTAGTCTTTACATAACAACGATATATGCTAGCTATTGTTGACCCGGACTTTTTATAATAATAAATAAACTCGCGTCGCCGCGGTGGGTATTATGCAATTAAAAATTTCAGCGATAAAATATTTTTCAATTCTATATTCTACGATAAAATAAGTTATCAATGACGAAAATTTTAATTTTGAATAATTTTTAGCAATAACAAGTTAACTCATATAAATTTGTAGATTACCCACGCGATGTTCTGACAGTACAGAGACGGTAGCTGATATATTATGGAGATATAAGGTTAAAGTAGTTCACAATGGCCCGTAGTCGCAAGTTATTTATAAATAAAATACCGTATCGAATTTTAAAATTCACTTACATCATGTTAAAAAATTAATTATCTAAAAGTACACCTTATAAGTTTTTTGGCACTTATTTGAAAGAGTGCTAATAGACATAAAGAAAACCTAAATGTTCAAGAAATAATGTGATGTAACTTTAAAGAGTATAATTATTATTATATAAATATATTTAATAAAAAAAAATAATAGAATTAGCACTTAGCATATTCTTTTTGAAAAAATCGTCCGATGTTATAAAACATAGGTGTTAGCTTCTATGGTAAGTTTTATCAAAAAATTCTAAAAAGTTTATATGTTGGTTCTCAAGGCACTCTTGCCATTTTAATAATATTTTTCGAATGTTGTAGTTTAGTATGCATTTTGTAAATTTATTGATTTAATAATATCTTTGCATTGAAAATTATATTACATTTTGTGTTGTTGATAAAATAGTGTATTGGTACCGTATAAAAATGTGTACCGAATCGGTGGTACCATATTTTTCTCGAGCATACAGATGTTGTTCATTTTGTTGATAAAAATGTGTACCGGTACCGTACTAGACAGGATTCCGGTACCGGTTCTTGGGATACGTATCCAGTTTTTCCCATTTTTTAAAGTAAAAAAATATATTAAAAAAAATCTAGATTTTATGCCTTAAAGCTTCTGTAACAGCAGCAAAAAACAAAGGTACACTTACTATATAATATAAAATAAATTAAAGTTCAACGAATATGGCTAATGTTGTTCTTATATTAAATCATTTGTGTAAGATCGACAAGCTAGTGAACCATTTACACGTGCTTAGGACTCATATAATTTTTGTTAGAATATTGTTTTTTTCTTCCATGTATACACATGCATATCTAAGAAATTTGGAGAAAAAAACCTCACTTATTAGTTATACGTGATTATGCGAACAAAAGTTTTATGTAAAGCATGTTATTTGATTATATATGGATGCACCTAAAAGCCTAAAAATAATGTGTTTGGTTGTGGGTCGTGTACTTTAGACGCTCTAATTTGCATGCCACAAGCACAAGGGTGTTTGGATAAGTATTTACTTGAAAAATATTGACTCTATATTTTTACACCAATCTCAGTATTATCCCATTTGGTACCGGTCCGTTTTGGGCATCTCGGGTTTTTTTGCTAATAACGTGGTAATGGTACCGTACCGTGTACCGGGATCCAGTACTAGTTCGGTATGGCTCCAGTTCGGTGTCGTGATTCGGGTCAAAATGCTCGCCCCTAATTGTATTATTTTTATTATAGCATTTTCAGGTTTACTAATCGCTTATTAATTCATTTTTTATTTTTCTAATTTTATATTTTAGATTCTATGAAAATTCCAATCTCAGTGATGGCTGTGGGTGGTGCCTCTAAGGCTTCTTCTTCTTCTCCTGACACTTTACCCACCAAGAGGGTTAATCCTTTCTCTAAAGTGGGTGAAATTGATGTTTCTGATAGTGATGACGAGGTACTTCCAGATGATAACCCCATGGCGCAATATATTTCATCTGCATGTGGCGGTTATGACCTTGAAGATGACTATGATGACTACATGAATCAAATCTACGATCTCCCTCAAGCTATGGATGAGTACTATAATGCTGATTTCAAGATCCAAGGGCGTTGTAGGAAGTAATTCTTGTGGTGTCTAATGTGTTTACTTATTATCTTGTGATTTGTGGTTTGTTTCTTTTCTAGAAGATAGGAAGTGCATTGATATGCAAGATTGCCTATGTAACGGGCTGTGATATGGGATATCACCCATATCCGTTGTACTTAAAGGGTTTTTTGGAGTAACGAATTTTACCGGGTCGTTGTGACCTTATACCCAAAAAAATTCCAATCTCAGTCTCAATCCATATTTCAATCTCTATTTGATGTATTGGAACTGGGTTACAGTTATTTTTCATTGTATGCATAACAGTTGCATAAAACATTTGACCATAATATCGTAACTAGAATTATGTGCCATATACCTATAAATTTATAAGCAAAAGTGGTATTATGTCTTCAGGAATTTTACTCATAACTCAGTTCCCATATTTTCACGTTCGAGTAGTGGCTAATCTAATTTTACTCTTTTCTCAGTTCTTACATTTGCACGTTCCAGGAGTGGCTAATATTAGTAGGAGTACTGTTAGTAGGGTCGAGTTGACTTGACCCAAACCGGATAAGGCTTACAAGGGCGGGTTTAATTGACCCGAACCCAATAACCCGAAAAACTTTTCGATGCGTTTTTTTACTAATTATTTTAGCACCCATAAAGACCAATAGCTTATATTGTTTTTTTAGTCTAAATATATAATATTGATATAGTTAATACTTAATGCATCTACCTCTCATTAAGTTTACTATATGAATCAAGGAAGAATGCCTATTCAATTATCAACGTAGAAATTTTGTGTTTTTCTCATTTTCTGGATGTATAAATTGACTTTACGTATTACTGTTGCTTGCTTTGTTCCACTTTCATATTTGTTGCATAACTCTTGGATGAATGAATTATACATGCAGTAGGATCTCAAGTATAAATATTATTATAATGATGAATACTTGCACAAACGTTAAAGAAACTAAAGATATGATGCTTCAACTATGGCAACTTGAAATATCCTGACAACCCAACCGGATATTAACACACTCATAGCCACATACGACCCATCATTGACTAAAAGGACCATATATATGCATATTACAACCACATAATACATTAATACTCTAGTTAAGTGTCGTTTGCTAAGGACATTGACTCCTAGAGTAAAATGCACTTCATATTAGTCTATCACCTTTTGTATATGTTCTATCTTTCTAGTCTTTGCATGACAACGATGGATGTTAGTTGTTGTTGACTTGGACTTTTCATAGTAATAAATAAATTAGAGGCTATTTTCCTAAAGATACTAATGTTAAACTTTCGATTTATATTTGAAATGCCCTTCTTATAGTTACTATTATGGATTAATGGTCTCTACTTTAAAACAACAAACGTGATTTGCACAAACTTAGTTTTGATTTGTACATAACATTTTATGCTTTGTATATGTGTTACGTTGTGCTTATTCTCCTTTGTATCTTGTTATGCGTAAATATAAAGTAACTATGTGCAAATCTAGAGTATATGGGTGTGCAGATTACCTCACACTAAACCAAACAAGTTTCAAGGTGAATTAGACTTAAACCGGGTAAAGCCCTTCATTTCTAGGAGTTTTGTGTGGCCACGGCAGGGATTGTTTGTACCTAGCTAGCTTGTTACATATGATATACTCATAAACTTATATAAGCTCATGGATGAAACATAGGGTATGTTTGGCGCACAACTAGTAAGAGCTTATGGGAATAGCTTTTAGTAGAAGCTTTCTTTGCCGCACAAGCTTATAGAAGCTTTTAAAATCCAAAAGCTCTTAAAAAGCTACCTAGGAGGAGCTTCTAAAATAAGCTGAGCTTTTGGTTTGGCTAATTACATTAGTACCCTTAGCTTTAACTTTGTATATTTATATGTTTTGTCCTTCAATGTCTTTTTACACTCATAAGTTCCAGCTGCTCAGCTACTTTACCAAACATATCTGAAAGAGCTGTTTGGACATGTTTAAGTGTTGTGTAAGAGCTGTTTGGGGCTTTTTTAGGAGCGGTTGGAGCTGATTAAGTGCTGTTTAGATAGGTTTAAAAGCTGTTTGGATAAAACCGGTTCCACATGATGGTTCAACCAGTGACTGGCCTGGTCGCTCAAAAAACCGGTTTTTAAAACAATGCAAAAGGGTATAAAGATGATGACTTTTGACCATCATTGGTCAAACTTATTCTCACTTGTTAACATGATGACTTTTTTTTGCCGTATAACCGTATAATTATTTCTTTATTTGTAACCCATAACACACAAATGGTTTCATGTTTGTAAATATAATAACATTGATTGCATAAATACAAGAAGATTGATCTGATACATGTACTAAATCGCAGGGGCACATGATTTTGCTTAAACAAACACTATCTAAACCATCGACTTCGTTTTGTCTTTGTTTAAGAGGGCAATGGTTTTTAACCCGGGTTGAACCGGGAACAGGGCCGGATATGATTGTTGTTTGTTTGTTTATGAACCGGTTGTTCTTTTGATGACGTGGGTTGACCCATTTTGCTAAATCCAGCTGGGTCATACTTTTTTTTTTTTTAAAGTTTGGGACCTGTAGTTTTGTTGGAATTTCTAATGTTTTAGAGCAGTCTGGACATGTTTAAGTGTTTTTGGAGCTGATTAAGGGTTGTTTGGTTAGGTTTAAAAGCTTTTTGCAGCTTTAGGAATTGAATTTCCATGTTCAAAAGCTACCATGTTTTTGCATAAAACTGGTTCCACACAACGGTTCAACCGGCGACTTAGCCGGGTCGATTAAAAACCGGTTTTTAAAATATTGCAAAAGGGTTTAAAGATGACTTTTGACCATCATTGGTCAAACTTACTACTCCCTTGCTAACTTGCTAACTTTCTGTTTTTGTTTCTTGCGGTATAATAAGTTACTCATGACACGCAAATGGTTTCATGTTAACTTTGATTGCATAAATAAAAGAAGATTGATCTGATATATGTAATAAATTGCATAGACACATGAAAAATCATGATTTTGAACCTTTAATTCATCATTTTTTCTTGTGTGTTTGGTTCATAGCTAAATTCACAACCTGATAATTAGTGACCCGTAACACGTAAGGGTCCAACCAGTCAAAAGGGTTTTCGGATGAAAAATATTGAGTGGATTTATTGACAAATTTTATTTTGTAATGGTTTTTGTGACATTTGCCCGTTCTTTTATGTTGTCAAATTATATATAATTATACAAAAATACTTTTGTTGATGTCTTGGGAAATATTTTTGTTACAGTATCATCTAGAGAATTGTGTGGGCATATTAGCAATGGGCAATAAAGTTTATAATTTGGTTGAACCTACTAGAGATCTTCGAAAAATCACGTCTAGCATTCATGGTTAACTTCTTTATTAATTATGGCCATATATTTTGTGAATCTTTGTATGATGTATGTATAATTATCAAGTTTATTTGTTGCTCAGGTGCACAATTAGACAGTGATAGTATGCGCATATTAAATGCACTCAAGAGTGAGGGTGAGTTTCTAAATGATAATTTTTTTATTTAAGCTGTAAGTCTCAACAAGTTATAAGGCTCGATAAGCCAAACCAATTAAAACGAGCTTTTAAAAATGTGTAGGACCTATAGTCGGTCAAAATTACTTAAATATCAAAATATAACGGATTAACAAGTAAAAGATTGAAATATATGTGAATTTAATTTGACGTGTGTTGATATGATTTTATAATAATAAGCTTCAACACCAATTACTAATTCGCCAAACAGCTTTACAAAAATACAAACTTCAACTTTCAACTTATAATATAACCTATAGTTACAACTCCGGCCTTAGCTTCTCCTCCAATTCATTTCGCCAAACATATTCATAGCCACATACGACCCTACACATCATTGACTTAAAGGACCATATATATATGCATATTACTCCAGATAAGAGTAAGGAGTAAGGACATTGAATACTGAAGTAAAATGCACTTCATATTAGTCTATCACTTTTTGTATACATTCTATGCATAACAACGATGGATAAAAGGACCTTATATATATGCATATTACGACCACATAATACTCTAGATAAGATTAATGAGTAAGGACAATGACTACGGAAGTAAAATGCACTTCATATTAGTCTATCACTTTTTGTATACATTCTATTTTTCTAGTCTTTGCATAACAACGATGGATGTCTATTATTGTTTACCTTGACTTTTCATAATAGCAGATAAATGAGAGGCTATTTTTCCTATATTAATGTTAAATTTTGGATTGACAATTCGAAATGCCCTTCTTATAGTTACTATTATGGATTAATGGTCTCAAGTTTGAATTAACAAACGCGATTTTCACAAACTTAGTTTTGATTTGTACATAACATTTTATGCTTTGTATATGTGTTACGTTCTACTTATTCTCCTTGTATCATGTTATGTGTAAATCTAAAGTAAATATGTGCAAATCTAAAGACTAAAATATATGTGTGTGCAGATCACCACACACTAAACCAAGCAAGTTGGATGGCCGAGACCCCTTTAAATAACACATGACCGATAAAATTATAAAGTTATTCAAACTCAACTGCAAATATGTATAATTTATATATAATAACATGTATTAGTACACTACAAGGATAATGGGTTATACTAATAACATGTCGTCGCTAAAGTATTTATTAAATAATTAATAAACTTATTTGATAAATTTAAATTAATAAATGATCAAACTAAATAACTAATAAACACTTTTAGCGACAACAAAAGTTTAAATAAAAAGAAATGATAATTAAAAACTTTTAGTGACGTTGCCCACATTTTTCCCAGATTTTCCGCGACCAAATACCATTTTTTTTTTTTTCAAAAACGTACTAATCCCATTTGAAAGTTCAAATTTCAAATAAAACATTGGTAGTCGTCACAATAAAAATACGTATAAGTTCAACAAAGAAAATAGTTCAAAGTTCACAATACATCCCTGCTCACTTACATCTTCTCCATCCTCTTCATCATCTAGAATCTCAAGGGGATCGAGCTGTGGAGGTATGGTAATATTAATTTTCGAGGCTTGTAACTCATTGAAGAAATGAGTGAATCGAAAATTTTCGCCGGGACAATTTTATGCATCTGACTTCAGGTATACATTCTTTATTGGGATTGAGCGCTTGAATAACTTGATGCATGCCTGGTAAGTTGGGTGGGAAAATGAAAAAATAGCTCTACAACAGAAGTGATATACGACTTTATTTATGGTCAATGTTGTGACAAAATCATTTTAATTGATCTTGTATATCTTAACAATTGATAAGCAAATGTTGAAGACTTTATGTAAGGGACATTAATTTCTCAAACAGATTTGCATCAAACAGAACTAAAAAAATAAATTATAACACATAAAGAATTATCTGATTATGTACTCATTATACTTCTATAAGAATTTTAACATCAAAATTGACGAGCTCGTTTTAGGCCTTTTTTCTACTTTCACACCATGATCTGTACAAAGCACATAGTTTCACAGCTGATCACACATTCTTTATCATTTTGATCAAAGCTTTTATTGGAACTGATTTGAAAACAAAAATAGAATACTTGTAATTTGCAAAGCGATTAAAGTTGTACTACATAGTTAAAGTATTCTCCAAAAGGGACATTCATTTCTCAAGTAAAACAATCTTTGTAGAATAATATGACACCATCTGAAATTTAATTTCTGAGAATTGGAAATTAATTTATGAGAAAAGGGTAGCTCAAGTATAAATAGAGACATACGAACCATCACTTTATAGAAAAAAACATGCAAAAGCAAGCAATGGCTTCTTCAAACTTCTTACTTTTATCTCTAGCTCTACTACTCATCGCTCTCTCATTTGTACCCATCTTTACTTCTGCTTCTTTGGAGGAAGCAAATGCTCTTCAAAAATGGAAGGCAACTCTTAAAATCCCAAACAACTCTCACATTGTATCTTCTTGGACACCCCTTCCAACGAATACTAGTGCACCTGCTTCGTGCCGTTCTTGGTTTGGACTTGCTTGCAATGCTGATGGGAACATTAACATGTTGAACCTCTCAACGTCTGAGTTAAAAGGTACACTTCACGAGTTCCCATTCTCTATTCTAGGCAATCTTACCCATTTTGAGCTTAGTGTAAACAACTTCTTTGGTCCCATCCCACCAGAAATCGGACTCATGTCCAAACTTGTCTATCTTAATTTTTCAACCAATCAGTTTTCTGGTGTAATTCCACCTACCATTGGTAAACTAAGCCAGTTAACCGTTTTGCAACTTTTCGAAAACAATTTTACTGGTTCAATCCCTTCATCGTTGGGTGACTTGACGTCTTTGAATATCCTTTATCTGTACACAAATCAACTCTCTGGACCCATTCCAATTGAATTAGGGAATTTGAAGTCTCTAACTGATTTAGATTTGGGCGAAAATCAACTCAATGGTTCAATTCCTTCATCGTTGGGTGACTTGACGTCTTTGAATATCCTTTATTTGTGGGAAATAAACTCTCTGGACCCATTCCAATTGAATTAGGGAATTTGAAGTCTCTCACTAAATTATATTTGAACGAAAATCAACTCAGTGGTTCAATTCCTTCATGGTTGGGTGATTTGGAGTCTTTGAATATCCTTTATCTGTTCAAAAATCAACTCTCTGGACCCATTCCAATTGAATTTGGGAATTTGAAGTCTCTCACTGAGTTAGATTTGAGCGAAAATCAACTCAATGGTTCAATTCCTTCATCGTTGGGTGATTTGAAGTCTTTGAATATCCTTTATTTGTACAAAATCAACTCTCTGGACCCATTCCAATTGAATTAGGGAATTTGAAGTCTCTCACTGATTTAGAATTGAGCGAAAATCAACTCAATGGTTCAATTCCTTCATCGTTGGGTGATTTGAAGTCTTTGAATATCCTTTATCTGTACACAAATCAACTCTCTGGACCCATTCCAATTGAATTAGGGAATTTGAAGTCTCTCACTGATTTAGATTTGAGCGAAAATCAACTCAATGGTTCAATTCCTTCATCGTTGGGTGATTTGAAGTCTTTGAATATCCTTTATTTGTACAAAAATCAACTCTCTGGACCCATTCCATTTGAATTAGGGAATATGAAGTCTCTAACTGATTTAGATTTGAGCGAAAATCAACTCAATGGTTCAATTCCTTCATCGTTGGGTGATTTGAAGTCTTTGAATATCCTTTATTTGTTGGGAAATCAACTCTCTGGACCCATTCCAATTGAATTAGGGAATTTGAAGTCTCTCACTGAATTAGATTTGAACGAAAATCAACTCAATGGTTCAATTCCTTCATCGTTGGGTGATTTGAAGTCTTTGAATATCCTTTATCTGTTCAAAAATCAACTCTCTGGACCCATTCCAATTGAATTAGGGAATTTGAAGTCTCTCACTGATTTAGATTTGAGCGAAAATCAACTCAATGGTTCAATTCCTTCATCGTTGGGTGATTTGAAGTCTTTGAATATCCTTTATTTGTACACAAATCAACTCTCTGGACCCATTCCAATTGAATTAGGGAATTTGAAGTCTCTCACTAAATTATCTTTGAGAGAAAATCAACTGAATGGTTCAATTCCTTCATCGTTAAAAACCTGAAAGCTTTGAGATTCTGTATCTTCATATGAACAAGTTATCCGGTCCTATACCACAAGGAATTGAAGTCTACAATTGACTTGAGCTACAGCTGGAACAAATCAGTTGTTGGCCAATTGCCTGATGATTTTGCCAAGGGGAAAGCTTCAAAATTTATCTGTGGTACAAAATCAACTCTCTGGTCCCATTCCAAGAGGGCTATGGAATTGCTCCAACTTAATAAGAGCAAACTTTGAATTTAATCAATTTCGTGGAGATATATCAAATAGTTTTGGTGTCTACCCAAGCTTAAATTTCTTTGATGTCAGTCATAATAAATTTCATGGGCAACTATCTCATAACTGGGGTAAATGCAAAAATTGACTACATTAAAGATGGGATATAACAAGTTATCTGGTAGCATACCACCAGGAATTGGAAATTCAATTCAAGTGCTTGATCTTTCTTCTAATCAGTTGGTTGGCCAAATTCCAAAGGAGTTTGGGAGATGAAAAGTTTGTTAAATTTAAACTTGAGCGATAACAACCTTTCAGGTGTTATACCTCAAGAGCTTGGATCACTGCATGGCCTGCTTACTCTTGACCTATCCAAAAATAGGTTAAATGGGTCATTACAAAGATATATTGGTGATTGGGTACAAATCACTCACATATATCTTAATAATAACAAGCTCAGTGGAAAGATCCCATCGGAGATCGGTAAATTAAGGCAACTCAATGTTCTTGATTTATCTTGGAATTCACTCACAAAAGAGATACCATCAGAAATTGGAAGTTTGGAAAGTCTGGTAATGATGAATCTTTCTCACAATAAGCTATCTGGTTCAATTCCTAATGGTTTCAGTAACTTGCCAGGAAGGATTGATATAGACCTGTCTTACAATGAGCTCACTGGTCCCGTTCCCCCTTGTGCTGTCTTTCTAAATGTGTCTGGTGAAGCATTTAAAGGAAATGATGGTCTGTGTGGAAATGTTACAGGTTTGAAACTTTGTGAAAGTCAAATACTAATGAAGAAAAATAATCATTTTCATCATAAGCTCATCCTTGTAACTGTGGTCCCACTTTTTGTGGCTCTTTTACTTGGTTTACTCATGTGTGGCCTCATTGCTCATCGACGTAGAAAGGGAACTTCTCCACAGAAACCATTAGGCGAAGAAGGTGGCGGATTTTTCTCAATAACAAGTTTTGATGGACAGGCGATGTATGATGAAATCATCAAGGCAACAAATGATTTTGATGAAGCATATTGTATTGGGATGGGAGGATATGGTACTGTGTATAAAGCTGAGTTACAACCCAACAATATAGTAGCTGTCAAGAAACTTCATTCATCCTCTGAGAATGACGATCAAGGCTTCCTAAATGAGGTACGAGCATTAACAAACATAAGGCACAGAAACATAGTTAAACTCTATGGATACTGCTTCCATGCTCGTCACTCATTTTTGATTTACGAATATCTTGAGAAGGGAAGTCTAAAATCGCTCTTAAGTAGCGATATCACAGCAAAGGAAATGGATTGGCTGAAAAGGGTAAGAATTGTTAGGGCTGTAGCGAATGGTTTGGCTTATATGCACCATGATTGCACACCACCTATAATTCATAGAGACATTTCTGCAGCTAATATCCTTCTCGATTCTGATTATGAGGCACATATCTCGGATTTTGGAACAGCGAAGCTTCTAAAGCTGGATTCATCCAATTGGACTGCGGTTGTAGGCACCTATGGCTATATTGCACCAGGTAACTACCATATATTTTAAAAGTTATATATAGTATACGTACTAATTCTCAAGTTTCAGATTTCTCTTAATCATGATCTGATATAACATTTTTTTTTATTCTCATGTTTCCTTCCATGTAGAGCTTGCTTATACGATGGTGGCGACAGAGAAATGCGATGTGTATAGTTTTGGAGTTGTTGCACTAGAAGTGATTATGGGAAAGCATCCTGGAGAACTTATATCATCTCTACCAACATTGTCTACTGATGATCTATTGCTAGCCAATGTAGGAGATAGTCGGATTCCGCCACCATCATCTCTAGTTGAGAAACTAGCTCATTCAATTTTGAATGTCTCACGGGCATGTTTGAACTACAACCCGCAGGAAAGGCCAACAATGCGCCAAGTCACAGATTTATTGTCAGTTGATGATCGAGTTTGTATGATGTCTAGTCATAAGTCATAAAGTTTAAGAAACTTTTTATGTTTTTTTCTTCTCCTGAATTATCATGCAGATCGTTATTAAATAAGAAAATATTTTATATCACTGAAGATTGCTACCTTCCTATACTAGTAATATAGTTACGTGTATATCAGTTAAAAAATTACCAATTAACGGGAAATTTGTATATAGTTGGAGTTTATTCTTACTCATATCAAGAAATATAGTAAACAGTGAGTGCACACAAAAGATATTCAAAGACGTCAAATCACCCAACGTTGGAAGCCTGTTAATTTGTCAAAAAGATGGCATAAACCAGAGAAGAAAGTTAGCTAATGGAAATTTGCATAAAGGTACAGAGTAACTAATGTGCTGTGGTTTTCAGATAGGGTAAAGGTGAATAAGGTAGCAATAAGGCTTGTACAATTGGAATGCTGACTATAACTTCACACTTGAGACCTACAATTGTATGATTTAGTTGAAGTTGGTGATCCAAAAATGCACGAGTCTTGGTGTCTCTAACTATTCTTAGGGTATCTAATTTCTCCTTGTTGTGCTTAATTAGTGAAAACGATAGAGGTGGGAACATGGGCAGGACAATTGGGTTTGGTAACGGGTCAAAACGTTTAACTTCTTGGTACAGGTCTAATTGGTTTGCCAGAAACACCTTTGGTCCAAAATTTTATTAAATCTTATTAGAAATAAACAGTGTGATAACAAAATAGATATTCTTATCAACCAATGTTATTGAATAAATTTTACACTATGTGAAACCTACAACCCCCTTTTGACCTGTTTTCATTATCAAACTTCTTTATTTTACTGGTTTGACCAGTCAGAGATGAAACATATCCCA
This sequence comes from Chrysanthemum lavandulifolium, assembly GCA_022545495.1. NCBI lineage: Eukaryota > Viridiplantae > Streptophyta > Magnoliopsida > Asterales > Asteraceae > Chrysanthemum > Chrysanthemum lavandulifolium. The sequence continues at coordinate 292,916,953 of CM040238.1, read as the reverse complement.
CATTGACTCGTTCATACTTAAATGGGTCAGAATTTCCACAAAGATTACATATAAATAGGATAAAAATAAGCATAACTACCTTACGTGACCCACTACTTTTCTACTCTAGGAAATGAAATCATGCATGCATGTAAGTTGGGACAGTACTAAATTAAAAACATGGTATAAACTTGCTGACAGGGCCGGTTCTCAGGTTTATGATGCCCTGGGCGAGACGAGAAAAAATGCCCACACTAAATAATGTAAATAAACAACTGACTATATTTTATAAACTTCTATGAAGAAACATATTAGTTTTTGTATATGGATAATTGAAAAATCAATCCAAATTAGTTTAAATTCATTTTATCTAATTAAGTTGAAAGATTGTTGCTTAATTAGTTTAATAAAATGGTGTGCAATAATAGTGTCCAATAACTAATGTGAAACAGCTTCTTTTCTTAATAAAAGTCAAGACTATTTCAATAATAATACAACACAATAACATATAGTGTGACTTGTTTTGTTTTTCATTCAGTGTTTTCTTAAGATATAGGGTGACTGTTTTCTTAAGATACTACAACACAATAACATGTTTTCTTAATATAATACTCCGTAAAATACAATAACATATAGGGTGAGAAGTAAAAGTTAACAAAACACATTTTATATATAAAATAGTTGTGGGTTGAAGTCATACTTAACACATATAAGATAGTTTGTATTGTGTTATTTGTGAGATAGTTAAATGCCGTTTCAAAAAATGTAACCTAAGATAGACAAATGATCTTCTAGCCAAATGATATATTTAAATATCATATGTTAAGTGAAACATTTTAAAATAGAGAGGGTTATTCTGTATATTATAAGAAACATAAAGGTTATTATACATAGTTTAATTATATTTATATGTAAAAAATTAAATGAAATCGAAAAACAAAAAGCTGAAAAGTCAAAAAGCTATCTTCTTCTTCAATAATGACTTTCTCTTTCTTTATCCCCTGTTCTTCGTTTCTATGAAAAATCCGCCATTTTCTTTATAATTTTATGTTTACCGTGTATGAACAAGAACTTATGATGCCCCTTATCTTTGTGATGCCCTGGGCGGTCGCCCAGCTCGCCCATGCCCTGGACCGGGCCTGCTTGCTGATTATTTTCTCCACTACTAGTAATGGTCATATGACCACTTCTTCAAGAATAAAAATAATCACACACTAATAAAAAACTGAAAAATAAAAATCCAACCTATGAATTGATCTAGAAAAGCTTGTTACACATTTACCATGATCGAGCATTCAAACGCACACACAAACAAATAATTTTTCAAACAAACATAGAAGAAGATTGATCTGAGACATATACTAAATCACAGGGGCACATGATTGTGCTTAAACAAACACTATCTAAACCATTGAATTGATTTTGTCTTTGTTTAAGAGGGCAATGTCTTATAACCCAGGTTGAACCGGGAACATGGTGTTGTTTGCTTGTTTATGAACCGCGGTTCTTTTGTTGACCCGGTCTACCCATTTTGCTAAATCCAATGTGTCATACCTTTCATTTTTTTTAATGTTTGGGACCTGTATTTCTGTTGGAAAGCATGGGTTTGGTATTGAATTTCTAATGTTTTAGAGGTGTTTGGAGCTTTTTTTAGGGGTGTTTGGGTATTTTTTTTTGGTAAAGGGCTTAACCCGGTAAAATATATTCCAAAAAAAACGTTGAAGTACAATGGATGTAAGTGAAATCCTACATCACAGCCCGATACATGGGCAACAACATGCACATCAAGTGCAACATACAAAAACCCTACATACGAGTGACATACCACTCATATGAACTACCCATGAAAAAGAACCGGCTTCTTCATACAACCACTAAGCTAAAAATACTACCCAAACACATGTATCACTTGTTTGTTCCAAAGTATTCCAGCTTACTTCATTCTGTACGCACGTGAAACGCTTACACAACTTCCAATGCAGCCACCCTGAGTGACTCATGTATAACTGCGTATATATGCATCGGCATACATGACTTCCATAGCAAGACATCCACACCAACATTCAAAGACGAACATAGGTGAGTACGACCGCGACCAAACCATCACCCCATCAAAAAATGACTAGGCAAATGGAACAACCAGAATATGCAAGTCAAAAGAAACTTAACATATTCATCAACACAACTCATCCATAGCATCTATGAATAGTTGATCATCCAAGCCAATCCTTGTGAAAGATCTGTATGTGATAACAAGGAGTGACTAACACCAGTAATATAGCAAAAACAAGCACACCCGCCACTCTCCGCTCTCTCCTACCCCGAATCTTCATCACCAAAAAACCACCACCATCAACACGGCAACATCCACAAAGCAAGTACAACCGGAGGTATATACCAAACTTCCAAGTATATCAAAATACCAGCGTACACCCTTGTCACAACAAATCATGAAACATATAGCATATATATCAGATCTGTGACTATGTCACAGACCCTAATTTGTTTGACAATATTCGGATCCACGAACAATCGCCAGATCCACAAATAATTGTAGATCTGCGAACAGATCGGTGATGAGAGACGATTTATAAGATAGATCTGATAGGTCCGACACCACCCCCAAGGAATAAAACATAAACCCAGATCCGATTGCATATCTAAACACCAAAAGAAATCAATAGTATGACTTAAACCGCAAAGGAGATCCCTAAGCAGATTGAATAACATAGTATGATTAATTTAGAGATAGAAAGAGATGCGGATGAGGGTTATGTTGCCGGAAAAAATAGAGGGGGTGGTGTGCCGGAAATCGCCAAAGGGGGAGGAGAGAGAAGAGAGGGTCATGTTTGGGTATGTTTAGGGTGTTTTTGGAGCAGGTTAAGGATTGTTTGGTTAGATTTAAATTATTTTTGTTGCTGTAGGAATTGAATTTCCATGTTTAGAAGCTGTCATTTTTTTGCTTAAAGCCGGTTCCACACGACGGCTCAACGGCGACTCGGTGGGTCGATAAAAAAACGGTGCACGGAAATTCAAGAAAATTTACAAAAGATTGATACTTTTATAGACAACCCGAACCTCTTGGATTTGCTGTTGCAGTTTGTATTTACAACTATACCAAGGATATACATTCCTAATACAATGCAACACTTTTTCTGTACATCTCATTCAGCAATCTTCCTTTAAACCCAACGGGTTGGGATGACCATGGTCAAAGTAAAGAAAAAAAAAACTCAAAAAAGGAACGTGACCGTGACAGTAACTTCAAAAAGTCTCCATAATTGCTCATACTACCACTCGAAAATATCTTCTTCTTTTCCCAAATCTGCAAGTATGTATAAACTAGCTTTTAATGAATGAATATAGTATGTATAAACAAAATCACAAGTTTTTGTACAAAGTTTCTAACCAACTTTGTATATTACGCTAACGTAATCAATAGGTGAGGGAATTGTGTTTGTAATTGAGAACATCTAGGAAGTGATAAGTGATCACATCCATTTATGGTTAGATGCTACTCTATTACAATTAGCCTAGCTAGATTAAAGTGGTAGACTATAACGTTTGAGATTAACGAAGGTAAACTAAATCAAGACTTTAGTAACGCAAGGGAAGAAAATAAAATTTGTTAGGCATTTCGTGTTCTTTCCTTTCCCCCTTAGTTGGGGTGTTTTTAATATAGGCTTGACTTCTTTAAAAAAAGTATAAATTTGTGTCTTCGCGAATTTTGCTCTTTTCCCAGTTCCCTCATTCACACGTTCAAGCAGTGGCTATTAGCACATAGGACCCTACACATCATTAAATAAAAGGACCATATATGCATATTACAACCACATATCATTTGCTAAAGATATTGACTCTTGAAGTAAAATACAGTTAATGTTAGTCTATCCAAAGATATTGACTCCTGAAGTAAAATACACTTAATGTTAGTCTATCACTTAATATTAGTCTTTGCATAACAATGACATATGCTAGCTATTGTTGACCCAGAATTTTCATAATGATAAATAAACTCGCGTTGTGACGTCAGGTATCATGCAATTAAAATTTTCAGCGAAAATATTTTTCAATTCTATATTCTACGATACAATAAGTTGTCGATGACGACAATTTTAGTTTTGAATAATTTTAAGCAATAATAAGTTAAGTCATATAAATTTATAGATTACCCACGCGATGTTTTGGCAGTACAGAGACAGTAGCTAATATATTATGGAGGTATGAGGTTAAAGTATTTCACAATAGCCCCTAGTCGCAAGTTATTTATTAATAAAAACACCGTATCGAATTTTAAAATTCACTTACATCATGTTAAAAAATTAATTATCTAAAAATGCACCTTATAAGTTTTTTTGGCACTGATTTAAATTATTAACAATGTTTATAATATTTAACGCACATAGGTAGAAAATACAAGTAAAAGAGTACTTATAGACATAAGGAAAACCTAAATGTTCAAGAAATAATATGATGTAACTTTAAAGAGTATAATTATTATTATATAAATATATTTAATAAATATAAAATAATAGAATTAGCACTAAGCATATTTGCTTTGAAAAAATCGTCCGATTTTATAAAACACAGGTTTTAGCTTTTATGGTAAATTTTATCAAAAAATTCTAAAAGGTTTATATGTTGGTTCTCAAGGCACTCTTACCATTTTAATTATATTTTTCGAACGTTGTAGTTTAGTATGCATTTTGTAAATTTATTGATTTAATAATATCTTTATATTGAAAATTAGAGTACATTTTGTGTTGTTGATAAAAAAGTGTACCGGCACCGTATAAAAATGTGTACTGAATTGGTGGTACCATATTTTTCCCGAGCATAAAGACGTTCATTTTTTTGATAAAAATGTGTACCGGTATCGTTCTAGACGGGATTCCGGTACCGGTTCTTGGGATACGTATCCAGTTTTTCCTTTTTTTAAAGTAAATAATAAAAATAAATAAAAAAAACTAGATGTCATGCCTTAAATCTTCCGTAACAGCAACGAAAAACAAAGGTACACTTACTATATAATATAATATAATTTAAAGTTCAACGAATAAGGCGAATGTTGTTCTTATGTTAAACCATTTACACGTGCTTAGGACTCATATAATTTTAGTTAGAATATTGTTTTTTCTTTCATGTATAGAGAACAATCCATGTACGTTTTCATTTCAATCATGATAGAAGAACTTAGATATGCCAGTTAGAATGATGATGAGAGTTGAGATTAAAGAAAAATGGAGAAATTTATTAGTTGTACGTTATTATGTGAACAAAAGTTTTATGTAAAGCATGTTATTTGATTATATATGGATGCACCTAAAAGCCTAAAATGATGTGTTTGGTTGTGGGTCGTATACTTTACACGCTCTAATTTGCATGCAACAAGCACAAGGGTGTTTGGATAAGTTTTTACTTCAAAAATATTGACTCTTTATATTTCGAAACCAATCTCAATATTATCCCATTTGGTACCGGCACCGTTTTGGGTATCCCGGGTTTTTTTGGCTAATAACGTGGTAATGGTACTGTACCGTGTGCCGGGATCCAGTACTAGTTCAGTACGGCTCCAGTTCGGTGTCGTGATTCGGCTCGCCCCTAATTGTACTATTTTGATTATAGCATTTTCAAGTTTTACCAATCGCTTATTAATTTATTTGTTATTTTCCCATTTTATATTTTAGATTCTATGACAATTCCAATCTCAGTCCCAATCCATATTTCAATCTCTATTTGATATATTGGAACTGGGTTATAAATATATTACATTGTATGCATAACCGTTACATAAAACATTTAGCCATAATATCGTAACTACAAATACGTACCGATATAAAATATGTCTTCAGGAATTTTACTATAAATTTATAAGCAAAAGTGGTACTATGTCTTCAGGAATTTTACTCGTATATAACTCAGTTCCCATATTTTCACGTTCGAGTAGTGGCTAATCTAATTTTACTCTTTTCTCAGACCCTACCCCGAGTACTGTTAGTAGGGTCAAGTTGACTTGATCCAAACCGGATAAGGCTTACAAGGTCGGGTTTAATTGACCCGAACTCAATAACCCGAAAAACTTTTCGATGCGTTTTTTTACTAATTATTTTAGCACCCATAAAACACCAATAATATTGTTATTTAGTCTAAGGGTGTGTTTGATAGCTTCTGAATTTGATGATTCAGTGTCCATTTCTAATTCGGTCAGCGACCTTGTTGTTTGATACTCACAATTTGATTTACTTAATGGTCCCACATGGTTCTTAACTATTTTGACAAATATAGATGCAAAGTGATTCAGCAATTAAAATTTGTCAAGATTGCCCTTTTACTATACGAATAAAATGTTCCTTATTTTTTTCGTAGCAAGCATTTCTCCATTTTATTTTATTTTTTGTCAAGACTACCCTCTGCCTGACAGTGTAAAGATGCCCACTCACATAGGCACCTACGATGGGAAAGGCGATCCGATAACTTCTTACATTTGTTCAAAGGCGCTATCAAGATGCAGAAGTGGGTCATGCCCGTGGCATGACACATGTTCACATACACGCTCCGAGACTCCGCAAGAATATGGTGGAATGGGCAAAAGTTGGGGAGCATTGTAAGTCTAGATGATCTTAAGGCTAAGTTCCGATCACACTTTAGCCAACAAAAGAAGTACACCAAGGCCCATCTAGCAGTGCATACCATCAAACAAAGGGACAACGAAAGCACAAGGGCCTTCATCACAAGGTACACCGATGAAACTTTGCAAATTATGGGGTTGCACGAGGAACAAAGGATTTCTGGTTTCGTACACGGCCTACGGACTCGAAGCTTGGTGGAATTCCTATCAACCGACCTTCCTACCACTTACAAGGCACTGATGAAGAAGACTTACACTTGGATTGAGTCTAAAGAAGTAGCAGCAAACGGAGCTCCGATAGAGCAAAGAGAGGCCTCTGATAAGTTCTCCAGAGGGTCCTCCTAGGAAGAATCCAAGAATAGGAAGAAGAACAGAATCGCTTCACTCCCACAACAAAGGCTCTAATCATGGACTCTTGGCAAACTTGGTCAAATCTCCCGGGAGATTCGGCTACCGAGAAAGCCGCAAAGTCCTTGACCCACCACCTTGAATGTCGACCGCGGCAAAGCCGGGACATGTCGAAATTGCCGGTTCCACGAAGACCATGGGCGACACAACAGTGCAGAGTGAAGAAGCGGTCGAAGAAGGCGATGCGGTCCGAACAATTGGCACACCTAGTTAAAGGCATCAAGAAGGGAAAGGACAAGTTTACCGACACCCAACTAGGTGAGTGGAAAGGAAACAAAAAGGAGGCTACCCCTACAGAAGCTCCGATACTAATGGTACACAGGCATGATGCAACCTTGAAACGGAAAGAAGCAGATGGGGAGCTGGGAAGCGTAGGAGAGATAACATTTCCGTCCATCCATGGGTAGACACCTTCGACCGACCCCGTGGTCATCAAGGTACGGGTCTCCAACAGGGAGGTAAATCGAGCATATATGGATTGTGGAAGCTCCTGCGAAATCATCTATGAGCATTGCTTCCTAAAGCTCAAGTCATCTATACGCTCACAAAGGGTAGACTCAAAAACACCTCTGGTAGGGTTCTCCGGCGAACACTCATGGCCCCTTGGAGAGGTACCGTTGGAAATCACTATAGGAGAAGGCCCCTTATCCCGCATGGAAACACTCACCTTCATCATAGTCAGGTCAGATTCTCCTTATAATTTGTTAATAGGGAGAAAAACTATGCAAAAGATGGGCATTGTTGTTTCCACTATACATGATACCATTAAGTTCCAAACTCTCTTCGGAGTAGGAATTGTTCATTCTAATTATAGGGCGGATAAGGGAGTATATGGTGTCAAAAGGGCCAAGGAAGAATCGAAGGAGCCTCCGATAGCGACTCTAAGCTGTACGGTGGTGATAGGAAAGCAACTCCCGTCGAGTTTTAAGGTGAAGCTCACGGAACTGTTACGGACTAGCGTTGATATTTTGCTTGAAATATTACGCAATGACGGAGTCCCAAGAACATTGGCGATGAGCGGACGACCCTTGACGACGGAGCATAAACTCAATGAATACTGAGATATATTGAGCCCATGAAGCGAAAAGAATGAGCCTAGCCCCGAAGAAACGCTGCGGCTGCAAAGAAGTTGATGAACCGACAAGCGAACATTCTAAGGAAGTCAAATACCAAACTGGGTGCCAACCCGGTAATGGTAAAAAAGCGACGGAGGGTGGCGCATGTGCGTTGACTTTCTTGACATTAACAAAGCATGCAGAAGGATTGCTACCCCTACGTAAATCGTTGGAAGGTAGAATCCTTGGCGAGCTTCCGATCAAGTGTTTCCTAGATGCCTATAAAGGGTATCATCGGATCCGGATGGCAAAGGAGGATGAGGAAAAGCGACCTTCTACACTAGCAAAGGTGTCTACTTTTACGAAAGATGCCCTTGGATTGAAGAACGAGGGCAACATACCAACGACTCGTAGATAAAGCCTTCAACAAGCGGATAGGCGAAATCTCGAAGCATACGTTGACGACATGGTTATTAAAAGCAAGACGGAGGAGGACCTACTCCTTGGTGTGCAAGAAACCTTTGACCAGCTTCGGGCGATCAACATGAAGTTGAACCCTAAAAAATGCTCTTTCGGTGAATCAAAGTGCAAAAACAATATCAAGGCAGAATGCCTCTCATTAAGTTTACTATATGAATCAAAGTGCAAAACCAATATCAAGGAAGAATGCCTATTCAATTATCAACGTAGAAGTTTTGTGTTTTTCTCATTTCTGGATGTTTAAACTGACTTTACGTATTACTACTGTTGCATGCTTGCTTTGTTCCACTTTCATATTCGTTGCAGTAGGATCTCAAGTATAAATATTATTATAATGATGAACACTTGCACAAATGTTAAACTAGGTATGATGCCTCAACTAAGGCAACTTGAAATATCCTGACAACCCAACCGGATATAAACAAACTCATAGCCACATACGACCCATCATTGACTAAAAGGACCATATATATGCATATTACAGCCACGTAATACATTAATACTCTAGATAAGAGTCGTTCGCTAAGGACATTGACTCCTAGAGTAAAATGCACTTCATATTAGTCTATTACGTTTTGTATACGTTCTATCTTTCTAGTCTTTGCATGATAACGATGGATGTCAATTATTGTGACCCGGACTTTTCATATTAATAAAATTAGATGCTATTTTCCAATAGATATTAATGTTAAAATTTCGAATTACAATTCGAAATGTCCTTCTTATAGTTACCGTAATGGATTAATGGCCTCTAGTTAAGAACAACAAACATGATTTGCACAAACTTAGTTTTGATTTGTACATAACATTTTATGCTTTGTATATGTGTTACGTTATGCTTATTCTCTATGTATCTTGTCATGCGTAAATCTAAAGTAACTAAGTGCAAATCTAAAGTATATGTGTGTGCAGATCACCTCACACTAAACCAAACAAGTTTCATGGTGAATTAGACTTAAACCGGGTTAAGCCCTTCATTTCTAGAAGTTTTGTGTGGCCTCTTTAGGGATTGTTTGTACTATACCTAGTTTGTTACATATGATATACTAATAAACTTATATAAGCTCATGGATGAAACATTCTAAACCATTGAATTCGTTTTGTCTTTGTTTAAGAGGGCAATGTTTTATAACCTGGGTTGAACCAGGAACAGGTCCGGATATGAGTGTTGTTTGCTTGTTTATGAACATGAGGTTCTTTTGTTGACCTGAGTCCTATTGGTTTTATGGATATAAATTAGTAGACGTGAGTTAGGATCGAACTCGAGACCACGGGATTGCACACTTTGCGTATGAGAATTAAAGTTAATAATTAAATATTAAATGTTATATTTATTTATTAATTAAACGAAATAATTATAACGGATGTTAAGTAATTAAGTGTAACGGACTAACGGTCGTTAAATGTAATTGGAAAGGACTAGAATGCAAATTAATATTGGGAAGGTTCCGGAATCCCCTTGGGATTACATAACCGATCGGCTAGGGGTTATCCCAACCCAACCCAAACTCAAACTTGTTCTCCAAGTTTAGTTGAGTATATATACAAGGCTAGGGGTCTTGGTTTTTACATCTCTTGTACTCATTAAGCTAAAACCTAAATTGTTTTGTGTGTTTTCTTGCTAAAACCGATCGTACATCACCTTGTGGGTGTCGATCCATAACTTTTCCAACTCAAAGTTATTTGTTTAATTAAAACTAGCATTCCTTTAATTCGGTATAGTACGTGTGTACAAGAAAGTGGTACTAACACATTATTGTTAGTATTCTTGGATTGAATTACAAAACGGTAAGGGGTAATTCACATAATCCAATAAACCCTAATTAGGGTTCATCCAATTGCTTGTTTTGTGGATTTGATTCTTGTTCGGCTAGAATCAAGAAAGGTACGCATATTCTGGTATATGTTAATTAATTATTCATTAATCTTTCCTATACGCTTTCACATGTATACTTTGATGTTATGTCTTTTATTATTGATTTTCATGATATATAATTCCAATAGTGGCATCACGAGTCATTGGTTATAATGAGTAATTAATTACTAAACGCGTAAAAAACGAATAATTGTATGTTGTTTGATATGATTAATCTAGGGTTTGCTTTATTTTTTTTATGGGTTGATTTTTTTTATTTAAGATGGGGCGTACCCCTATTTTTTTTGGAGTCGATTCATGTTAAAATTTTTTTAGGGTTTTAATTGTTATGTTAACCTTATCGAAACCTAGAATTAATATATGTGTTACGTGATTAATTCATGAATAATATGTTATGTGACATGGAATGATATGCGATTTTGTGACTAATTGAATAATTGTTATGTTATATCCATGATGATACATGCATGTTTGTCATGGATAGTTGCTTGTATTATAGTTTAATTGTTAAGATATTTTATCACATGTTTAATTTTGATAAATCTTGAATTCGGGAAGACTCCAATTATATATATTAATGAGTCAATTAAGTGCAATTTGGTATATTTTTAATTTGGGTTTACGCAATCGACTCGTCGATGTATGTGGCTCACTTTCTATTGCTGGAGTGAAAGCCCTAATTAATATATACATTAATTAACCTAGACATTGATTATTAATAGGTTTTATCAAATAAGTTGCATGTGGCTACTTGTTTACATGTATTAATTGTTAGTTATGTGCGCATTGTTTTTAGTTATTTAATTTTTATTTGTTTACTTGTTTGTTTATTTTGTATGACAAGTTTTTAGCAAAGGGTAATTTTGAATAGAAAAATAATACGGACTAAACAATGGTGAAATTTGATTTGTTTTTGAAGAGTTGAGTTTTCAATAGATTAATTGATTGATGATTTTGGTACAAAAAGTGAGAACGGCTCACCCAATTTGACGGACTGTGTGGGAAGTATTAGGAGGGGAGCGCATTAAATTGTGACCCTAAAGAAGGAGGTTATTGCTTCAGCGCTGACCGAATTCTCCGCTTGCTTGCGAGTCAAATTGGAGTTACCAAGTAGGCTATGCGTACAAAATCATCTTAAGGGCGAATTAGCTTTAATTCCATGCGCCACTTCGGTGGTAATTACCCGAAACATAAGTCTTTAGACTTATTCAAAAGTACGGTATAATGGACGACAATTAAAGGTAAATTCCTTGATTGGCGAAAACAATACCTCAATAAAAACTTTGATAATTTGATCTTTATGAATTGGTAATAAAAAGTGTTTTATTAAAATTTATGCTACAAGATGAATGCTGAAATCTTTGTACATATTTGATTTGACCACATAAAATCAAAACTAGTACCCTTTATAAATTAAGTTATGTGTCATCTAATTAAAGGAACACTTGAAGTTGCAATTTACGTCATGTTAGAACTTGGTGAGATTGTAATGGAGAGGTAAATCTTTATGTAAAGTCAGACCTTACATGAACATATTTGCAGTTCTTTAAGTTAGACACTTAAATTGAGTAAGAAGTGAGACCTGGACTCAAGGCATAAGATGGGATGAAACATGTTTATATTTGAAATAGCGTTGGAAAATATAAATCTCATAATGATCTAGGAATTGGAAATTGTTTGCCAATTATTGTTCGACAGATTACCTTATTATATGCTTTCGTTACTAGCAGATCAACTGATGTAATGAACCTATGATAATTTGGATCCTAGTTTTCGAGAAAATTATACGGTTATACGTTTATATTACCTTGGGTATATTTTATTTTCTTGAAAAGTTGTATTATCGAAAATACTAATACTTGAACTTTTTTTTTGTAGAAATGGCTCAAAACAACGATAACACTAACATCGCACTAAGTTCTGCGTTCAAAAGCTTTTTGATCGAGAAAAGTTGACCGCTCTAAGAATTTCAATGATTGACACCGCTCTTTGAGAATTATGCAGTAGAGTTCTTGATCGGTTGGACTATCTCAGTACACGCCTTGCCCTTGAACAAAGCACTTTGACCTCAGCGAAAAGGATGCTTGGAAAATTGAGTATAAGCGTCATAATGATGCGGCTTGTCTAATGTTGGGAATGATGGAACCTACTCTCCAAAAGCAGTTTGAAAACTACTTCCCATCTACCATGCTCGATGAACTTGAACTATGTTCGAGAAACCATTCTTGTCGAAATTTATCATTTGATCGATGCATTACGGTAAAGCGGGGAGAGGGTAAACCGTAAGTGCTCATGTCTTGGAGATGAAAGGATATATTGACCAATTAAAGGCATTTGGCAAAGTTTATGAAAATGACATTCTTGTGAACTTGATCAACATATCCCTTAACAAGGATTTCAATGGTTTTGTTCGAACTTCAATATGCCTGCTGCGTGGGAAGGCGATTCTTGACCTACACGCATTGCTAATTGATTATGAAAAGGGTTACCTCGAAGGCTCCTACTCCCGGTACTTGCTATTCGGGTTGGATGGATAAATAAGCCAAAACCGCGTGCGAACAACAAGAAGGTGAAGGGCAAAGGAAAGTTGATAAGGGTAAACAGGTTATGGCCTATCAACCAGAACCCAAGAAGTACCCTACTCCTAGGAAGGATAATCCTAAAAACGATCAACCATGCCACCACTGCAAGGTCGTGGGGCATTGGAAGAGAAACTGTGCTCTCGATCTTGATGAATTGCGGGCAAATAAGATGAAGTATGTTGGGTCCTCGGGCATCGGTTCTTCAGGTAATTTATTTGTAATTGAACTATTTACTCTAAATCATAAAAATTCCTAGGTATATGATACTGGATGTGGTATTTACATTTGTAATACACTACAAGGGTTTAGAGTGGAGAGGAAGCTAGCCTATGGGGAGCAATATCTGCACGTGGGCAATGGGGCACATGCAGCTGTTGAAGCCATAGGAACGTTTAGTTTAGTATTGCCTTCGGGCATAGTACTGTTATTGAAAAATTGTCATTATGCACCTTCTATAATTAGAGGTGTTGTTTCCTTTTCAATATTGTTGGATGATGGTTTTACTCATACTATTTCACGTAATGGAATTTCTGTTTCTTTAAATGGTGTATTTTATTTTTATGCGATTACTGTGAATGGTGTGTTTGAAATTGATGTGATTGGAAATGAATTGAACAAATATAATAATTCGATGTTTAGCATCAATAACAAAATAAATTTGGACTTGAATTCTTCTTATCTTTGGCATTGTAGACTTGCTCATATAGGCAAGGCTCGCATGCAAAAGCTACAAAAAGAAGGGCTTTTGCAAAATATCAATGATGAATCATTTGATAAATGTGAGTCATGCATATCTGGGAAGATGACGAAGAAACCTTTTCATAGCAATATGGAGAGGGCGTTTGATCTACTTGGTCTTATTCATCTTGATGTGTGTGGACCACTTAGACATGTGTCAAAGAGAGGTGCTAGCTACTTCTTAACCTTTACTGATGATTTCAGCCATTATGGTTATGTTTATTTACTTAAGCATAAACATGAGGTGTTTGAAACATTTAAGGTTTTCAAAGCAGAGGTAGAGCTGCAATTAGGAAAGAAGATTAAAGCTCTTCGATCCGATAGAGGAGGTGAGTATCTAAGCCAAGAGTTTAAAGATTACTTAGCTGAGAATGGAATTGTCCATAATCTCACTTCTCCATATACTCCACAACAAAATGGTGTATCTGAGAGAAGAAATCGTACATTGTTGGACATGATACGATCCATGTTTAATCTTACTACTCTACCTTTATCCTTTTGGGATTATGCTTTAGAATCACTGTTCGCATTCTAAATATGGTTCCCACAAAGAAGATTGATAAGACACCATATGAAATATGGCATGGTAAAGCTCTAACCTGTCTTATTTAAAGGTGCAGGGGTTGCAAGGCGTATGTTAGGCGTGACTCGTGAGATAACCTCCAACAAAGATCTCAAAAAAAGATCAGTAAGTGTATCTTCGTAGGATACCCTAAGGAAACTATGGGTTACTACTTTTACTATTCAACCGAAAATAAAGTAATTGTTGCTAGGTATGGAGATTTTATTGAAAATGATCTCGTATCTCAAGAATTCAGTGGGAGTTTATGATCCGGAAGATGATCAAGAAGATGCATTACCTTCGAAAACACTAACGTACTTCGGTAGAACACGATAGTCCGGGTCCTCCACCGAAGTTGAAGTGATTCCGTTCGAGATCTGTAAGGACTACGTGTGCACTGAACGTCTATGTCTTAACATATAGGTTGAGGAAACTATGTTAGGTGATTTGGAGAGCCTACTAGTTATAAAGCTGCCATGGCAAGTCATGAAAAGGATAAATGGAAAGTTGCAATGAATGGGGAAATGCAATCCATGAGAGAAAATGAAGCCTGGGAAGAGGTTGATTTACCTCCAAACGCCAAGGTGGTTGGAAGTAAGTGGATCTGTAAAATTAAGACTGACATGGATGGCAATGTACACATCTATAAAGCTCGTCTAGTTGCGCAAGGTTATACACAAACTTAAGGCATAGATTACGAGGAGACCTTTTCTCCTCTAGCAGACATTAGAGCTATTAGAATTCTCATAGCTATAGCAGCATACTATGACTATGAGATATGGCGGATGGATGTCAAAACCGCTTCTTGAATGGTCGCTAGATGAAGACATCTATATGAAGCAACATGAGGGTTCGTGAATCCACAATTTCCAAACCGTGTATGCAATCTTCAAAGGTCCATTTATGGATTGAAGCAAGCATCAAGGCAATGGAATAAAAGATTTGATGAAGAAATTAAAAAGAACGGATTTATTCAAAATCTTGATGAGCCATGTGTATATCACAAAGTTAGTGGGAGTGATGTAATTTTACTTATCCTATATGTCGATGACATATTAATTATAGGAAAAGACATTCCAAGTTTGCAAAATGTTAAGGCATATCTTGGGAAATGTTTTTTCATGAAGGATTTAGGAGAAGCTGCATACATTCTGGGAATCAAGATCTACCGAGATAGGTCAAAGCGGTTAATTGGTTTAAGTCAAAGCGCTTACATTGATAAAATATTGAAGGGATTTGATGATGTACCCTCGAACAGCTCGAAGGACACTACTTGAGGCGTGTCAAGCCCTTCTGCACGAAGGCCCAAGTCGGTCTCGGAATATTCGTGGAATCAAACCATTTGTACACTGAAGTTTACCTCTGTGGAATTCGCCATTGAGCATTAAGCCCTTGAGGTATGGTTGACGAGGAGCAACGGATAGGAGAACCTCGACTTGGTCAAACCCACGATCTCCTCTCTTTCACGGCTTTCCGCCAAGTTTGAGCGTGGTCACTAAGCCCTAGCGGTTACCCACAAGCATGGGGCGCCCCATGTTCTCCGACATTTGCGCATAGGTGCCCCTAACCCTATTTCTTCCACTATAAATAGGTTGGACGGGAAAAGGATTATGGTAAGCTCATTCAACACTCATCTCTTTACTTACACACACTTATACAACCATAACTCATACTTACTCTCACGCCAGAGGTGGTTCGCAGGGTCCAACCCCTGCGTATTTCTTATTCTCAGGTGAAAGCCAATCTTGGCTGGAACATACACCCCTCATACCTTTGATCATCATCGAAGCCTGGTAGTGCAATTTCAGTGGCGCCATCCGTGGGACCCGCTACTGCTAGTCCCGTAATCACCAAGTCTTAAAACCTTAACCGATTACGCTACTTTTCCGGCATCGAACCAGGAAGGAAAGATACACCTCCACTAGGTTTCTCTACCCTGCTACCCAGGGGGAGATTCAAAAATAAGCTGAGCTTTCGGTTTGGCTAATTACATTAGTACCCTTAGCTTTAACTTTGTATATTTATATGTTTTGTCCTTCAATGTCTTTTTACACTCATAAGCTCCAGCTGCTCAACTACTTTACCAAACATTCTGAAAGAGCTGTTTGGGCATGTTTAAGTGTTGTGTAAGAGCTGTTTGGGGCTTTTTTAGGAGTGCTTGGAGCTGATTAAGTGATGTTTAGATAGGTTTAAAAGCTGTTTGGATAAAACCGGTTCCACACGATGGTTCAGCCAGTGACTACTGACTGGCCCGGTCGCTCAAAAAACCGGTTTGTAAAACAGTGCAAAAGGGTATAAAGATGATGAATTTTGACCATCATTGGTCAAACTTATTCTCACTCGTTAACATGATGACTTTTTTTTGCCGTATAACTGTATAATGTTTTCTTTATTTGTAACCCATAACACACAAATGGTTTCATGTTTGTAAATATAATAACATTGATTGCATAAATACAGTACTAAATCGCAGGGGCACATGATTTTGCTTAAACAAACACTATCTAAACCATCGACTTCGTTTTGTCTTTGTTTAAGAGGGCAATGATTTTTAACCCGCTTTGAACCGGGAAGAGGGCCGGATATGATTGTTGTTTGTTTGTTTATGAACCGCCTATTCTTTTGATGACGTGGGTTGAGCCATTTTGCTAAATCCAGCTGGGTCATACCTTTCGTTTTTTTTTTTTTTTTTTTTAAAGTTTGGGACCTGTAGTTTTGTTGGAATTTCTAATGTTTTAGAGCAGTCTGGACATGTTTAAGTGTTTTTGGAGCTGATTAAGGGTTGTTTGGTGTTTAAAAGCTTTTTGCAGCTTTAGCCAGGTCAAAAGCTACCATGTTTTTGCATAAAATTGGTTCCACACAACGGTTCAACCGGCGACATAGCCAGGTCGATTAAAACCGGATTTTAAAGGTGACTTAGCCGGGTCGATTAAAAACCGGTTTTTAAAATATTGCAAAAGGGTTTAAAGATGACTTTTGACCATCATTGGACAAACTTACTACTCCCTTGCTAACTTGCTAACTTTAAGTTTTTGTTTCTCGCGGAATAATAAGTTACTCATGACACGCAAATGGTTTCATGTTAACTTTGATTGCATAAATAAAAGAAGATTGATCTGATATATGTAATATATTGCATAGACACATGGAAAATCATGATTTTGAACCTTTAATTCATCATTTCTTCTTGTGTGTTTGGTTCATAGCTAAATTCACAACCTGATAATTAGTGACCCGTAACACGTAAGGGTCCAACCAGTCAAAAGGGTTTACGGATGAAAAATATTGAGTGGATTTATTGACAAATTTTATTTTGTAATGGTTTTTGTGACATTTGCCCGTTCTTTTAAGTTGTCAAATTATATATAATTATACAAAAATACTTTTGTTGGTGTCTTGGGAAATATTTTTGTTACTGTATCATCTAGAGGATTGTGTGGGCGTATTAGCAATGAGCAATAAAGTTTATAATTTGGTTGAACCTACTAGAGATCATCGAAAAATCACGTCTAGCATTCATGGTTAACTTCTTTATTAATTATGGCCATATATTTTGTGAATCTTTGTACGACGTATGTATAATTATCAAGTTTATTTGTTTCTCAGGTGCACAATTAGACAGTGATAGTATGCGCATATTAGATGCACTCAAGAATGCGGGTGAGTTTCTAAATGAAAATCTTTTTATTTAAGTTGTAAGTCTCAACAAGTTATAAGGCTCGATAAGCCAAACCAATTGAAACGAGCTTTTAAAAATGTGTAGGACTTATAGTCAGTCAAAATTACTTAAATATCAAAATATAACGGATTAACAAGTGAAAGATTGAAATATATGTGAATTTAATTTGACGTATGTTGATATGATTTTATAATAATAAGCTTCGACACCAACTAATTTGCCAAACAGCTTTACAAAAATACAAACTTCAACTTTCAACTTATAATATAACCTATAGTTACAACTCCGGCCTTAGCTCCTCCTCCGATTCATTTTGCCAAACATACTCATAGCCACATACGACGTTACTCATCATTGACTTAAAGGACCATATATATATGCATATTACTCTAGATAAGAGTAAGGTGTAAGGACATTGACTACTGAAGTAAAATGCACTTCATATTAGTCTATTACTTTTTGTATACATTCTATCTTTCTAGTCTTTGCATAAAAACGATGGATAAAAGGACCTTATATATATATATATATATATATGCATATTACGACCACATAATAATCTATATAAGAGTAAGGAGTAAGG
This sequence comes from Chrysanthemum lavandulifolium, assembly GCA_022545495.1. NCBI lineage: Eukaryota > Viridiplantae > Streptophyta > Magnoliopsida > Asterales > Asteraceae > Chrysanthemum > Chrysanthemum lavandulifolium. The sequence continues at coordinate 292,898,383 of CM040238.1, read as the reverse complement.
ACATTGACTACGGAAGTAAAATGCACTTGATTCTATCATTTTTTGTATACGTTCTATCTTTCTAGTCTTTGCAAAACAACGATGGATGTCTATTATTGTTTACCTTGACTTTTCATAATAATAGATAAATGAGAGGCTATTTTTCCTATATTAATGTTAAATTTTGGATTGACACTTCGAAATGCCCTTCTTATAGTTACTATTATGGATTAATGGTCTCAAGTTTGAAATAACAAACGCGATTTTCACAAACTTAGTTTTGATTTGTACATAACATTTTATGCTTTGTATATGTGTTACGTTCTACTTATTCTCCTTGTATCATGTAATGTGTAAATCTAAAGTAAATATGTGCAAATCTAAAGACTAAAGTATATGTGTGTGAGGATCACCACTAAACCAAACAAGTTGGATGGCCGAGACCCCCTTAAATAACGCATGACCGGTAAAATTATAAAGCTATTCAACCTCAACTGCAAATATGTATAATTTATATATAATAACATGTATTAGTACACTACAAGGATAATGGGTTATAGTAATGACATGTCGTCGCTAAAGTATTTATTAAATAATTAATAAACTTATTTGATAAATTAAAATTAATAAATGATTAAACTAAATAACTAATAAACACTTTTAGCGACAACACAAGTCTAAATAAAAAAGAAATGATAATTAAAAACTTTTAGTGAAAAGACATATATCATCGCTAAAAATGGCATGCATCATTTCCGGATCGGTAAGGCCGTTGCCCACAATTTTCCCAGATTTTCCGCGACCAAATATCAGGCCTTTTTTTTTTTTTTTTCCCAACAAAAAATACTAATCCTATTTGAAAGTTCAAATTTCAAATAAAACATTGGTAGTCGTCACAATAAAAATACGTGTAAGTTCAACAAAGAAAATAGTTCAAAGTTCACAATACATCCTCTTCATCATCTAGAATCTCAAGGGGACCGAGCTGTGGAGGCATGGTAATATTAATTTTCGAGGCTTGTAACTCATTGAAGAAATGAGTGAATCGAAAATTTTCGCCGAGACAATTTTATGCACCTGACTTCAGGTATACATTCTTTATTGGGATTGAGCGCTTGAATAACTTGATCCATGCCTCGGTAAGTTGGGTGCGAAAATGAAAAAATAGCTCTACAACTGAAGTGATATACGACTTTATTTATGGTCAATGTTGTGACAAAATCATTTTAATTGATCTTGTGTATCTTAACAATTGATAAGCAAATGTTGAAGAACTATATTAAAGGGACATTAATTTCTCAAACATAACTAAAAAAATAAATTATAACACATAAAGAATTATCTGATTATGTACTCATTATACTTCTATAAGAATTTCAACATCAAAATTGACGAGCTCGTTTTAGGTCTTTTTTATACTTTCGCACAAGGATGTGTACAAAGCACATAGTTTCACAGCTGATCACACATTCTTTATCATTTTGATCAAAGCTTATATTGGAACCGATTTGAAAACAAAAATAAAAAACTTGTTTGCAAAGCGATTAAAGTTGTACTACATAGTTAAAGTATTCTCCAAAAGGGACATTCATTTTTCAAGTAAAACAATCTTTGTGGAATAATATGACACCACCTTAAATTTCTAAGAATTGGAAAATAATTTATGAGAAAAGGGTAGCTCAAGTATAAATAGAGACATACGAGCCTTCACTGTAAAGAAATAAACATGCAAAAGCAAAAAATGGCTTCTTCAAACTTCTTACTTTTTTCTCTAGCTCTACTACTCGTTGCTCTCTCATTGGCACCAAACCTTACTTCTGCTTCTTTGGAGGAAGCAAATGCTCTTCTAAAATGGAAAGCAAGCCTTAAAATCCCAAACATCTCCCAAATTGTATCTTCTTGGACACCCCTTCCTACGAATACTAGTGCACCCGCTTCGTGCCCTTCTTGGTTTGGAATTACATGCAACGCTGATGGGGACATTAACATGTTGAACCTCTCGACGTCTGAGTTAAAAGGTACGCTTCACCGGTTCCCGTTCTCTAGTCTAGGCAATCTTACCCATTTTGATCTTAGTGTAAACAACTTCTTTGGTTCCATCCACCAGAAATTGGACTCCTGTCCAAACTTGTCTATCTTAATTTTTCAACCGATCAGTTTTATGGTGTAATTCCATCTACCATTGGTAAACTAAGCCAGTTAACCATTTTGCAACTTTACGAAAACAATTTAACTGGTTTAATTCCTTCATCTTTGTGTGATTTTGAGTCTATAAATATCCTTTATTTGTATGAAAACAAACTCTCTGGGCCCATTCCTACTGAATTAGGGAATTTGAAGTCTCTCAGTTAATTATATTTGAGCAATAATCAACTATGCGGGCCCATTCCTACTGAATTAGGGAATATGAAGTCTCTAACTGAATTAGATTTGAGCAAAAATCAACTCAATGGTTCAATTCCTTCATCGTTGGGTGATTTGGAGTCTTTGAATATCCTTTATTTGTGGCAAAATCAACTCTCTGGACCCATTCCAATTGAATTAAGGAATTTGAAGTCTCTCACTGAATTAGCTATGAACGAAAATCAACTCAATGGTTCAATTCCTTCATCGTTGGGTGATTTGAAGTCTTTGAAAACCCTTTATCTGTACACAAATCAACTCTCCGGACCCATTCCAATTGAATTAGGGAATTTGAAGTCTCTCACTGAATTAGCTTTGAACGAAAATAAACTCAATGGTTCAATTCCTTCATCATTGGGTGATTTGGAGTCTTTGAATATCCTTTATCTGTACAAAAATCAACTCTCTGGACCCATTTTTCCTATTGAATTAGGGAATCTGAAGTCTCTCACTAGATTAGATTTGAGCGAAAATCAACTCAACGGTTCAATTCCTTCATCGTTGGGTGATTTGAAGTCTTTGAATTTCCTTATGCTGCACACAAATCAACTCTCCGGACCCATTCCAATTGAATTAGGGAATATGAAGTCTCTTGCTCTATTAGAATTGAGCATAAATCAACTATCTGGGCCCATTCCAATTGAATTAGGGAATTTGAAGTATCTCACTAAATTATCGTTGAACCAAAATCAACTTAACGGTTGTATTCCTTTATCGTTGGGTGACTTGACGTCTTTGAAACTCCTTCTTTTGCGGCAAAATCAACTATCCGGGCCCATTCCTTTTGAATTAGGGAATTTGAAGTCTCTCACTACATTAGCTTTGCGCAATAATCAACTCAATGGTTCAATTCCTTCATCGTTAAAAAACCTAAGAAGCCTCCAGACTCTGCATCTCAGTAAGAACAAGTTATCGGGTCCTATACCGCAAGGAATCGGAAGTCTACAATTGTTTAGGCTACAACTCGACACAAATCAGTTGTCTGGCCAAATTCCAAAGTAGTTTGGGGAGATAAAAAGTTTGTTAAATTTAAACTTGAGCGATAACAACCTTTCAGGTGTTATACCTCAAGAGCTTGGATCACTGCATAGCCTCCTTACTCTTGACCTATCCAAAAATAGGTTAAATGGGTCATTACAAAGATATATTGGTGATTGGGTACAAATCACTCGCTCTTAATAATAACAAGCTCTAGAGATCCCATCGAGATCGGTAAATTAAGGCAACTAAATGTTCTTGATTTATCTTGGAATTCACTCGAAAAGAGATACCATCAGAAATTGGAAGTTTGGAAAGTCGGTAATGATGAATCTTTCTCACAATAAGCTATCTGGTTCAATTCCTAATGGTTTCAGTAACTTGCCAGGAAGGATTGATATAGACTGTCTTACAATGAATGTCATGCGAAAGTATAGACAACACAAGATGAACAATAGAACCTTTATTCAAACCTAAGCCACAATAGTCGACTTAGATTAAGTTTACAATAGTATCCAAAATGTTACAAGATTAGATTAATGTCAATGAGACAATAATCATATGTATACAATGAAAAGACAAGATCGGTGAAATGATCAAAAGAAGAAAAGAATGTGTGAGAAAAGACTGCACACACAAGTGTATGTAACCCTAGAATAAGGGATGATTAAATAAGGGATTAAGTTACACTAAGACCCTCTAACGGCTATAATAATGAACTTCAAAGAAACAATAAAATGATCTTCAAGAGGAACAAGAGATGCTTTGGCGAAATGATAATCTTGGAACTATAAACCACTAATGCTTTGTCCATGTTAAACCCCCGTAATCGCCGCAAAGAACATAGCTTGAAAGCCTTTAGCAATTGATAAAGTGACATGTTTGCCATGATTATTACCCCAAATTTTAACATTCCCCTTAATCGATTGGCAAACATATCAAACAATATCAATTTTTCACACAAAATTTATGTTGATAGACGAGGAGGTTCTTTGTAAGAATGTCGCTAGTTTGATTTGAAGATCCAATCTTTTGCATTTATAACACCTCTAGCAATTTTTTCCCGATGAAGTGAACATCAATTTCAAAGTGTTTTGATCTTTCATGAAAAACAGGTTGTGAGAAGTTGTAAAGCGATTTGTTATCACAAAAAGATTAACAGGAAGGTTGATATCAACTTTTAGATCTTTTAGGATTTTTCGAATCCAAATGATTTCACAGCAGCAGAGACATAGATCTATACTCGCTTCGTGGAAGATTTTGAAAGAGTGTTTTGTTTTTACTTTTCCATGAGATTAAGCAATCATTAAAGAAAACACAATAACACATGAATCGATTTCTGGTTTTTTACATTTGGCCCAATCAAGATCACTATATCCTTCAAGATGATTTTCGAGTTGTTGAAATTGTACCGTAGACCTTTTCCTGGAGCTCCTTTTAGATACCTCGAACGTTGAGGCACATTCGGATGAGATTTCAAGGAGAATGCATATATTGTGCAAGACAATGAACCGAGTATGAAATGTCGGTCTTGTATGGGTGAGGTAGATAAGTTTCCCAAGAAGCTTCTGATAACCAGTGATGTTGACAAGCAAGGGGTCATCATCAGTGGGAATGTATGGAAGCACAGAGTTGGGTTCCATAGGGGTGGACACAGGTTTGCACCCAAGAAGCCCAAATTCTTTGAGGAGTTCAAGACAGTATTTTCTTTGGGAGAGACAGATGTCATTTCCAGTTTTTAAAACCTCAATGCCAAGAAAGTATTTTAGATTTCCCAAGTCTTTGATATGAAATTTTGATTTTAGAAACTCCTTGAATAGGTTTATCTCATCAACACAGTTTCCAGTAAGAACAATATCATCCACATAAACTAGAAGAGCAATGAACTTGTCATTCTGTTTTGGTGAAAGAGTGATCATTAATGATTGGACAAAGTTGTTTTCCTTTAACACACCGACAAGTTTTTCATTCCATTTTCCGGGAGCTTGTTTTAGACCATATAGAGACTTAACAAGTTTGCAAACTTTATTTTATTGTTCTCATTCTGTAACCCTTTGGGAATGGTCATATAGATATCCTCATCAAGATCTCCATATAAGAAAGCATTGTTAACATCAAGTTGAAAAAGAGGCCATTTGTTTTTACAACTAAGGCAATAAGACATCTAACAAGAGACATTTTTACAACAGGGAAAAGTTTCATCATAGTCTATTCCTTCCCTTTGGTTGTAACCTTTAACAACTAGTCTAGCCTTGTATCTATCAACTTCACCATTAGCTTTATATTTGATTTTAAAGATCCATTTGTAGCCAATAGGAGTTCTATTAGGAGGTAGATCAGTTATATCCCAAGCATGGTTTTCATTTAAGGCTTCTATTTCAGAATTCATAGCATCTACCCAATTACTATCAAGGATAGCTTCTTCATAACAAGTAGGTTCAATACTTTTATTAAGACTGGAAGCAAAGCAGTAATTGTCTTTGTTAAGATTTGAGTAATTAACAACTTTTTCAACCCCATATTTGACTTTTCCTTCTATAATAAAGTCATTAAGATTACTTGGCAATTTAGAAACTCTGGTTGACCTTCTAGCAGTAGTGGCTGGCAAGCCTCTTTCTTGTTCAGCAGAATCAGGCGTAGTATCAGCAGGATCAGAAACTGCTTCAGCAGGATGTGAATCATGTGATATGTTGCCCTCAGGGTGTGTATTATCATCTATAGATGTTGCAACCGGTTCGACAATCCTAGTAGGATGACTTACCACTGTGCTATCATCATAGGATGTCACTCTCCCTTCATCATTGGGACTTGTTTGTGAGTCAAAAAAAATTTTGTGATTTAAATCTTTTGGTACAAAGGTTTCAACAAAAGGTTTTGACAAAGTATTTTTCATTTTGAAGGGAAAAACAGTTTCATAAAATTTGACATCTCTGGAGTAAAAGATATTTTTTGTTTCTAGGCTCAAGAGTTTATAGCCTTTCTTCTCATTTGAGTAACCAATGAAAACACTTTTTTCAGACCTACTACCAAATTTGTCAGAGATGTTGAGAATGGTGGCATAGCATAAGCAGCCAAAGACTCTAAGGAGAGAGAGTGAAGGGTCATGCCCATACACATAGAAGAAGGGGACTTGCTGACAAAAGCGAAGAGGCAACCTGTTTATGACATATGCGCAGATTAGAACACATTCGGGCCAAAGATTTAGAGGTAATTCCCTTGAAACATAAGGGATCTAGCAACATTAAGGAGATGCCTATGTTTCCTTTCTCGCAATGCCATTTTGTTGAGGTGTATAGACACGGGAAGTTTGATGTAGAATTCCTTTTCATGACGTAATTGTTGGAGTTTATTATTGACAAATTCGTCCCATTGTCACTTCTAAATATTTTGACATTGTGTTCAAATTGATTTGATAGCATATGAGTGAAGTTAACAATGGAAACATAAACATCATCCTTCCCTTAGCATATAAACCCACACCGCTCGGAATAGTCATCAACAATAGTTAAAAATATTTGTAACCATCTCGCTAGTGATTTTATATGGTCCCCAAACATCAAGGTGAACAAGTTGACCAATTTTAGTGGATTTGTGTTCACTTAGAGGAAATGGTTCTCTGGTTTGTTTGGCTTTATTACAAGTATCACAGAGATGATCAGTTCGGATGAATTATCAAAGTTAAGAGTGGGTCTAAGTATGTGTAGGACTTGGTCGGAGGATGACCAAGTCTTTGATGCAAGAGATTTCTAGAGACATGATGCATGATATGCAATTATTAGAGGTAGTCTTACATGTAGAATCTATATCAAAATATATAATCCATTGTGTTGTTTACCAATCCCACAATCCTTTTTGATGTAAATCAGATATAGTAGTTAGATTCATTAAATCCAACAAACATTTTGTTGTCTCTAGCAATCTTATGAACAGATAGTAAACCGACATTGTATTCGGGAACAACAAGAACATCAAAAGAGTTAGGTCATTATTGACCTTTAAGTCACCAATTTTAGTAATTAGGGCACGAGTACCATTGGGATGTCCAACAGTTAGGCCAAGATTTGAAATGTTAACAACATTGATTAAAAAATTTCGATACACGTCATGTGTCGATTTGCACCGTAATCAACAATCCAACCAAGACCGATGTTTCCAGTTAAGGATTTAGTGTTGTTGTTAAAAACTTGTTGAAGTTCACATTAAACTTGACATCGCCATTAAAGAAGGTTCTGAAAATTTTTACCGCCAAGTTGGCATTAGCAGATGACACATTGTTGTCATTGAGAAGACTCATAAGTCTTGAGAGTCATTCATTAGATAAGGAGACAGGAGAATTGCTAGTACTATTATCGGTGACATAATTAGTTTCAGCAGAAACATTGTTATCACGAAAGGTTTTCCATTAAAGTTTCTCTTAACATATCCAAGCGGGATATCCAACTATTTCATAACACCTATCAACAAGATGACCGTGTTTTTGCAATTGGTACATTTTAGGTTCATATTTGGTCCTCTGCTATTAGAGTCATTACGGTGTTAAAACCGAAACTTTGTTGTTAAAACCTCTTTTGTTATCAAAAATTTTCCTCCATCGAGGTTTTGCATTAAAGGTCGTAGCATTGGGTTTAGCGAGCTATTCCCGGATGAAACATTCTGTGAGATTCTTCTCCGAGACCACAGAGAAAGCGGTTTTGACATTAGGCGAGGATCTCGGTTAAAATATTGCTTCGATGGGAACATAGGAGTCATCAAGACCCATAAGAAATTGCATTAACTTGATTAGTTGATTGTGTTTTCAAAATGTTTTGCGACCTCACAAGTGCGGGAGGCAAACTAATCATACAATCAAATTGTTTCCATAAGGAATTAAGATTGTTATAGTAATCGACTAGAGGACCCACTTTGACTAAGAGAGTTTATATTCTTATGCAGATTAAATATAGTGAACCATCAACCTTGTCATAGGTATCTTTAAGATCATTCCACATTTCATAAGCGCTTTTAGCATATATAGCACCAAAGAAACAGTTCAGACTAAGAGAATTAAGAATCCAAGTAACCACAACAGAGTTACAAGTATCCCATTGATTAGCAAGACTAGGGTTCGAATCATCTCTTATGCAGGTACCATCAATAAACCCTAATTTATTATGGTTCCTTAAGGCAAAGGTCATGGCCATATTCCATATTTTATAATTTTCAGTTCCTGTGAGTTTGATAGAAATAATGGGAGTCCCATTAGTGTTATTAGGGTGTAAGTACAAAGCATCCCCAAAAGATAAGCCTTTCTCAGTGGAACCACCACCACCAGCATTATCACCAGCAACCATAATAAAGACAGTAAGATAGACAAAGATAATAATAAGACTATGAATATAAGAAACAACAAGCACCAAGCCTGTGAACTAGGGTAAACCAGAGCAGGTATTCGTACCACTCAAAGGTGGTAGATCAAGATGTTAGTCTACCCGTTTGCACCCACAAAGACTTAAGTACTGTATGTTTGAAGAGGAGATAAGACTTAGACTTACAGAGAGATATGCAGCGGAAGAACAAATCACAATTACCCTAGATTCACTTAGTCTAGGATTAATTGTAAGTAGAAGATAACCAGTGATTACGCCAGTAGCAATAACCCCAAACCACCAATATGTTGCCGAAGAGAATCAATGAGCCTGAAGCTCTGATACCATGTACGAAAGTATAGACAACACAAGATGAACAATAGAACTTTTATTCAAACCTAAGCCACAATAGTCAGCTTAGATTAAGTTTACAATAGTATCCAAAATGTTACAAGATTAGATTAATGTCAATGAGACAATAATCATATGTATACAATGAAAAGACAAGATCAGTGAAATGATCAAAGAGAAGAAAAGAATGTGTGAGAAAAGACTGCACACACAAGTGTATCTAACCCTAGAATAAGGGACAGATTAAATAAGGGATTAAGTTACACTAAGACCCCTCTAACGGCTATAATAATGAACTTCAGCAGAAACAATAAAATGATCTTCAGTAGGAACAAGAGATGCTTCGGCAGAAATGATAATCTTGGAACTATAAACCACTAATGCTTTGTCCATGTTAAACCCCTGTAATACGCCTGCAAAGAACATAGCTTGAAAGCCATTAGCAATTGATAAAGTGACATGTTTGCCACAGATTATTACCCCAAATTTTAACACTGTCTTTCTAAATGTGTGCGGTGAAGCATTTAAAGGAAATGATGGCGTGTGGAAATGTTTGTTTGAAACTTTGTGAAAGTCAAATACTAATGAAGAAAATAATCATTTTCATCATAAGCTCATCCTTTACTTGTGGTCCCACTTTTGCGGCTCTTTTACTTGGTTTACTCATGTGGCCTCATTGCTTATGGACATAGAAAGAAAACTTCTCCACGAAACCATCGGTGAAGAAGGTGGCAATTTTTCTCAATAACAAGTTTTGATGGACAGGCGACGTATGATGAAATCATCAAGGCAATTAATGATTTTGATAAAGCTTATTGTATTGGGATGGGAGGATATGGTACTGTGTATAAAGCTGAGTTACAACCCAACAATATAGTAGCTGTCAAGAAACTTCATTCATCCTCTGAGAATGACGATCAAGGCTTCCTAAATGAGGTACGAGCATTAACCAACATAAGGCACAAAACATAGTTAAACTCTATGAATATCGCTTCCATGCTCGTCACTCATTTTGATTCTGAATATCTTGAGAAGGAAGTCTAAAATCACTCTTGAGTAGCGATATCACAAAGCAAAGGAAATGGATTGGTGAAAAGGGTAAGAATTGTTAGGAACAGAGCGAATGGTTTGGCTTATATGCACCATGATTGCACACCACCTATAATTCATAGAAACATTTCGAGCTAATATCCTTCTCGATTCTGATTATGAGGCACATATCTCGGACTTTGGAACAGCAAAGCTTCTAAAGTGGATTCATCCAATTAGATTGCGGTTGTAGGCACCTATAGCTATATTGCACCGGTAACTACTATATATTTTAAAAGTTATATATAGTGTACGTACTAATTCTCAAGTTTCTGATTTCTCTTAATCATGATATGATATAACAATTTTTTTATTCTCATGTTTCCTTCTATGTAGAGCTTGCTTATACGATGGTGGCGACACAGAAATGCGATGTGTATAGTTTTGGAGTTGTTGCACTAGAAGTGATTATGGGAAAGCATCCTGGAGAACTTACATCATATCTACCAACATTGTCTACTGATGATATACTGCTAGCCAATGTAGGAGATAGTCGGATTCCACCACCATCATCTCTAGTTGAGAAACTAGCTTATTCAATTTTGAATGTCTCACGGGCATGTTTGAACTACAACCAGCAGGAAAGGCCAACAATGCGCCAAGTCACAGATTTATTGTCAGTTGATGATCGAGTTTGTATGCTGTCTAGTCATAAGTCATAAAGTTTAAGAAACTTTTTATGTTTTTTTTTTCTCCTGAATTATCATGTGGATCATTATTAAATAAGAAAATATTTTATATCAATGAAGATTGCTACCTTCCTATACTAGTAATATAGTTACGTGTATATCAGTTAAAAAGTTACCAATTAATGGGAAATTTGTATATCAATTAGAGTTTATTCTTACTCATATCAAGACGTCAAATCACCCAACGATGGAAGTCTGTTAGTTTGTCAAAAAAGATGGCATAAACCAGAGAAGAAAGTTAGCTAACGGAAATTGTCAAAAAAGATGACTTAAGGTACAAATTAACTAATGTGCTGTGGTTTTCAGATAGGGAAAAAGGTGAATAAGGTAGCAATAAGGCTTGTACAACAGGCACGCTGACTATAACTTTACACTTCGAGACCTACAATTGTATGATTTAGTTGAAGTTGGTGATCCAAAAGATGCACGAGTCTTGGTGTCTCTAACTATTCTTAGTGTATCTAATTTCTCTTTGTTGTGCTTGGTGAAAACGATAGAGATGGCAACATGGGCAGGTCGATTGGGTTTAGTAACGGGTCAAAACGGTTAATTTCTTGGTACGGGTCCAATTGGTTTGCCAGAAACACCTTTGGTCCAAAATTTCATTAAATCTTATTAGAAATAATCAGTGTGATAACCAAATAGATATTCTTATCAACCAATGTTATTGGATTAATTGTACACTATGTGAAACCTTCAACCCCTTTTGACCCGTTTCTTTAGCTAACTTTTTTTTTACTCGTTTGACCCGTCGGAGATAAACATATCCCACATTGACTCATTCAAACTTAAATGGGCCAGAATTTCCACGGCTATAAAAACTATATGGGAATGTATTTTAAGATAAACTATAGACGGGAAAGAAGACCGAGGAAGTCTGTTAATTTGCCAAAAAAAGATGGCATAAACCGAAGAAGAAAGAATCTAACAAAAGAAAAAGCCCTTTAGAGTGATAGCAATTTTTCATCACTAATACAAAACAAGTGGTCACTATAAGAATTTAAAACTCTATTAGCTAATTGATCGATAGACTAGTGATGGAGAGGGAATGGGTTTATTTGTTAGACGGAAAGTTGCAGCAGGTGTTCACCGGAGATGACAAGTTGGGAGGAAGAGATAGTGTGGTTATCGAGAAGAGTTTTTTTTTTTTTTTTTTTTTTTTTTTTTTGAAACATTATATATAATGACAACCTGATATTGGAAAAGAGGTTTTTTATACCAAGCGAAGAGGTTGGAATACTACAATTAAATGGATATATGATATAGACGTGCGGTAGATACCTGGAGGAGGAGGTGAAGCTAATGTGTGGTATGTGTTGAAGACGAACAGTTCATATAAACCACGTGGATTAGTCGGGCCAAAAGGTCGGAAACCATGCTTACCCAACAAAAATAAAATTTTAGTTGAAGATTAAGATGTTTTCATTTCCATTCGAGAGGTGGCTAGTGCTCAAACATTAAAAATGAGGTGAAACCGACCACGTTGACAACCACTCGAGGGACAATTTTGTGATGCACTATTTAATTATTAAATAGGAATGGCCAGGTTCTGTTCCTTCTAAAACTTGAACTAGTGCAAAACATGAAAGAAAATTAAACGAGGCAAGAGCTGAATGTTACCAATGCTCAACACTAGAGGTCGACATGATGCTAACAACACTACTAACTACAGCAAGTAACGAGCTATATGGATAATATCCACAACAACAAACATTATGTGGGAACTGCTACTGTAGAAATGAGTCACTATTCGAGCTGCTCATAGTGGAAATGGTGGCACTTGGGTCTTGACTAATCTCAATATCATGAACTGAGCCATCTGATGCAAGTATGCTAAAGGAAAACCTGTGAAATTTGTTCATTTTTAAAAATAAAAAAAATCATAATATTATCACTAACAAAATTATGAAAGAAGGATACACATAGCTGATATTTGATTAGAGAATAGAGATTGTATCAGAGATATGGTACTTGCAAACAAGACTTTTTCTTATCCTTCTCGTCATAAATAACAAAACTAATAATTGGCAAAGGCACTTTTACATGCTGCTTTGTAATTCGGGTAATCTCTTCTCCATTGGCTCTTATGAAATACAAAGTATCGGTACTGTCAAATACACCTAGAACACCATTATAATAAAGGACAAATAAATGTAACAATTATAGAAAAAAATCATATATCACACGAGGGAAACCTTAATCGTTTTTATATCACATATCGGTAAGTAGGTATGTTTCAAGTTTAGTGAATGAAGGGAGAATTGATTATCTGTTCGTTTTCATGAGTAGGTATGTCACATGGGAAACAAGGTGCATAGTAATTTTGAACTAATATAAATTCTGAGATTCCTAGTACTCATTGATTACAGAGTTCAAAACCAAAACCCTCCCTAGCAGTATATCTATTTCCAGTCTCTCATTCTACCGTGGTTCACAACACAAATCGGTGGTTGAGAATGGCTGCATATACGCTATGTCCTGTTTGGCCAAACCAGTGCTACACTATTAATACGACTATATCACAACAAAGGAGCTGAGGAAACTGTAGGCTTTCCTATCGTCGACCCTTTTTATCTATACATTAAAACCATTAACACGTCAAAAATTAACCGAGAGTAACAACATAACCAGCAACCCACCATCCCTTTTCAGCTACATCAGTCTAGGAATATTACGGTCACTATCTAGTATATTTCAAGGATTAATCAAAAATATGTTTTGATAATGTGAAGTAGGAGGTTGCAAAAGACTCGCCACTATTTCGGACTATCTACACGGCCAACTATCTCACCACCTGAACACTTCACGAAACTCACCATCCGATCTCATCTCCACGACCACCTCATCTCCATGACCTGAACCTGTATACAAACAGAAAAATTAAAAACCAGGGTCGTTCCATGTGAAAATCAATTGTTCATTTCATCAAACAGGTGGTGTGCACTTAACTAAGATTTTTTCTAAAGCATAATTTGCATAAAGATTACGTGTAAAAAACATAAACTTACTCGTTATTAGATTCAGTTTCTAATTATCATGTGTTTTTATGCTCAAATGCTTTAACATGCTTTCAATTTGATGATGAACGATCTAAAATTCATCCAAAAGTTGAATCTGATGAAAGCGAATTTAATATCGTGTTTAATTAGATGAGTTGAATCTCGGATTTAGGGTTTGATAAGAGGATTGGAAGGTGGAAGTTGATGTTGAATCGGGGATAGTAAAAAACACGCTTTTCTGTGTGTTTTTTATGAGATTAAAAGATGAGTTTTTTAATTTTATGTTTATATAGTTGACAATTATACCCTTGTAGTCTGTCACCCTTTGTATACATTCTGTCTTCTAGTCTTTGCATGACAAGGATGGTTGTCAGTTATTGTTGACATGGACTTTTCACAATAATAAATTAATTAGAGGCTATTTTCCTATAGATACTAATGTTAAACCTTTGATTTACAGTTAGAAATGCCCTTCTTATAGATACTATTATGGATTAATGATCTCTACTTTAAAACAACAAACGTGATTTGCACAAACTTAGTTTTGATTTGTACATAACATTTTATGCTTTGTATATGTGTTACGTTGTGCTTATTCTCCTTTGTATCTTGTTATGCGTAAATATAAAGTAACTATGCGCAAATCTAGAGTATATGGGTGTACATATTACCTCACACTAAACCAATGAAGTTTCAAGGTGAATTAGACTTAAACCGGGTAAAGTCCTTCATTTCTAGGAGTTTTGTGTGGCCACGGCAGGGATTGTTTGTACCTAGCTAGCTTGTTACATATGATATACTCATAAACTTATATGAGCTCATGGATGAAACATAGGGTATGTTTGGCGCGCAACTAGTAAGAGCTTATGGGGATAGCTTTTAGTAGAAGATTTCTTTGGAGCACAAGCTTATAGATGCTTTTAAAATCCAAAAGCTCTTAAAAAAGCCAACTAGGAGGAGCTTCTAAAATAAGTGAGCTTTTGGTTTGACTAATTACATTAGTACCTTTAGCTTTAACTTTGTTTATATATATATATATATATATATATATATATATATATATATATATATATATATATATAGGGTAAAGTTAAAATAAAAAGACAAATATCCGTAAAAAGAATAAAAGATTTATTTTTTTTAAAAAATCTCCAAAAATCCAAAAAAATCCACAAGATCGGGTATGTTGGTGCATAAAATTTTGTGAAAACATTTTTATAATTTTGAGTTTTGATAAGTTTTTTAATGCACAAAAAGCAATTTTGATGCATAAAAAGTTTTGATGCACAAATTTTTCAACTTGTTTTAGTTTGATGCGCAATGTTATTCGATGAAAAAGTCAAAGAAGTTGGGTGCAAAATCAATTTTGATGCACAAAAAACGATCTAATGCATAAACGTATATTTTCATAATTTTGTTTGGAAAAATATCCACTTTTAGAAAAAGTTTTCACAACTTTTTCATGCACCATACGCACCCGATCTTGTAAGATTTTTGAGAATTTTTCGAGAACTTTTTGAAAAAAATCTTTTATCTTTTACGGATATTTGTCTTTTATTTGATCTTTATCATATATATATATATATATATATATATATATATATATATATATATATATATATATATATATATATATATATATATATATATATATATATATAGGGAGTTAAAAAATACAAATATCCATAAAAAATAAAAAGATTTATTTTTTAAAATTCTTCAAAATTCCCAAAAATTCCACAAGATTAGGTATGTTGGTGCATAAGACTTTTGTGAAAACATTTTTATAATTTAGAGTTTTGATATCTTTTTAATGCACAAAACGAATTTTGATGCACAAAATTTTCAACTTGTTTTATTTTGATGCTGAATGTTATTTTGATGAAAAAAGTCAAAAGTAGTTGGGTTCAAAACCAATTTTGATGCACAAAAACGATTTAATGAGCAAACGTATTTTTCATAATTTTTTGGGAAAAATATCCACTTTTAGAAAAAGTTTTCACAACTTTTAGTGCACCATCATACCGATATTGTGGAATTTTGGGAATTTTTCGAGAACATTTTTGAAAAAAAAACTTTTATCTTTTACGGATATTTGTCTTTTATTTGATATTTATCCTATATATATATATATATATATATATATATATATATATATATATATATATATATATATATATATATATATATATATGTGTGTGTGTTTTGTCCTTCAATGTCTTTTTACACTCATAAGCTCAAGCTGCTCAGCTACTTTACCAAACATATCTGAAAGAGCTGTTTCGACATGTTTAAGTGTTGTGTAAGAGCTGTTTGGGGCTTTTTAGGAGTGGTTGGAGCTGATTAAGTGCTGTTTAGATAGGTTTAAAAGATGTTTGGATAAAACCGGTTTTTAAAACAATGCAAAAGGGTATAAAGATGATGACTTTTGACCATCATTGGTCAAACTTATTCTCACTCGTATAACTATTTCTTTATTTGTAACCCATAACACACAAATGGTTTCATGTTTGTAAATATAATAACATTGATTGCCTAAATACAAGAAGATTGATCAGATGCATTTACTAAACCGAAGGGCACATGATTTTGCTTAAACAAACACTATCTAAACTATTGACTTCGTTTTGTCTTTGTTTAAGATGGCAATGGTTTTAACCCGGTTGTACCGGGAACAGGGCGGATATGATTGTTGTATGTTTGTTTATGAACCGGCTGTTCCTTTTTGATGTGGGTCGACCCACTTTGCTAAATCCAGCTGGGTCATACCTTTCGTCTTTTTAAGTTTGGGACCTTTAGTTTTGTTGGAATTTCTTATGTTTTAGAGCAGTCTGGACATGTTTAAGTGTTTTGGAGCTGATTAAGGGTTGTTTGGTTAGATTTAAAAGCTTTTGCAGCTTTAGGAATTGAATTTCCATGTTCAAAAGCTACCAGTTTTTGCATAAAGCGGTTCCACTAACAGTTCAACGGCGACTTAGCTTGGTCGATTAAAAACCGGTTTTAAAGGCGACTTAGCGGATCGATTAAAACCGGTTTTAAAATAATGCAAAAGGGTTTAAAGATGACTTTTGACCATCATTGGTCAAACTTACTACTCCTTGCTAACTTGCTAAATTTCTGTTTTGTTTCTTGCGGTATAATAAGTTACTCATGACACGCAAATGGTTTCATGTTAACTTTGATTGCATAAATAAAAGAAGATTGATCTGATATGTAATAAAGTGCACAGACACATGTAAATATCAAAATATATCAGATTAACAAGTAAAAATTGAAATATATATGATTTTAATTTGACGTGTGTTGATATGACTTTATAATAATAAGCTTCGACATCAACTAATTCGCCGAACAGCTTTACAAAAATACAAACTTTTTATCATATGTGTTCATTTGTGCGCAACTATTTAACTCCGTTTGGAGTCGAAGCATTGATAGTACTATCGGGTTGTTGAAATCGTGTGAGGCGTGACGTTGTGAGGTTCAGTTTTGCAAACATCGTGGTTTTAGTTAGTACTTATATTGGTATATCATGCCCACTATTTTCATAATCTGTATTGTTCACAGCTTAGTGGCTTAATTATTAAACTTACGAGCTCACAAACTTTGTGTTGGCGTTATTGAGTATCCATTTTCAAGTGTTAATAGTGAAGTTTCTTAGAAGGTTGAGTATTGGCCCGACTTAGCGACAAGACCCTCCTAGGGTGTGTTCGAGGAGTTATGCATTTAGCTTATTACATTACGACCTGATCATTTGATGAACTTATGTATTATGACTTGTTTACACCGAATCTTGGATTATTGTAACTTGACTTATGTTGTGTTATGCATATAGGTTTTCTCTATTTAGACACTTTTTGCTTTGTACTATGAAGTCATGCCTCGTAAATGTCATTTCCCTGCGCCATTTGTTGGGGGTGTGACATTGGTGGTGGTTGTGTGTGCTGGGTGGTAGGTGAGTGGGTCGGGTGGTAGGTGAGTGGGTCGTGGTGGTTGAGGATGAGATGAAAATTTATTTGTGTTGTGGTGTGTAGTTTAATTCAGAGTTAAACTTAAAAATAAAAAGTCAGTTACATAGATCGTTACTATAACTTCACACTTCGAGACCTACAGTTAGAGTATTCAGTTCAAGTTGGTGATAAAAATGCACGAGTCTTGGTGTCTCTAACTATTCTTAGGTCATCTAGCTAATTTCTCCGTATTGTGCTTAGTCGAAATGATAGAGGTGGCAACATGGGCAGGTCGATTGGGTTCAGTAACGGGTCAAAATAGTTAACTTCTTGGTACTGGTCCAATTGGTTTGCCAGAATAACCTTTGGTCCAAAATTTCATTAAATCATAATAAAAATTAATCAGTATGACACTAACAAAACATATAATAAAGTTTCATAATAGTATACATCCTTATCCGTATTAGTCGAGGGACTTGCGATGTGATTTCGGTCAAACCACAAGGACGTATGTTGTTTGAGACAAGGACGAATGGTGTCACGAAACTTCATTATAAGGATTCATCATGTAACATTGAATATCGAGAGACTTGCGATGTGATTTTAGCCAAACGATAGGGACGAACAATGTAATTTACTCTGTAAAAAGTAGGTGGTGTTAGGATAATGTTGATTGTAAATGTGAAATTATAATGACATAAATAGTGCGTTTTGCTATTTATTAGAAAACGGTATATGATTTATTATAGAACAAAAGGGAGGAAGATGGTGTTCATTGACGAAAATGGGGGTAACTTTGTCATATTTTTTATTTATACATTTTTTCTAACATTAACTTTACGAATGAATGACAACTTTTAATTAAAATAACTATAATCAATAACAATGCAAACTATTTCATATCCAAATAAAAGTTGTCATTCTATTGCTAATCGTAGAAGCAAATCTTATTTATTTCTACTGTAGGTAACCGAACACCAAGATGATAGTAGATTTATCAAATTTTGTGTGTCTTGTTATCGATGCTCGAAAAAAAGAGTGAGTTGTGTCGTATTGGTGTTTGTGTTTTTAGGTTGGCTTATATAGCATTGAGGTTTGGGCTGTTACAAGTCGACACTTAATGGCCTGTATAAATATTTGACTGTGTTAATGGACTGTGTAAATATTTGATTGTATCATGGGTTGTATATTTATTTGAAGGGATGTTACTTTTTATTTATGAAAATTGTCGTGAAAGCTATATGATAAATAACATTAACTAATGGCTTATTTATTTCCTATTAAAGAAATGTTTTTGGTCTAAAAAATTTTAAGACTACTTTATTTAGAAAGTACTAAACACTTTATAAATTATATTATAGATATAGGAATACATAGAGTATTCTAGAATCGGGGTTGAGCCCATAAACATTATAGGCTAACAAGTTTCACAGTTGACCACACATTCTGGATCAATTTGATCAAAGGTTTTAATTTGAATACGAATATTATAATACTTGTTTACAATGCGAATAAAGTTGTACTACAAAACATTTAAAGTATTCTCCAAAAGAGATATTAAGGCTGAGCACAGTTGTGACCCAAGTCACCAGCCCCATGTCAGTTTTCTTTCTCCGCAACTAGATATGACCAAGAGCCACGGTCGATGACCGCCTTTTTTTTTTTTTTTTTTTTTTTTTTAATCCAAACATTTTATTAAACTTCAACTTTAGATTCATTAAAATTAAAAAGATTACGAGACGAAATTCAATAAACATTAAAACAATTAAGTAAATTATTCAAATAACGTTAACATTAAAAAATCTTCATCGTCTTTTTCATCGTCATCGCCACTATCGACTTCATTCTCTTCATTGACATGATTTCGACGATTTCTCCAAATGTGTTCGATCAAATCAAATTTAAGGTGTTGATGAGTTGATCGTCCATTAGCTCTGAGTAACTACAAGCGATTCTTCATGCGATCTTAAGGGATCATGATCTTGGTGTCCTCATCTTGAACCATGTAGGACGTACTATCATTGCTTGTGTCGAGCGATCATATTATGTAATATGATACATATATACATAATATCTTTAAACAACCCTCGGCGGGAACTTTAAGCATTTTTCACTTCTTCTTCAATACACCAAAATCCCGTTCTACATCTTTTCTTGCGCTTTGTGCTTCCTCTTGTACAATATTCTTTTTCATCGGTGTGGGAGGATTTGAAATGGACTTCATAAGAACGGACCATTGTGGATATATCCATCATTAAGATAATATCCCTTTTATAAGCCACATCGTTAGCCTCGAATTCAAGGTCGTGCTCTCCCAATTTGATATCATTGAAAGCAGGGAAAGGCGTAAAAGCGTTTACGTCGTTATTCATTCAAGACACCAAAGCACGCATGCCAAATCCATAAATCTTGGGAAGCAACCGCTTCCAATAAAATGAATGGATGTGGCCCGTGATCACCCCAGCATATTGAGCTCTCAAATTATTTGGGCAATTCTCCCACTCCCAACTTGTACAATCAATGCTTCCCATCATCACATGAAAGCCACGCTTATGCTCGTGATGAGCATATAATCTTTCAAGGTCAGAATACGTGGGCTTTCGCAAATACTCAGCACCATATAACTCCATGATAACCTTGCAAAACTTACGGAGACAATCACGGAATGTTGTTGCAGCCATTGCCGGCCGCGTATCCCAATTGACGAATGGCCACATTACACTTGACCAATAGGCTAATACTAGGTATGACCCTAGCATCACGAGTTTGTTGAAAATAAGGAGAATGATCGGTTACCTCTTGAACAATTTCTGTGAATAGTTCTCGGCTCATTTGGAACCACCGACGGAATGTTCTTGCGTCGAGCTGCGGGTTTTCGAGATATGCCACCACTAAATGATTATGAGCACCCTCATGATCCCTACGTATGTACCTTCGTCGAACTTTTGGTCGTGATGCTTTGTAAGCCTTACAAGAAAATTCGTAAACTCCACAAACTCACTAAAACTTCCTCATCGTCATATTAAAGAATGTGTTTGAAGGTATTGAGATAGAATTGTTGATTGAAATTGTGTGCTTTTAGAAATGTGCTTGAGTTAGTATTTATAGGAAAAGTTAATTTTTTTTTTTTTTTTTTTTTTTTAACTTGGCAGTCAATTTGGTGAAAATGGGAGAATATGGAGCATTGAATATCGGTTGGAATTTCAACCGATACCCTATAAAGACAAAGCTCAACCGATATGATGACCACGTTGCCACACTCAAGATGACTGATGTTAATATCGGTCATCGAAGTATTTTTGGGGGTGATCGACCGATTTCAAACTTCGATTGTTCCCAGCCTAATCTATACATCCTATTAATGAATATTTTTACCTGAAGTCATAAAATTGTCAATTTGAATAAGTACGAGTCATCTAATTAAGCTATCACTTGAATATGAAAAGTTTTCACGATTTTAATTTTGAAACCCAACTATCCATCGGATAAATTGAATATTCTCTCCGTCCTTATGCTTTTTAACTTCTTATTCACAATCTTTCATGAAACAGGTATCGAAAGCTCTGGAATTTTTCTATGTAGATCAAACATCATATAAATATCGTATGGTAAGCCGTTTTTGTATGTTGTGTCATATAGTGTATTTGATTACCGTATGAACTTGAAAGGGTTGGCATGCTCCATATTTCTGCACTTCTTTAAGACTTTTTTGGCACAACGTATCATTAGTGGTTTTAGAAATTTGTTTTATGCTCTGTTAAAATGGTACAGAACAATCTTAATAATCACCCAACCAACCACCCTTTGGTGATAATCTTTTATTAAAATAATATACACAGTAGATTAGTCCCCAACACATGTGCTAACCAAATAAATACAAAAGAAAGATTGTTGTCCCTCTAATAGGTGCAACAATAGAATACGATCACTCATACACTAAAACCAAACCAAAGATCAAGATGATCTACAACACCAGTTTACAATAGTAAACTACCCAGAAAACCAGTAAAAACCTAGATGAGTATCAAACTTGTATGTGAGACTTTTAGGGAGATAATCGAGAGAGAGAGATAGATAATGAAACCCTAGCTGGATGAGACAATATATAGCCTGAGATATTTCATTCTCAACCCTGCACATACAAACTTAACAAACAACACCCAGAGTATTAAGTGTTAGAAACTCAGTATAAAAAAGTTACACAATATACCCGTGAAGGTTCACTTTTTGACAAAGTACTTTCAATACTTTCAACATCTCCCCTCAAACTGATGAACCTGCAAACAGATTAATCATACCAAGATTTCTAACCATAACACCATGTTGCACAGACCCAAGAGCTTTGGTCAAAACATAAGCAGTTTGACTTTTAGAGTCAACCTTAACTGTTTTAATCAACCCAGATGCAACTTTTTCTCTAACTAAATGCACATCAATATCAAAGTGCTTAGTTTTTTCATGCATCACAGGATTAGCAGCAATTTGTATAGCAGCTTTGTTATAACAAAATAATTCAACTGGCAACAAATGTTCAGTAACACCTAAGTCTTTTAAGACTTTAAGAATCCACATAACCTCACATGTAGTAGAGGCCATACATCTATACTCATCCTCGGCTGAAGACTTAGATAGAGTATCTTGTTTTTTACTCTTCCAAGAGACCAAATTACCATTTACAAAAACATAATATCCAGACACAGACTTCCTAGTAACAGGACATTTAGCCCAATCAAAATCAGAAAAAGCAGAAACTTTGAACCCCTGATTATTCTTACTAAAATGCAAACCATTACCAGGTGCAAGCTTAATATACTTTAACACTCTTAAGCCAATATCAAAATGAGATTTCAAAGGAGAATGCATATATAGACTCAAGCAGTGCACAGCATAAGGGATATCAGGTGTAGTCATAGTAAGATATATTAACTTCCCAACAAGTTTCTGATAACTAGTAACATTTTTAAACTTTTTATCATCATTTTATTCTTTATGATTTAAAACAATATTCTCAGGCAAAGGAGTTAATACAGGTTTACAACCAAGTAAACCATAATCATTTAACAGCTCAAGATAATATTTCCTTTGGTCTAAACACAAGCCATTATCAGTTTTTAAAACTTCAATTCCAAGAAAATATTTCAATTCTCCCAAGTCTTTGATTTTAAACTTATTTCTTAGAAAAGTTTTAAAATCCTCAATTTCATTTTCATTATTACCAGTGATTGCCAGATCATCAACATATACCAGTAAGTACAATACATAACTTCCTTAGTTTTAACAAACAAGAGTGATCATTTTAGATCAAGATGAAACCCACCTCAAAAGGCTTGGACGGTTTAAGGTTCCAATGTCTTAGAGCCTGTTTTAGGCCATAAAGAGACTTTTTTATCTTGCAAACTTTATTATTGTTTTCTGGAAAAAGACCAGGTGGAGGCAACATATAAACCTCTTCATTTAAAGCACCATATATAAAAGCATTGTTAACATTCATTTGAAAAAATTTTCAATCATTTTGAACAGCAATACTTAATAAACACCTAACAGTGCCCATCTTAACCACATGACTAAAAGTTTCATCATAATCAAAACCATGTTTTTGATTTTAAACCTTAGCCACAACTCTAGCTTTATATCTTTCAATCTCACCATTAGATTTCAACTTAAGTTTCCAAACCCATTTAGACCCAATAGGAATTCTTCCTTCAGGAAGATCAACTTCTTCCCATGTATCATTTTCATATAAAGCAACTAAGTCATCATTCATAGCACTTTTCCATTTGATATCCTGTGAAGCTCCCTTATAAGAAGAAGGTTCACAAGACTTATTCATATTAGCAACAAAACAGCAATTATCAATACTTAACCAAGTATGATTAGCATACTTATTTAAACCACACTTAACCTTAGAATCAAGCACATAATCATTCCGTCTAGAAGGCAACTTAGAGACGGTGCTAGGTTTTATCACACAAATCAACCACTTGTGAATGGCCAACCGTAATAAAGGTCCTAGCAAGTGGATCCGAAACGAAATGCAATTAGATCCAGGAGAGTACAAGCAAAACACATTTTCGATTTTTGTTTTCTCGGTCGTTAAGTCCCAACGAACAATGTCAAAACGATTCAATCTAAACGTAGTGATCGAGTGATATTGAATGGGAAAAAGGTTTGTGATTTGGAATAATTATACCTAAAGAAAAAGTTTGTAAATTACAGCGACTTAAATGCAAATTAAAGAAAATTAAAAAGCTAATTTATATTAAATAAACGCTATCACTATTTTTAAAGTTGATTTTTCTAGATTTTATAAAACAAAATAACTTAAATAAACTATTTTAATTGAAACGTAAACTTAAATTATCTAAAAACGTGACTTAAAATGAAAACGAGCGTTATTTATAAAATTACGCAATCATGCAAGCAAAACGTAAAATTTGTGAAATAAAAGTCCTACGAATGTAAAAACAATTTTCTTACTTACTATATGACAAAAGAAAATTTTAGAAAAAGAATTATATTTTTTGACTTTTATATTTTTATTATGAATTAAATACTATTTTACACTAATTAAATGTTTAAAAATACTAAAACTATTCGGAAAAATCTGAAACTTTTTTGTAAAATACTTTATACTAATACAAAACTAAGAAAAATACAAAACATGTGACAACTTATTGTAATAAGCTAGAAATAAGCTAAATAGTACGAATAAGCATAATGAACTAAAAAGGGTTATGTATTTAATTATGCAAACCTATACCAGTCAAAGACCCAAGGGCAGTTGGTAAGGTGTGTGTGCGGTGATCTGGGTGGCCAGGGTTCGAATCCAGCAACTCCCTTTTTGCTAACTATTTTATTTTTGGAATTTTCTTTTACAAACTAATTAAGTACTATAAAATAAGCAATTTTTATAGCTACAACTTTTTACAAAAACAACTAATAAGCACTGAACTAGCTTAAGATTTTTTAACAGTGGCCAAATAAAGGAATAAGCACAAGGATTTATCTAACTGACTATTAAGCTAGAAATAAGCACAAGTAAACTAGAAATAAGCTAATTAACTATTAATAAGCTAGAATGGCAACTGAAAAAGCAAATTGACTTAAGAAATAAGCTTGAATAATCAAAAATAAGCACAAGTCTACACTGGTGCACAGGACACTTTGAGTTTTCTAGGCAGTTTCTAACTTATTTTTAAGCTCCTAAATAAGC
The DNA here is from genome assembly GCA_022545495.1 of Chrysanthemum lavandulifolium. Taxonomy (NCBI): domain Eukaryota; kingdom Viridiplantae; phylum Streptophyta; class Magnoliopsida; order Asterales; family Asteraceae; genus Chrysanthemum; species Chrysanthemum lavandulifolium. Next base: position 292,873,387 of record CM040238.1, on the reverse strand, counting down.
TAGGAAATGAAAGTAAGCACTGCAACTAACAAGTAGACCAGCTAAGCTATTCAAAAAGCTAAGTTACAAAGATTAGTTTACACTAATAAGCTTGTGAGAAGCTTTTGAAAAACTGGTGAGCACTGACTAACTGGTACACTAAACAAAATGGATAAAATTAAAAGCTATAAGCAGACTAGCTAAATAAGCTAAAAATGGAAAATAAGCACTTGTAACCTTGAGACAGCTAGGTGAGCTTCTCAAAAAGCTAAAATACATAAGCTAGGGGTCATTAATAAGCTCTCTGAGAGCTTGTGAACTAGGGTAGCAAATCTGTGCACAGGGCACTTTTCAGAAAAGGTGTACAAAAGAAGCTAAGTAAAAAGCAGTTAATAAGCTAAGTAATGTTGAACTAATATTTTTCTAATTAAGTTAAGCAACTAAATTTTGATATCCCAAAAGCATTTAAGCTAAATCTTAATATTAAACACACAATAAAATTCTAAATTTTATTCAAAACTCGACATAAGAAAATTTGACTTTTTAATTACACTAAGAATTTGACTTTTATGAACTTTTAATTGATTCTATGGACTGAATAAGATTTAATAAGCTATAATAAGATTAGTTTAAGCTAAAGTGTCAAGTTTTAAGCAACTTTGATGAGATTTATATACTAAAATCTTGACAGTTAACAAGCAAATTAGGATTAGAAGCTATTTTGACTTTTTGATAAATAAGGACTATTTTATATGGTTGAACTGAGCTAATAAGACCTAATAGAACATGTATCAAACAAGAACAATGGTAAAAATAACCTCTAACACAGTTTAATTAGCAAATCCAAACACCCCTTAATGAAGGCAGTTTTGAATCTTTAAACACTTAAACAAGTTTTTAAACGAAGCAAGCTATTTATTAACTAATATTAACTATGTTTAGACATATTTAAGCTGAGATTAACAGGATTATAACACTTATACTTAAGATTGCAAATTTTTAAGAAATGCTTACAATTTGTGTTTATGCACAAAAATGAGAACTGAGGATCAATTCCACTTCCTATAGCTTTCCACAAAGCTCTAAACCAAGTGTAATCCAAGAATTACCCTTCTTCAACCTTGGTCTTCATTTCCATAGATTTTTGATTTTCAAGCTATTTTTGAGTATTTTGTGATTTTTCATTTTTAATACTAAACAAAGTTTTAGAGTTACTAAAAGCTCTCAGAAGCTATATAATGAAATTATATGAGCTTATGAGTTCATTAACAACACTAATAACATTATTCGAAATTTTGAGTATTTGGACATAAAAATTGCATACACGGAATACGTATATAAAACTTTAAATTAAAACTGAAAATAGGTTCTTGATACACTGAAATAACTTTACAAATACTTGAAAGTTTTAAACAAAAACTAGAAAGCTTGCAATAATTAAAACGACATAAGAAAATAAAATTACACTAGTTGATACTCCATACTGCTTCTCTCTTCTTATTTATCAACCTCTCAGCATCATTGTCATCCTCTGAGCATTTCCCACTTCCAATATTAGCCATTGATGCAGTCAAACTTATCTTAACCGTTTAAACCCACTTTGGCGCCAAAAGTGGTTTTAATGGGTTTTAACAATTAATTGATCTATTGTTGTTTATGTAAGTGGAAAGGATAGTGGTGAAGGGTAGGAGAAGTGTTTTTTACACCTGGAGGGATAGTGGTTAACAAACCAGTGGTTTTGGTCTTGGCGCGGTTTTGAAGACGAAGGGTGAACAGTGCCCGGTTTTGAATTTTTAACCGTTTTTAATACTCCCTCCGTCCCATATTGACCGTCCACTTTGAATTTTCAAAGTCATTTATTTATAACTTTGACCTTATATATTTTTAATTTTGTTATATAATACGTGATGCAAAACATATGATTAGATTGAGGTACTTTTATTGGTATAATTTTTACTAAATATTATATAACACTAATAAAAATATTTAAGGTCAAAGTTGGACTTAAAAGTCAAAACAGACAATTAATATGGGACTGAGGTAGTAATAAGCAAAGGGCTCAAAATGAGTTTTGGTTGGGGTCAAGTTCAATTCAAAATGGGATTGGGTCATGATTGGATTGGGCTTTGTATTTGATTTAGATTTGTATTAATAACACAAGGACCTAAATTGTAATTCTAAAATGAGGGACTGAATTTTCAAATATTCCAAAGTTAACACAAGGGCCAAACTTGACAATCCTGAATAGTACAAGGTTACTTTTGATTATTTTCACTTTTTAAAATTAACCAAGGACTAATTTTGCCAATTTTCAAACTTGAGGGACCTTTTCTGCCATTTGCCCAAAGATTCATTCAAGGACTCATTTTGACAATTTAGAATATTTCAGGGACCTTGAATGACATTTTTCTTTATTTTGAATTACCAGGGACTAGATTTGACAACTTTTGAAACTTGGGGGACTAAAACTGCCAATTATGCAAACTTGATACGTTTTTCATCTGATTTTGGTATTTTTGCATTTGAAACACATAAAACACTAATTTATGATATTTTCATCATTTTGATGCATTTCTGAGTGTTTTGAATGTTTTTGCGATCTAAAAGTTACAAAAATGATGAGTATTTGCACACTCATCAATCCCCCACACTAAACTATTGCTAGTCCCTAGCAATCTTTTGAAACTTTAATGGATTTCAATCTCTTTACCAAAAGCCATTACTTCCGGAGTAGCCAAATGTTTCAGTTCAAGTAAGAACCTTGGTACAATGATGACCAAATGATTTTGAGCAAATCACCAACAGAACGGTTTTGATTTGTCTTTACCGTAAACCGTTTGCTTCGGACTAGCCAACTCTTAACTAATTAAAGATATGGGAGTTGATTACCATACAATTTTAGGCAAATTGCAAGCCATAAACGGATTTGAGATATCTTTACCAAGAGCCGTTTGCTCTGGATTAGCCAATCCTTATGTGGGTTAGACATGGTGGGTGATTACCATTTGTTGTGTTTAGTACATAGTACTTCCACTAAATTTTTTTTAATTTGGCCATTTTGGGAAAAAGGGACTAAAAGGGTACATTTATGATCAAATTCGCGAATTTCCCCCACACTTAGAAATGAATATTGTCCTCAATATTCAAAGTCCCGCTATTATGCCGAATCCTCGAACGTAAAAAGATAACATTACTAGCCAAGTGTGGAAACACAACAATTATTCTTTTTTTTTAATATCTACCATTTTCATCATTTTTTTTTTTTTTAGATCTATATACAACATGTGGGGCATCTCCCCCACACTAAGGTGGTACACACGGGTGAAAACCCATGTTTAGCTACTATTTTTGATTAACGAGTCGCTAGCTTGACTCGATCCCCGCATTCAATGGTTCATAGGGAAAGTGTGTAGATCCGGGACAACCACAGGTGGAATGTCATCTCCAAAATAATGCTTCAATCGATGACCATTCACTTTAAAATTTGGACCATCGGGTTCAGATAACTCAATGGTTCCATAAGGAAATACTTTAGTGATGGTGAATGGTCCGAGACCGGTGGTTTTGAGTTTTCCCGAGAAAATCTTCAATCTTGAATTGAAAAGAAGGACTCGATCACCGACGTTGAAAACGCGGTTCTTGATTTTAGAGTCATGAATCTTCTTTGTCTTTTCTTTGTAGATCAAAGAGTTCTCGTATGCTTGATCACGAAGTTCATTTAATTCATTCATTTGAACTTTCCGATGATCACCAACTGTCTGAATATCGAAGTTGGCATGTTTCAAGGCCCAGTATGCTTTGTGCTCAAGTTCAATCGGCAGATGACATGCCTTTCCATACGCTAGCTTGTAGGGCGTACACCCGATTGGTGTTTTATAAGCTGTACGGAAGGCCCAGAGTGCGTCATCTAGTTTATCCGACCAAGAGGCACGGTTTTCGCCTACTGTCCTTTCAAGAATTCTTTTAATCCCTCGGTTGGAAACTTCCACTTGCCCACTTGTTTGGGGATGGTACGCAGTAGAGAGACGGTGAGTTACACCATACTTTTGCATGACTCGATCAAATTGGTCATTGCAAAAATGCGTACCACGATCACTGATTATAGCTCGTGGAGTTCCAAACCTAGCAAAAAGAGATTTTAAGAATTTCACAACAACTCGGGCATCATTAGTAGGTAAAGCTTTCGCTTCAACCCATTTTGACAAATAGTCAACAACCACAAGTATGTATTTGTTTCCTCGAGATGATGGAAATGGCCCCATAAAGTCAATGCCCCAGATGTCGAAAATCTCACACACTTGAATGGCGTTTTACGGCATTTCATTTCTTTGTGAGATATTTCCGTGACGTTGACAAGCGTCACAGGTTTTCACAAATTTATGGGCATCCTTGTAAATCGTGGGCCAATAAAATCCGGAATCAAACACCTTTTTGGCAGTGTAATTTGGACTATGATGGCCCCCGGTGGGTCTAGCATGGCAAGCTTTGAGAATGTCCATAGCTTCCTGTCCATAAACACACCGTCGGATGACTTGATCCGCGCAAATTTTGAATAAGTAGGGTCGTCCCATAAGTAATGTTTAACATCTTTGAAGAATTTGTTTTTTGTTGGGACGACATCCTTTCACTATAAAGTTACCCGCATGGTAATTTGCAAAGTCGACAAACCATGGGGTAGAAGAGTCTCCACGAAAAGAAACCACATTGAGTGTTTCGAGAGGAAATGTTTCGTTTATTTTCTCGAAAACATCCCGGTGAGGGTTTTCTAGACGAGACAGATGATCGTGACTGTGTTCTCGGCTCCTTTTTATCACGTATAATGATATCAAATTCTTGTAAGAGGAGAACCCAACGGAGCAATCTCGGTTTTGCATCTTGTTTTGCAAAGAGGTATTTGAGAGCCGAGTGATCCGTATACACTACACATTTGGTCAAGATCAAATATGGCCGAAATTTCTCAAACGCATACACCACAGCTAATAATTCTTTTTCTGTAGTGGTGTAATGAGTTTGAGCTTCAGTCATGGTTTTACTTGCGTAGTGGATAGGCTGAAAATGCTTGGTTTTTCGTTGCCCCAGGACTGCACCGATAGCAAAATCACTTGCATCGCACATGAGTTCAAAGGGTAAATCCCAGTCGGGGGCAACTAGAATGGGTGCTTCCGTAAGCTTTTTCTTTAATGTTTCAAAAGCTTTGATGCACTCAGGTGAGAAGATAAAAGGAGCATCCTTCTCAAGGAGATGGGTCATTGGTCGGGCTATTTTTGAGAAATCCTGAATGAATCTCCGATAGAAACCGGCATGCCCAAGAAAACTCCTAACACCTTTGACAGTAGTGGGAGGAGGCAGCTTAGCAATAACATCAAATTTTGCTCTATCGACCTCAATCCCGTTTTTCGAAATCTTATGGCTAAGGACTATGCCTTCTTTGACCATAAAGTGGCTCTTCTCCCAGTTTAGACAAAGATTGGTGTCCTCACACCGTTTGAGCATTTTTTCTAAATGGGAGAGACATGTTTGAAACGAGTACCCAATGACCGAGATGTCATCCATAAACACCTCCATTGTATCCCCGATCATGTCGTGGAAAATTGCCAACATACATCGTTGGAACGTGCCAGGAGCATTACATAGGCCAAAAGGCATACGTCTGTAGGCAAGAGTTCCGTATGGACAGGTGAATGTGGTATTCTCTTGATCCTGTGGATCAATGGGGATCTGAAAATAACCCGAGAAACCATCAAGGAAACAATAGTATTCGTTCCTCGCTAATCTCTCAAGCATTTGGTCCATGAAGGGTAGAGGAAAATGGTCTTTACGGTGGCGTTATTTAACTTGCGATAGTCAATACACACACGCCATCCCGTCACCAATCGAGTTGGAATTAACTCGTTTTCTTCATTGTGATAACATTATACCACCCTTTTTGGAACACGGTGGATTGGGCTAACCCAAGGACTATCGAGATCGGGTAAATTAAACCGCATCAAGAAGTTTGAGAACCTCTTATTTGATAACCTCATGAATCTTAGGATTCACCTTCTTCGTTGTTGAGCTGCGGTTTGAAGTCATCCTCCATCAAGACTTTGTGAGTACAAAACTCAGGGTTGATACCCTTAATGTCGGAGAGTTTCCAAGCAATTGCTTGCTTGTGTGACTTCAAGACCTTTATGAGAGCAGTCTTTTCATCTTTACTCAAATCTTTAGCAATAATGACGGGCAATTTATCGTCACCCTCCAAGAATGCGTACTCGAGATGAGGTGGTAAGTCCTTTAGTTCGACCTCAGGAAATTCTTCAGTTTTCTCAACTGACTTGATTTCCTCATTATGAAGTTCATCGGGAGGGAGTGGAGAAGAAGTGTCCTGATTTAACAACTTCTCAAGAAGAAGAATATCTTCATCCATGTCAATTGGAGCGTGATCAATTTCCGGTGAAACCGAATCACTAGACAAGTATGCTTCTATTTCTTCCAAGATGAAGTCACTTCCCTCAAACGGAGTGAGAGAAGGAGTAGAATTGGCAATGATGGGTTGAGATGAATGAGTGGGATTATCACTCGAAGAATTATGAACATAACCGAGAACTTCTTGAGAGTACTCTTCAGAAGCAACATCAATGATATCTATTCGGTTGACCGACTCAGAATCATAGTTTGCGGAGTACCTCGAAGTTTGATCAAGGTTAAAGGTGACAGCTTCATTACCACACATAATGTGATTTCCTGCTCAAATACATCAATGAGAGCATGGCCCGTTCTCAGGAATCCTCATCCAACAATGAGAGGAACCCGATGATCGGCATCGAAGTCAACAACCACAAAGTCAGCTGGAAAATGGAACTTTCCTATTTTCACGAATACATCCTCGGCGATGCCAATAGGACGTGATATTGAACGATCCGCAAGCTCAAGAGTCATGCGGTAGGAGTTAGTTCGAAGAGAAAGTTTCTTCCATCTTGAATAAGGCATCGATTGATGCTTGCACCAAGATAGCGAGGCAAAGCATTCAATCATTCGGAAATACACAAGGTAAGAGAAATTTTCCAAGATCTCCAAGCTTTTCGGAAGCTTTTTTAATGAATCGCCGAGGTTCTCGTTCGAAGGAGTTTTGCCATTTCAAGCAGTTTTCCTTGTTGCTTAACAAGTGTTTGAGAGTTGATGCAAATTGGGCATCAAGATGATAGCATCCGCAAAGCTTATGTCAAAATGTAGTTCTTGGAAAATTTGAAAAATTTGTCCATTTGATTACTAGCTTTTCATGAGCTTTGCTCATTTAAACGTGATGGGTAAGGAATAGAAGTTTTGGATTTGGGGTTTTCAACGGAGCTACAGGAGGTTCAAAACAACTCACGGGTTGGATTTGGATTTTGGGACAACTTGAGGATGGACATGTGCGGTGCTCGAGAGCTAGTAGGTTGCACTTGGTCCTTTGTCGCCTCGGGTTCACTTTCCACTACCTTCGGGAGAAGAAGAAGAGGTAGTAGGAATAGCGGGTCCATCATATGAAGTACCACTTCGGTTGTGATCGCTTTGCATCGCCCCTCGGATTAGCGATCGTGTTGCTAGGTAAAGTACCGAGCCCGAGGGTCGATCATTTAAAGACTTCTTAATGTCGAAATCGGCTAACCAACAACCTATTCATTTCCTCTTGGGATTTCATGAATTGCTTCAACAACTCATCGATGATGGTCCGGTTGGAACAATGGCTTGATTTTGATTAGGAAAATTCGCCTCTATTGTTTGGATTAGGGCCTTGATTTTGGAAATTTCCTTGATTATTGCCATGAAAATACCCAGGTTGAAATTTCCACGATTCGGTTTCTATTAAAATTTCCTTGGTTTTGGAAATTTTGACTTTGATTTTGAAAACCGTTATTTTGACTAAAATTACCTTGGTTTTGAAAACCTTGGTTCGTTCTATTCGATTTTGATTACGGTTTTGGTTTTGGTTGAAACCGGGTGGTCCAGGTAGTGGTTAGGACGGTGGTTCGGGTCCATAGGAGCACGGTATTGGTTGCCTCTGAATTGGAAATCCGCCCACGCGTTTGCTTCAAAAGGGTTACCATCGGTGGCCATACAGTTGTAATAGGCATGGGGCCACCGCAAGTAACACAAACTTCCACTTTCTTAACTTCACAGGAGGTGAAGTTTGTGGAAAGAAACTTTCTTTTGGTTGGAGAGAACCAAAGCTTGAATTGCTTCGTGAGTTTGTCAATCTTAGCATCGGTGCTAGATTGACTCACGGCGATGAAGTAGAAGGACCAACACCGACTTGGGAAACAACCGGTTTGCTTCGTGCAAAGGCGGACTTTGGACTTGTTTTCAATGATCGCTAAAGCTTCTTTGACAGTTTTGCTCAAGAAATTTCCTCCGTGGAGGAATTGAGAGAATCTTGATCGATTGACTCACTCCATTATAGAAAGTATCGAGTTGCATCAACTCGGAGAAACCATGGTGAGGACATTTATGAGCAACTCCTTAAAACGATCCCACGATTCATGAAGGATTCATCAAACTTTTTGTGAACTTGATGATTTCATTTTAAGACTCGTGGTTTTAGATGGTGGATAGAACTCGTTCACAAATTTCTTCACCGATCTTCCCATGTTTCAATCGATTTAGGGGTTGTTTTCAAGCCAATCCGGCTTGTCCTCGAGAGAAAATGGGAACAGAAGAAGTTTGAAGGCATCGGTAGGGACATTCTTGTATTTGATGGTAGATGCAATCTTGTTAAACCATCGAATATGAGCATGAGGATCATCCCTCTCGAAACCATAGAATTGACTTGAGGTTACAAGATTCAGTAACCCGGTTTTGAGCTCGAAGGATTCAGCCACGATGGCTGGGACAACAATGGCATCTCCGTAACCCTCGATGGGTGCTTGGAGAAGCTCATTCATCGGTTTTTCTTCTGCCATTACGACAGGGGGTGGTGGTGCTAAACGTTCCTCAGTCAAGGCTGAGGGAGCAGAACGTCCTCGACGTTTACGTGGAATATCTTCAAGTTTTGAAAGTGGACTTGTGGAGCTTGAAGAACGAGTGCGCATGCACTAAGTATAAAAATCAGTTTTCAAAACAAATGCGAGGCAAAGCGACAAGTGAACTTAAACCAATAATCACAAATGAAATGGCTTCTTTGAAAAAGGTACACCAAATCACAAGGACACAAAGGCAAGTTTTGATCTTTAAGATTGGGAACTTATTAATGTTCACACCCCCAGTTGGTAGGTGTTCTGCCTTGATTTGCGGTGGTTGATTTTTATGTTGTTATTTATTTAAAAAAGGAAAATCTTTCTGTATTTTTTTTTATCTTATATATATATAGAAACAAAAGAAAAATATTTTTGTGTTTTATACGTTTTTGGATGTTTTTGGGTTTTTGGATTTTTTATAAGAAAATATAAATATATATAAGGATGGTATGAACAATGAGTGAATATTCAAATCACTAATCTGCTAAACGGAAGACTTTTAGCACAGCTCCCCGGCAGCGGCGCCAAAATTTGATTCGAGTCCAGACAGTCAAGTTTATCACACAAATTAACCACTTGTGAATGGCCAACCGTAATAAACGTTAAAACAGTCTGGAAACGAAATGCAATTAAGATCTGGAGAGTACAGTATTTTCTCAGGTCGTTAAGTCCCAACGAGCTGTACGATTCAATCTAAACGTGTAGTGATCGAGTGATATTGAATGGGAAAAGGTTTGATTTTGAATAATTATACCTAAAGGAAAAAGTTTGTAAATTACAGCGACTTAAATGCAAATTAAAGAAAATTAAAAAGCTAATTTATATTAAATAAACGCTATCACTATTTTTAAAGTTGATTTTTCTAGATTTTATAAAACAAAATAACTTAAATAAACTATTTTAATTGAAACGTAAACTTAAATTACCTAAAAACGTGACTTAAAATGAAAACGAGCGTTATTTATAAAAATTACGCAATTGCGCAAGCAAAAACGTAAAATTTGTGAAATAAAAGTCCTACGAATGTAAAAACAATTTTCTTACTTACTATATGACAAAAGAAAATTTTAGAAAAAAGAATTATATTTTTTTGACTTTTATATTTTTTATTATGAATTAAATACGATTTTACACTAATTAAATGTTTAAAAATACTAAAACTATTCGGAAAAATCAAACTTTTTGTAAAATACTTTATACTAATACAAATCTAAGAAAAATACAAAAGTTGTGAAAACTTATTGTAATAAGCTAGAAATAAGCTAAATAGTACGAATAAGCATAATGAACAAAAAAGGGTTATATATTAAATTATGCAAACCTATAACCATCAAAGACCCAAGGCAAATTGGTAAGGTGTTGTGTGGTGAGTGGGTGGCTGTGGTTCGAATCCAAAGAACTCCCTTTTGCTAACTATTTTATTTTTGGAATTTTCTTTTACAAACTAATTAAGTACTATAAAATAAGCAATTTTATAACTACAACTTTTACAAAACAACTAATAAGCATTGAACTAGCTTAAGATTTTTAACAAAGGCCAAATAAAGGAATAAGCACAAGGATTTATCTAAAATGACTATTAAGCTAGAAATAAGCACAAGTAAACTAGAAATAAGCTAATTAACTATTAATAAGCTAGAATGGCAACCTGAAAAAGCAAATTGACTTAAGAAATAAGCTTGAATAATCAAAAATAAGCACAAGTCTACTGTTTTGCACAGACACTATTTGAGTTTTCTAGGTACTTTCTAACTTATTTTAAGCTCCTAAATAAGCTAGGAAATGAAAGTAAGCACTGAACTAACAAGTAACCAATTAAGCTATTCAAAAGCTAAAGTTACAAAGATTAGTTTACACTAATAAGCTTGTGAGAAGCTTTTGAAAACTTGTGAGCACCGACTAACCGGTGTACTAAACAAAATGGATAAAATTAAAAGCTATAAGCGCACTATCTAAATAAGCTAAAATGGAAAATAAGCACTTGGAACCTTGAGACAGCTAGGTGAGCTTCTCAAAAGCTAAGTTACATAAGCTAGGGGTCATTAATAAGCTCTCGAGAGCTTGTGAACTAGGGTAGCAAATCAGGCATGTGGCACTTTTCGGAAAAGGTGTCAAAAGAAGCTAAGTAATAAGGACTTAATAAGCGAGTAATGTTGAACTAATATTTTCTAATTTATTTAAGCAACTAAATATTGATATCCCAAAAGCATTTAAGCTAAATCTTAATAATGAGCACAAACTAAAATTCTTAATTTTATTCAAAAACTCGACATAAGAAAATTTGACTTTTTAATTATACTAAAGAGTTGACTTTTATGAACTTTGAATCAATTCTATGGACTGATTAAGTAATATTAAGCTATAATAAGATGATTTTAAGCTATATGATCAAGTTATAAGCAACTTTGATGAAATTTATATACTAAAATCTTGACCGTTAACAAGCAAATTAGGATAAGAAGCTATTTTGACTTTTGATAAATAAGGACTATTTTTTATGGTTGAACCGAGCTAATAAGACCTAATAGAACATGTATCAAACAAGAACAATGGTAAAATAACCTCTAACACAGTTTAATTAGCAAATCCAAACACCCTTAATGAAGGCTGTTTTGAATCTTTAAACACTTAAACAAGTTTTTAAACCAAGCAAGCTATTAATTAACTAATATTAACTATGTTTAGACAAGATTAAGTCGAGATTAACAAGGATTAAACACTTATACTTAAGATTGCAAATTTCAAAGAAATGCTTACAATTTGTGTTTATGCACAAAAATGAGAACCGAGGATCAATTCCACTTCCTATAGCTTACCACTAAGCTCTAAACCAAGTGTAATCCAAGAATTACCCTTCTTCAACCTCCTTGGTCTTCATTTCCATTCCTTTTTGAATTTCAAGCTATTTTTGAGTATTTTGTGAATTTTTCATTTTTAATACTAAACAAAGTTTTAGAGTTACTAAAGCTCTCGAAGCTATATAATGAAATTATATGAGCTTATGAGTTCATTAACAACACTAATAACAATTATTTGAAATTTTGAGTATTTGGACATAAAATTGCATAAACCGAATACCTATATAAAACTTGAAATTGAAACCGAAAATAGGTTCTTGATACACTGAAATAACTTTACAAATACTTGAAAGTTTTAAACATAAACTAGAAAGCTTGAAATAATTAAAACGACATAAGAAAATAAAATTACACTAGTTGATACTCCATACTGCTTCTCTCTTCTTATTTATCAACCTCTCAGCATCATTGTCATCCTCTGAGCATTTCCCACTTCCAATATTAGCCATTGGTGCAGTCAAACTTATCTTAACCGTTTAAACCCACTTTGGCGCCAAAAGTGGTTTTAGTGGGTTTTAACAATTAATTGATCTATTGTTGTTTATGTAAGTGGAAAGGATAGTGGTGAAGGGTAGGAGAAGTGTTTTTAACAGCTGGAGGGATAGTGGTTAACAAACCAGTGGTTTTGGTCTTGGCGCGGTTTTGAAGACGAAGGGTGACAGTGCCCGTTTTGAATTTTTAACCGTTTTTAATACTCCCTCCGTCCCATATTGACCGTCCACTTTGAATTTTCAAAGTCATTTATTTATAACTTTGACCTTAGATATTTTTAATTTTGTTATATAATACGTGATTCAAAACATATGATTAGATTGAGTTTTAAATGTACTTTTTATTGGTATAATTTTTACTAAATATTATATAACACTAATAAAAATATTTGAGGTCAAAGTTAAGAAAGAAAGACTTAAAAGTGACAATTAATATGGGATGAGGTAGTAATAAGCAAAGGGTTCAAATGAGTTTTTGGGGTCAAGTTCAAGGCTCAAGGGTCAAAATGGGATTGGGCTCATGACTGGATTGGGCTTGTGTATTTGATTTAGGTCCGTTTGGATTTGTATTAATAACACAAGGACCTAAATTGCAAAATTCTGAAAATGAGGGACTGAAATTGAAAATATCCCAAAGTTAACACAAGGGCCAAACTTGACAATCTTGAATAGTACAAGATTACTTTTGATTATTTTCACTATTTTAAAATTAACCAAGGACTAATTTTGCCATTTTTCAAACTTGAGGGACCTTTTCTGCTATTTGCCAAAAGATTCATTCAAGGACCATTTTTGACAATTTAGAATATTTCAGGGACCTTGAATGACATTTTTCTTTATTTTGAATTACCAAGGGCTAGATTCGACAAAATTTGAAACTTGGGGGACTAAAACTGCCAATTATGCAAACTTGATACGTTTTTCATCTGATTTTGGTATTTTTGCATTTGAAACACATAAAACACTTATTTGTGGTATTTTCATCATTTTGATGCATTTCTGAGTGTTTTTGGATGTTTTGCGTCTAAAAGGTACAAAATTATGAGTATTTGCACACTCATCACACAACAAGCACATCAAACAAAACCACATTATCATTAAGTTTTAAGTTTTTAACATGAGTACGTCCCACAGTGATCTTTAAATTAGATATATCAACCAAATTATGCATATTAAGAGGACTATTAGTTAAATGCTGATTAGCCTCAGAGTCAATTATACATCCCAGATGGTAATTAACCCCATCCAACTTAATATTAGCACCAAAAAATCTATAAAAATGCTGATTAAAGAAAACACTGCAGTTAAAAAAGGAACAAGAATCCCTACCCGCCATGTTAGCATTAGGGTTTATCATTCAACAAGCTTAGCAACTTCATAACCTGTTCATTACTCAGAGGCATACTTCTAGAACAATTCTTAGAGCCATTATTAACAACAGAGGCACTCCTTATATCATTGGTTTTATTAAAGTTATTAGCAGGTTTCAGATTAGGATTCTTTCTAAAACCAGGAAGATAACCAGTAACTTCAAAACATCTATCAACAGTATGACCTTTCAAACCACAATGACTACAAAGTAAACTATCATAATTTCCCCTGTTATTAGACCCAGAATTGTTACTATTACTGTTTCTTCTCCAACTAGTATTCTTACTATCATAAGACTTAGAAACAAAAGCAGAAACATGAGCCTTCTCAGATTTAGCAGTTGTGGTTGGAACCCCCCTTATGGGATTGTTCCCTTGATACAATGACAAAAGCATCTTTGACTTGAGGAAGGATTTCCCTAGTCAAAAGAGTACTTCTTATGGGTTGATAAATGTCATCAAGACCCATAAGTAACTGCATCAATTTTAACAACTTCCCATGATCAACAAGTTCTTGTCTAGCCTCACAAGTACAATCAGGCAACTTAGTAAGAATATCAAACTCTCTCCACAAAGAATTCAACTTTTGATAATATTCAGACACAGGTAAGCCACCCTGTTTAAAGCTATTAATCTTTTGAAGCAAATTAAAAACCACAGAACCATCAATTCTATCGCATGTATCTTTTAAATCTTTCCAAACAACAGAAGCATTATCAGAAAACACATGTCCAAGATACACATCTTGAGTTAAAGAATGCAAGATCCAATTAAGAACCACTGCATTACATCTGTCCCACTGGGCTTCCAGCAATGGAGTTGCATCATAAGCAGTTCTAAGACAAGTACCATCAAGAAAACCCATTTTATTTTTAATTTGCATAGCAAGTTTCATAGCACTAGCCCAGACTCTATATTTTTCAACACCAGCCAGTTTAATACTCACAACAGATGCACAATTAGAATCATTAGGATGCAAATGCAGAGGATTACTCTGATCAAGACTACTAATCATGATAGCCATAATGACAAACAAAGAAACAAAACCAAAAAATAAACAAACAAACAATCAAACAGATATACCAAAAAACTACACGAACTAAGCAAGAACTGAAACAAGAAACACACACCAAGGACTAACTTAGCCCAAGCCAGTAAGCTGTGATTGACCCGATCAGGTATTCACACATCTCAAGGAGGCAGATCAAGATGTTAGTCAATCCGTTTAGGCCCACTAAACTCAGAACTAGTCAATCCTAAAGGAAAAGAAATTAATCCTTACAGTGCGTAATAGATGAAACCAGCAGTGGAAAAGCATCAATCAATAGCCCAAGAAGCACAAGATTCCTAGAATACAAGAAACCCCCAATTTAAAAAATTAGGGTTTCTTCCAATCGTACCAAGAAACCAACAATTCAACCTTCCAAACCACCAAAACCACCTTCAAATGAATCAAGAACCTCAGTAATCAGAAAACCCCCAAAAATTAGGGTTTCAAGAAAAAACCCTAAAAAACCAATTGAACTTACAACCCTTCAATCAACCAAGAATCACCAAGAGATCAAGCCAATTACCGACCTAGATCTCTGATACCATGTTAAAATGGTACAGAAAAATATCAAATAATCACCCAACCAACCACCCCTTGGTGATAATCTTTTATTATAACAATATACACAACACAGGTGCTAACCAAACAAATACAAAAGAAAGATTGTTGTCCCTCTAATAGGTGCAACAATAGAATACAATCACTCACACACTAAAACCAAACCAACGATCAAGATGATCTACAACACCAGTTTACAATAGTAAACTACCCAGAAAACCAATAAAAACCAGATGAGTATCAAACTTGTATGTGAGACTTTTAGGGAGATAATCGAGAGAGAGAAAGATAGATAATGAAACCCTAGCTGGATGAGACAATATATAGCCTGAGATATTTCATTCTCAACCCTGCACATACAAACTTAACAAACAACACCCAAAGTATTAAATGTTAGAAACTCAGTATAAAAAAGTTACACAATATACCCCTAAAGGTTTCAGCTGTTTGACAAAGTACTTTCAATACTTTCAACACCAATTCTAAGAAAGCACTAATATACCATATTGTCAATAAAGTGTGGGTTATGTGGGTAGGTATGGGAGGTTGTTGTTGATTAGCGATAAAAAAAGAAAAAAGAAACGAACATGCCCATGTTATTCACAGGTAAGTTTGGTAAGGTCGTCGTTGATAAAAGATGACAAAATAGGGAAAAATGTCGGTGTAAATTTTTTGGTGTAAAGTAAACTTTGTTCTTTAAAGAAAGATTGACCTTTGACCATTTGTTTATGCTCTCTCATTATTCACTTTGAACCTTGATTAGCAAAGGTTCACCAGAGAAAGAAACAGAGGATTTGTATACAATAATACAAAGGTACATCTTGGGACATTTTTGGTTGTTGATTAAGATGATGAGGATAATATATTTTTGAATGAGAAGTGTGAATGTTTTTGTAAAAAAGGGTATTATTTATAGAGTGAGGGGGTAATATTTGGTTTTGTAAAAGAAAAAAAATAAAATAAAAAGTTGACCGTTTGATTTCAAACGGTAATATCCAAATAATATGAAACGGTAATATTTGGTCTTTGTCGTTTACCATGTCGTTGTAACGACGAGAAGGGAAGTGGCGATGGAGCATGGTGTCGTGGCGAGGAGCAAAACAAAGTGCGAGCTAGCCACGTAGAAAATGGCGAGCGAAAAATTCACCACACCCCATGCTCTTATGTTATTTTGAAAAGAATATAAAATGGTTGATCTTATGTGATTCACGTGTTACTTGACTTTTGTAGAAGTAAATCTTGACTTTTCTTCACCACAAAAAAACATGTCTAAAAAATCTTCAAATTATTCTTTTCTCATGTTACTTGACTTTTGTAGAAGTAAATCTTGACTTTTCTTCACCAAAAAAAAAAACATGTCTAAAAGTCTTCAAATTATTCTTTTCTCATGCATGCATAACGAGGCTTGTCTCCCATCCTTTACTTTTTCATTATTGCAAAACACATTGGTTTATTGTAATTAATTTATGAGAAAAGGGTAGCTCAAGTATAAATAAAGACATGACCCTTCACTTCATGGAAAAAATACATGCAAAAGCAGGTAATGGCTTCTTCAAACTTTTTACTTTTATCTCTAGCTCTACTACTCGTTGCTCTCTCATTTGTACCAAGCTTTACTTCTGCTTCTTTGGAGGAAGCAAATTCTCTTCTAAAATGGAAATCAAGCCTTAGAATCCCAAACAACTCCCAAATTGTATTTTCTTGGACACCCCTTCCAACAAATACTAGTGCACCTGCTTCGTGCCCTTCTTGGTTTGGAATTGCTTGCAACGCTGATGGGAACATTAACATGTTGAACCTCGCGAAGTCTGAGTTAAAAGGTACGCTTCACGAGTTCCCGTTCTCTATTCTAGGCCATCTTACCCATTTTGAGCTTAGTGTAAACAGCTTATTTGGTCCCATCCCACCAGAAATCGTACTCCTTTCCAAACTTGTCTATCTTAATTTTTCAACCAATCAGTTTTCTGGTGTAATTCCACATACCATTGGTAAACTAAGCCAGTTAACCGTTTTGAAACTTTTCGAAAACAATTTTACCGGTTCAATTCCTTCATCATTGGGTGATTTGAAGTCTTTGAATATCCTTTATTTGCACAAAAACAAACTCTTTGGACCCATTCCAACTGAATTTGGGAATATGAAGTCTCTAACTGATTTACAATTGAGTTATAATCAACTCAGTGATTCAATCCCTTCATCGTTGGGTGATTTGAAGTCTTTGAATATCCTTTATTTGATCAAAAATCAACTCTCTGGACCCATTCCAATTGAATTAGGGAATATGAAGTCTCTCACTCAATTATATTTGAGCGATAATCAACTCAATGGTTCAATCCCTTCATCGTTGGGTGATTTGAAGTCTTTGAAAGACCTTTATTTGTGCGGAAATCAACTCTCTGGACCCATTCCAACTGAATTAGGGAATATGAAGTCTCTAACTGATTTACAATTGAGTTATAATCAACTCAGTGATTCTATCCCTTCATCGTTGGGTGATTTGAAGTCTTTGAATATCCTTTATTTGTTCAAAAATCAACTCTCTGGACCCATTCCAATTGAATTAGGGAATATGAAGTCTCTAACTGATTTACAATTGAGTTATAATCAACTCAATGGTTCAATTCCATCATCTTTGGGTGATTTGAAGTCTTTGAATATCCTTTATTTGTTCAAAAATCAACTCTCTGGACCCATTCCAATTGAATTAGGGAATATGAAGTCTCTAACTGATTTACAATTGAGTTATAATCAACTCAATGGTTCAATTCCATCATCGTTGGGTGATTTGAAGTCTTTTAATATCCTTTATTTGTTCAAAAATCAACTCTCTGGACCCATTCCAATTGAATTAGGGAATATGAAGTCTCTAACTGATTTACAATTGAGTTATAATCAACTCAATGGTTCAATTCCATCATCGTTGGGTGATTTGAAGTCTTTGAATTTCCTTTATCTGCACACAAATCAACTCTCTGGACCCATTCCAAAAGAATTAGGGAATATGAAGTCTCTTGCTCTATTAGAATTGAGCAAAAATCAACTATCTGGGCCCATTCCTACTGAACTAGGGAATATGAAGTCTCTCACTAAATTATCGTTGAGCCAAAATCAACTTAACGGTTGTATTCCATTATCGTTGAGTGATTTGACGTCTTTGAAATACCTTTTTTTGTGGCAAAATCAACTATATGCGCCCATTCCAACTGAATTAGGATATATGAAGTCTCTAACTAATTTAGATTTAAGCTTTAATCAACTCAATGGTTCAATTCCTTCACCGATAAAAAAACCTGAGAAGCCTTCAGTTTCTGGCTCTCCGTGTGAACAAGTTATCTGGTCCTATACCACAAGGAATCGGAAGTCTAAAATTGTTTAAGCTACTGCTGGACACAAATCAGTTGTCTGGCCAAATTCCAAAGGAGTTTGGGGAGATGAAAAGTTTGTTAAATTTAAACTTGAGCGATAACAACCTTTCGGGTGTTATACCTCAAGAGCTTGGATCACTGCATGGGCTCCTTACTCTTGACCTATCCAAAAATAGGTTAAACGGGTCATTACAAAGATATATTGGTGATTGGGTACAAATCACTCGCATATATCTTAATAATAACAAGCTCAGTGGAAAGATCCCATCCGAGATCGGTAAATTAAGGAAACTCAATGTTCTTGATTTATCTTGGAATTCACTCACAAAAGAGATACCATCAGAAATTGGAAGTTTGGAAAGTCTGGTAATGATGAATCTTTCTCACAATAAGCTATCTGGTTCAATTCCTGATGGTTTCAGTAACTTGCCTGGAAGGATTGACATAGACCTGTCTTACAATGAGCTCACGGGTCCCGTTCCTCCTTGTGCTGTCTTTCTAAATGTGTCTGGAGAAGCATTACAAGGAAATGATGGTCTGTGTGGAAATGTTACAAGTTTGAAAGTTTGTGAAAGTCAAATAGTAATGAAAAAAAATGATCATTTTCATCATAAGCTCATCCTTGTAACTGTGATCCCAATTTTTGCGGCCCTTTCACTTGGTTTATTCATGTGTGGCCACATTGCTTATCGACGTAGAAAGAGAACTTCTCCACAGATACCATCAGGCGAAGAAGGTGGCAATTTTTTCGCAATAACAAGTTTTGATGGACAGGCGATGCATGATGAAATCATCAAGGCAACAAATGATTTTGATGAAGCATATTGTATTGGGATGGGAGGATATGGTACTGTGTATAAAGCTGAGTTACAACCCAATAATATAGTAGCTGTCAAGAAACTTCATTCATCCTCTGAGAATGACGATCAAGGCTTCCTAAATGAGGTACGAGCATTGACAAACATAAGGCACAGAAACATAGTTAAACTCTTTGGATACTGCTTCCATGCCCGTCACTCATTTTTGATTTACGAATATCTTGAGAAGGGAAGTCTAAAATCACTCTTGAGTACCGATATCACAGCAAAGGAAATTGATTGGCTGAAAAGGGTGAGAATTGTTAGGGCTGTAGCGAATGGTTTGGCTTATATGCACCATGATTGCACACCACCTATAATTCATAGAGACATTTCTGCAGCTAATATCCTTCTTGATTCTGATTATGAGGCACATATCTCGGACTTTGGAACAGCGAAGCTTCTAAAGCTGGATTCATCCAATTGGACTGCGGTTGTAGGCACCTATGGCTATATTGCACCAGGTAACTATCATATATTTTAAATTTTATATATACTATACGTATTAATTATCAAGTTTGAGATTCTCTTAATCATGATCTGATATAACAATTTTTTTGTATTCGTATGTTTCCTTCCATGTAGAGCTTGCTTATACGATGGTGGCGACAGAGAAATGCGATGTGTATAGTTTTGGAGTTGTTGCACTAGAAGTGATTATGGGAAAGCATCCAGGAGAACTTATATCATGTCTGCCAACAGTGTCGACTGATGATCTATTGCTGGCCAATGTAGGAGATAGACGGATTCCACGACCATCACCTCTAGTTGAGAAACTAGCTCATTTAATTTTGAATGTCACACGGGCATGTTTGAACGACAACCCACAAGAAAGGCCAACAATGCGCCAAGTCAAAGATTTATTCTCAGTGGATGATCGGCTGTGGATGAAGATGGGTGTATCAGTAACTTAATGCTTGATCAATTTTGTATGATGTCTGAATAAAGCTGATATGCAGCAGTAGATTATCATTCAATGTAAATAGCCTCGTGTACTCAGTTGTAGCTATAAATAGCAATGTAACCTTCACATTTATGTTATGCTTTCACCATTAACCTCCATTGTTAACATTGTAGATTGTTATCAAATAAGATAGAAAGAGGATCTAATAAGAAGGGATAATGCAAATTTTGTAATGTGTTTGATGAAATGTTTCACAGCATTTTAACTCTATCAACAATTTGCCAAAAATACCCAAAACTTACAATTCCAAGCATATTTGGCAAGTATACACAGCATTTTGGAAAATTGTTGATAGAGTTAAAAAATTCCAAGCAAATGAAGGGATAATGCAAATTTTGTAATGTGTTTGATGAAATGTTTCATCTAATATTCTATTAGTTGTGGATTAAATTTTAGTTGCTGCTAGTAACAGTGGGTCAGTTTTACTTGTGTTTTGAATAATCAGCAGATTGTTTTGGGTTATTGCTATTAAAAACGGGGTTCACTAGTTATAATGTGTGTCAGTTTCTCAATGAGGCATATTTTCTAGTCTCAGACAAATCGTTCGGTTGGTTAGTGGCCAAGTAGGCAGATTGTTTTCTCACAATGGATTCTATGAACATTTGTTTGGAGCTATGTTAGAATGGAAGGGTCAACGATGGATTTAGTGATCACAAAGGTCTATCAAGTGAACATGTGAGCAATGATGGGATCTATCTTCTTGAAAATGGAGAGGACTACTTCATTTACGTTAACGTTGGAGGCTCTGTAGATCCTGATATAACACACAAACTATTTGGCGTATCTTCTTTTAGTGAGATCCCAGTCACGTACACTTGATCTTGACTTGTATCATTATAGTGGCAAAATGGCGGCTCTAGTAATGTGTCCAAACGGACTTTGGTTGGTAGCTTTCAACCTGTTTGAGCCATTTGACCCGATCCAATTTTGCCCGCTTTTAAAAGTTAGCAAACTGACTCATTTGTGATAAACTACCCAAATTGACCCATATATATGCAAATGGGTCGAAGTAGGCATCTGTATATGCTTGCTCATTGCATAGCTTTTTTGTGGCTTAAAAATCTGATGTTTGCTAGAGTAACACTTTCAGAAGGTCTATTGATCCATCAATCATCTGTTTAACTCAAACTTTTCGATACAGTTGGTACTGAATCATTATGAAAACCCCTTGTCAAAGAAGCTAAATGAGGTTGTAAATGAGATACGAAGCCAAAGATGTAACTACCTATGGTATGCAATGTCTGTGGTATATAATCTTCAGTCTTATTGTTGTTGATGTCTTTGGAAATATTTTTGTTAGAGTTTCATCCAGAGAATTGTGTGGGCATATTAGCAATGGGCAACAAAGCTAAAATTTTGGTTGAACCTACTAGAGATCTTCCAAAGATCATGTCTAGAATTCATGGTTAGCTTCTTTAATACTTTATGGCTATATATATTGATTTATGTATAATTATTAAGTTTATTTGTTGCTCAGGTGCACGAGTAGACAGTGGTAATATGCGGATATTAGATGCACTCAAGAGTGCGGGTCAGTTTCTTAAAACAAAAGCCTCTAAATGCATATTTGCTATATTAATGAAATCTTTTTATTTGTTTAGTATGTTGACTCTAATAGCTATCATATCTGTTGTGTGTGTGTGTTTCTTGCCTTTCAGTCCGGTATATTGGTTTAAGCATGATTTGAGAGAAATTGGAACGAAGCTAAAAAAAAGGGTGTAGCTGTTGATGTTGTCAACTTTGGTGACAAGAATGGACCTAAGGCAGGAGTGGTTTCTGAGCAGTGTGGTCCATTAGAAGATTACAGATTCCCGGGAGAAAATAAGTAGGAAAATCTCGAGTCGTTAGTCATTGCTGCGAATGATAATGACAACAGTCACATTCTTCATGTCCCAGAAGATCAGTTTTCTCTGCGTGAACACTTATCCAGGTTCATAACATACATGTTTGCTTACCTGGACTAGTATCGGTTACATGCCACTTTTCTTTTGCCTGAATATAATAAAAGTTGTATACATTTATTATCAGGTCTCCAATCCTCTCACGGACATGATGGGAGCAGTGTAGCAGCTCTGAGTCTATCATAGCATGGCAAAAGTGCAAATTGACGATTAACTCACAGGAATGAAAAGCTGAAACGAAGTTGGAAATTTTCCGTACTGAAACATTGAAATGCAAGGTACAAGACCATGGTGCTCGGAATTGGTGATGTTTGTGGCTGCTGAACTGTTAATGATTGTCCGGAACATCTAATTAATTTCTAAAATTCACCCTGGTTGATTATAAGACTTTTATAGTATGTTTGATCTGAGTTGTATTTTATTGCTAAGTTGACAAGCTCAGCAGAAATGAAAGGATTCAAATAGCTGCAAGCAGTTGTCTATGCAAACAATGCTATTGCTTGATATATATGAAAATGCAAGAGTATAGTAGGTACTCCTTCAACCTATCTTGTTAGGTGTTGAACCTTTTTTTTTTTTTTTTTTTTTTTTTGGGCTTGCAAGTTATTAGCGAGAGTACCTTTTAATGGCAGGTAGCGCCATTGCAATGGTACTGTCTTATAGATCTAGATGCTGACACGAATTCATTCTCACGCGTTACAAATAGCCACGTCATTGGGTATTGAGGGGTTCATTCATACACTTCATCTTTACTATCCTCAAAATAACACAAGACGAAACTAAGAAATTATTTGCAACGACTCTTACTGTTTTGCTCTGCAGCACGGTACTGCTGTAACGAACATGATGCTGAAGTCAAGAGCGTAATTCTTCAGATCGTGGATCAACTTTTTAAATTTACGTACCTCCATAACCCCATTGGCAAGTCATCCAAGGGGCTGATTTGTTTCCCTTTTGCAACCTTTGTCCAGTAACTTTCTATTCGATACACTTTCAGGTAGTTCTTGATCCAGTTTGTAGACAGCCTTAATTTGGATACCATAGACAATCAAAATAATTAGAAATTGAACCATTATAAACAGAATCACGGTTGTGGACATTATCGTGCACATGATTATTTGGATACAACTAAAGTAAACATATCATATCACAGCGACATCGTTTCGTATTGACATGATTACACTAATTGCTCATGATCTACTTAAGTAAATATATCGAATCAAGACTTGGATGCATAGTGAAATGAATACCTCAGATCTGTATTGTAAACTATCGTACACCAAAGCATTCCTCGTATATCACGATCTAAAGATCCTATGGTAATTAAGCCGTTTTTATTTTGTGTGTCAAATAGTCTATTTGATTACAGTATGGATTTGAAAGGGTTGGCATGCCCCATATTTCTGCACTTCTTTTAGACTTTTTTTGGCACAACGTATCATTAATGCTTTTTGAAATTTACTTTACAAAACATTTAAAGTTTTATGCCCCAATTAGGGGGGAGGGGGGCGCTTGTAAATGACTCCTTTTACCATATTGTCAATAAAGTTTGTGTTATGTGGGTCGGTATGGAGAGGTCGTCGTTGATTAGAAATTACAGTAACAAATAAAGGTGAAATCATGTCAGTGTAAATTTCTTGGGTGTTAACTGTTTAAGTAAAGTTTATTCTTTAAAGAAAGATTGACCTTTGACCCTTTGAAACTTGATTAGCAAAGGTGGACCAGAGAAAGATACAGAGGATTTGTATAATGAATATAGGCATTATATACAATAATAAAAAGGTTGATCTTATGTTAATTTTGTATAATTTTTTCTTCTTTTGGCTGACCAATGGTTTTTTGGCCAATGTTTTCAAACCCGGGTCGATCTGGCCGGTTCAACCGGTCGGACCGGTGCCCGGGCACAAAAACGGGTCAAAAACCCGGGTTTCTAAAACCGGGTTAACCGGTTAGACCCACTGGGTTTTGAGTGACCCGGTCAACCTGGGTCTTGAAACCCGACCGGGTTTGATTTTTTTCAATTTTTAAATAGAAACCGGGTTAACCCGGGTTGACCCGGTCGAAAATAATAAAAAAATAATAAATGAAAAACCGAGTTGACACGGCGGTTGAACCGGTCGGACCGGTGCCCGGTGACTCGACCGGGTCGATTAAAAACCCGGTTTTTAAAACATTACTTTTGGCTGTTAAACAATGATGTTGTAAGATGGTTTGGCCAAATAAACTTAATTCGCAATAATGTCAACATAGTTTTGTTTTTTTTTTTTTTTGATAATGGGTATTTCACCCTGTAAAATATATTACTCCTAAAAAAACATTTAAATACAATGGAATGTGGCTGAGGTACCACATTAACCGCAAACAATCGTTTGACACAACCACTAATCATTTATGACATGCTATAAACGACAACTAGCTACAACCAAAAACCATCATAAAAGATACAATCTATGCAAACTATAAAACAACCTAGTTAAGACAAAATGTGACAACTCGTAAATTCCTCGATGCGTAGTAACTGGAGAAACGTCAATTAGAGCGATCGTTTTAACTAATTTGAGATGTGAATCGTATTGTATATCGTTTTTATTGGAAATAATATTCTAAGAGCGTTGGCGCAATTCCCGTGTCACGAATCATTCGTTTACTCGGCTAAACGAGTCCCGAACCTAATATATCAAAAGATTGTGAAAAATGCAAAACTAGTCCTTTTTGGAAATTACATGGCCGCCCCTACGGTTTGGATTGTTCAGGATTAGTCCCTTATGGTAATATAAATACTCCCATATTTTTCCCTCTCTCATTTTTCTCACTTCCTTTCTCTCTCTACAAACCGGCGACCCAATTAGGGTTCCTGCGCCGTCACCGGAAACCGGCCAACTTCCGGCCATCTCCTACATCAACACCACCCCCTCCCATTCGATAGATCGGGGTCTTGTGACCCCGTTTATGCAACACACGCACCACATAACTCCCAAACGTGCCTCCAATCTACGATTAGGGTCTCGTGTTTAATCATTTATTATCTTCGTGGATACAAAGTGTCTCAAACAAGTAGAATATTTTAAGAAACGTATTAAAAATAGTTTCGAAAACAGTTTTGGATAATATTTCGTGTGGGATAAAACATAAGTAAACCATTTATTATCTTTGCGTGTGGTAATTTAAGTTGGGACCAAATCTGGAAATGGGATGGTTGATATCTTTAGTGGTGCGAGTTGACTCAGTGAGTCTCGGATCAGTGGGATTGGATGGTTCTTGGGTTAAACGTATGGGACGGGTCAGAATAAAAGTATATATGCCGTAAAAGGTTGTTAAAATGAATTAACGAATACTAACGAAATGATAATTAGTATATGTCAACGGAAATAATTGGTTGCTAATAATGAGATATCGAGATTTAGGAAACGGTTACGGATATAGACCACTAGTAAGCTTGTAATACGACCAAGGGAAAATTATAAATATATATACATATTTTAACAACTTGATAATAGAACTATCGGGGTAAATGACATGGGACTTGGGTTAATAAACGAATAAATATTTATAAAACGGTGTGATAAACGTTTGTGAACTAGATATATGGTTAATGATTGATATCGATTACTACGTATACGTTATAACTTATATCGTTTAATACGGTTTATACATTTAGGGTAACAATTGGCACACAAATTATATCGGTTATAAGTAGATCTTCATTAAACATTTTGAATTAACCGAATACAATATATTGGACTCGGAAATGTGTTTAATATATTTATTTCGTGTATTTTATTTTCAAACTTTAGTAATAGTGAGACAATTATCTATATAATGTCGACAAATATGGTTTTATTTAATTATAAACCTTTATCAACTACAATAACAACTTGTGTTTTATATAAACAAGTTGGGAAATGTTATATTGAGAAGGTGGTATGATAAAGACGTAATGTTTTGGAAACATTGAATAACGAACACGTCATTATAAAATACTACAATAGTATACCTTTTATTGCGTACTCTATTATAAACTTGTATAATTACGAGTAATGATCGTGAAACATTTGGTAATCAAATGATAAATGGAAACTTATCTTTTATTTTAAACATGTACATTTGGGGTTACGGGGAAATTACCAAAAGCTAACCTATTATATTACATAAATGGCTATCATCATTTCCTAGTCTTTGACTAGCTTGAGTATTGTCAAGTATTTCTTGACTTTGTCAATATCTTTTCCTATTTGGCATGCATCAATAGCATGTTGGTCCATTTCATGTGCTTTAGGGTGTTATATCATACAAAGCACATGAGACATCACTTCTCATTATACAACTCGCTCCATATAATTGGTTGTACTCTAAATAATTCTTGAAAAAAAGAGTAAATAAAGGCCTAAATGGACCATTGATTGCAAGAAATTAGTTAAGGAAAGCATAATCACTGCTCTTATTTTACCTTGTAAAGTTCTTTGTTTCATCGAGCCTCTTTCCCCATTCGGATGCATTCTCCCTTCGGCGCTTTTCCTCACATGGTGAACGGTCAAAGCGAGGGATGGGGTTGTTTGCTGGTTTGCCATGGTAAGTCCATTTGTAAGATGGTGTTGTATAATATCCCTATACAACACTGTTTCTAATAGTATACGAACCACTTTCTGTCAGAATCTCTGTAACATCGTTTAACACAACAACAATATCATCATTTATGCTAACCTCGTCTTGATCGTTGATCCTGTGTTGAATCGCAACCGCTTTAATTCTGCCACTACATCTCCGAACATTTTATTTGGATTATATATAACTTTATCCTCGAACATAAAGTTTAATGACAACAGATATGAAAGTTAGATTACATCATGCTAAATGTTATCAGTTATGCATCAATGTTGCAGAGGCCAAGATTCAAATACCTTTCAATTGACTTTAAAAGTCTTGAATTTATATAATAAAATCAAAATATGTATTACTCATAATAACAAATTAGCATACAAAAGATTTGACCAACTTCTTTTATATCCGCCAATCGATGTTTTATATCTGAAGCCAACTTCTAAGCATCTATCATATGAAGGCAACTGATGTTATTTTTACTTAATTTACAATAATCTATGCACTTATGAACATCTCTTATATCAAGCCAACTGATGTTACTTGGTATTAGCGTATAACTTTTGTACATATGATAAAATCTAACTTTTTCCTCGAACATTACAGGAAAAAAAAATAGGAAAAATAACCACATTGACTCTTTTTGATTTCTCCAGATAAGTTGCATTGAGCAAAAGGTTTCCTACACCGAAGGCTGTACATATATATAATTCACAAATCATAATATATTGTCTAGAGCGTGCATCATTTAGACAAAAAGCAACACACAATCATCAGTTATGTCCTTAACCTTGCTATTGGTTATTCAACAATATTTTCCATCAAACAATCAGCAAACAATTACTCCGTTATTCATGACACTTGTCTAAAACAAATATTGTTGGTTTTATGGATATAAATTAATAGACGTGAGTTAGGATCGAACTCGAGACCACGAGATTGTACACTTTACGTGTGTGAATTAAAGTTAATAATTAAATATAAGTGTTGTATTTATTTATTAATTAAACGAAATAATATAACGGACGTTAAGTAATTAGTTGTAATGGACTAACGGTTGTTAAATGTATTTGGAAAAGGACTAAGTTGTAAATATTGGGAAGGTTCCGGAATCCCCTTGTGGGATGTCTAACCGATCGGCCAAGGAGACCAAACCCAACCCAACTACAACTCAAACTTGTTCACCAAGTTAGTTTGGGTATAAATACAAAACCAAGGGTGTTTGTAATTTATCTCTTGTACTCATTAGCTAAACCTAAAACTTGTTTTGTGTGTTTCTTTTGCTAAAACCGTCGACACTCACACCATAGGTGTCGATCCTCAAACTTTTCCAAACCAAGTTATTTGTTTGATTAAAACTAGCATTGCTTTAATTCGGTATAGTACGTGTGTACAAGAAAGTGGTACTAACACAATATTGCTAGTATTCTTGGATTGAATTACAAAGCGGTGAGGGTAATTCATATAATCCTATAAACCCTAATTAGGGTTCATCCAAATTGCTAGTTTGTGGATTTGATTCTTGTTCGGCTAGAATCAAGTAAGGTACGATATTCTTGTTTATGTTAATTAATTATTCGTTAATAAATCCTATACGCCCGCATGTATACTTTGATGTTTTGTGATTATTTATTGATTGTCATGTTATATAATTCCAACGGTGGCATCACGAGTCATTGGTTTTAATGAGTAATTAATTACTAAACACGTAAAAACGAATAATTGTATGTTGTTTGATATGGTTTATCTAGGGTTTTGGTTTAATTTTTGCATGTGTCGATTTAATTTTTTTTATATGGGCGCACCCTTAAATTTTTTAGTCGACATCCTTAAAATTTTTAGGGTTTGAAAATTGTTTGCTAACCTTATCGAAACCAATAATTAGTATATATGTTATGTGATTAATTCATGAATAATATGTTATGTGACATGGAATTTGATATGCGATCTTGTGACTATTTGTATAATTGTTATGATATATCCATGATGATACATGCATGTTTGTCATGGATAGTTGCTTGTATATTATTTAATTGTTGAGATATATTATATCGCATGTTTATTTACGATAAATCTTGAATTGGGGAAGACTCCAATTATATACATTAATGAATCAATTATGTGCACCTTGGTATATTTTAATTATGGGTTTACGCAATCGATTCATCGATGTATGTGGCTCACTTTCAATTGGAAGAGTGAAAGCCCTAATTAATATATATTCTTTAATTTAACGTAGACATTGATTATTAATAGGGTTTTATTGAATAAGTTCCATGTGGCTACTTGTCTACACGTATTAAATTGTTTATTATGTGCGCCTTGTTTTTAGTTATTTATTTTTTATTTACTTACTTGTTTGTTTATTATGTGCGACAATTTTAAGCAAAGGGTAATTTTGAATAGAAAATTAATACGGACTAAACAATGGTGAAATTTTATTTGTTTTTTGAAGAGTTAAGTTTTCAATAGTTTAATTGATCGATGATTTTGGTAGGTTTGTGGACTTCTTGGGCACCTGTTGCATCCCAAGTGGAAGATTCTTCAAAACTAACCAATGGGGCAAAAGGCCAATAGTCACTTTCGATAAGTGCTTATCGCTCGTTTAGTCGTTTATTGTGAATTTAATAATTAAACATAATATTTTATATTAATTATTTAAACATCGAGTCTCATACGTAAAGTGTGCAATCCCGTGGTCTCGAGTTCGAATCCGGTCATACACATATTAAATATATCCATAAACCAACAGCTCCCATTTGGAGATATCTTAGTATGCGTAATGACATTGGTTAGCATCTAGCAACACGCTAATGACCCCAGAACAACTCGAGTATCATTTCCTGGAAAAACCTTTTGATGATTCATCATCATACTTATCATTTTGTTTCTAATACCATGTTAATAAGAATATGGATCTCACTCATTTCTTAATTAACTATTCTATTTCTCGTTTTATGTGATTGATCAAGATTACCAATCCTTCTGAACATATTCCAGAAGACATTTAGCATGGCCATGCAAACATCTTAACAACCCTACGAGGGGTCCAGTAGTATTATACTTCAAAATAAATTTGGAGGAAACAAATCCTATTTTGACTACAAGCAGGATTCATAAATTTCGCAACATTTCTGAAAACAATCCTTATAACTATCAGTTACGTATAGCGTTAGATTGCTTCACAAAAAATGCACTACATCCATGACATATCTCTGGTATCTCAAGTCAGAGGATAAATATCCATGATATACTTAATGACAAAGATCCATAAAGTATCATCATGTGGGTGGGATAAGTCCTATACTCAATTCATCGAATATCATCTGAAATTAGTCATGCTACGTATCAATATACTTTAAAGTATATTCTAACTAATACTCAGATTTGTCTTAATTTAATATCATTCCCATGTTATTGATTGACAACGGACTACTTAGAATAACTTAAGTTATTCAAGGATTTAAACATGCAAATACAGGACACAATATTATAAATGAAATTAAACGTATATCGTACTTTAATTCATTATAAATAATAATTGTTTAACATCCTTTATCCAAATACTAAATAGATCAATTCATGATAATTCTTAGTTAATGAATTTTGCCTCAAGTCATGATAATCATACTTGTTGACAGGGCATAATTTCAACTAACTTTGATCTATAGGAATTTTGAGAATACTTATTTCAAGAATTCAATAAGTGAATTTCTTGTATGTGTTTATACATATCTTGATATTGTCATATCATTCCATAAGGTGCGTGATAACTTGAACCACCCTTTTATGACAATCATCTTCCAAAAATTAAAGTTTAAAGTATTCTTTATTCTTTAATGTATAATGCAACTATGCCCTTAACGGAACATAATTAGTCAACGTGGTCATCATCAAGGATACCATGACTAGAATTAAGTGTCATCTCAATTATACTAGCATCATTTTTTACAACAATATGCTCTTTAAACATCCGTAAACTTTGAATATTTATTTGTTTGGTGTCATCTAAACCTAAAGTTTGTTGACTATGACAATTACACAACAATTGTTGTATAGAATCTGGGAGCAACTCCAGGCTGAGGAATGCAATTCTAAATCCAAACATAAATATTACAATGTTGTTAAATCATCTTGTAATCATATTCTTTAAGATCTCATTCATATTCTATCTTGTCAAAGATACGTACTCATCATGTTCTATTAGACTCATTTATTTTACCGCATATGTTTATAGTAATAAACATATATTCCAAAGTTGTATGTCTTATTTCCAAATATTAAAAACGAAGTTTCATTCCCAACTAAAACGTAATTTTGGTGGAATGTAGTTGCCCATACAATATATAAGATTTAAAAATAATACTCCCACTAGCTTTCAGGAATACTTATGAGCTATCTTATTTTAATTTTTTAAATCAAACATGGATTTAATATTAAACATAAGAATCATCTCCTAGATGCATGCATATAACCATTGGATTCTTGCAGTCTGTACATATTCAAAGATTATTTGAATTCATAAAAACTCCTTTGCATTACTTATCGTCCTCGCAAAAGTAAGTCCAGAACAAAGAGTTTTGATATTCATTGTCAAAATTTCATATCAATGACACTAAGTATGACAATTATAATCTTTATACTTCTATTTAATATATCTAGGAAAGAATGTTCAATCATAGTTAATTGCTTAATTATGATTAATATTATTATCACTAGACATACATTAAATACGTGCACAATATTGTCTATATGATTTCTACACAAAAAAATTAAACCACTAGGGTTTCCATCCTTTGAAGAAACTCATATTCATTATTAAGATAAACCAAGTATCTAAAGTTGATTATCTTTATGGACAGCATCTCAACATTCATAGTATGGTTGATTTACCACAATTCAACATTTGGTAAATTCATCATTATGATTATCAGGCTTACCATGATCCTATAACTCATATTTCTCAGCATATTAAATATCTGAGATATCCTTTCGGATCTATGAATGACAATTCCATCATATTGAGGTCTATCATTTACACGTTTAGCCTCATCACGATATTTGCTAGTGTATTTTAGAAGATTATGTATTTTGTAACTTTCATCTTTCAAGATCTAAACTAAAACTCCCACTTGCCTTTAACAATTTAAAGATTACCTTTAAATAGTTTAGCAAGTAGAGCAACAATACATTGTTCTCTTTTGAGATATTACAAAAAACATTGACAGTTTCTGACTTTAGTTTGTTACAACTCACTTTATAAGTAGTTTAACAAATTTAGAACTTCATTATAAGACTTAATGTGATTCATCACATTCCATAAACAAATGGTGTCTTATCAATCTTCTAGGTTGGAGTCTTATTGAGTATATTCAATCTATACTCAATCTTCTAACCTTGATAACATGTGGAAGAAACTATAGTTATCTTGAATCAAACATGCCAATAGATTTTGATTCTTCTAACTGAACACACCATAAAACTATGGTATTTCATTAGCATTAATATTGTAAGATAATCTAACAATATTTTAAGATAACCATCTACTATTTGGCTTACCTATTTACCAACAAAGTAAAACTTAATGGTACAATAGAATTACCAAGTCAATTGCATGTATTATAACACAAGTACTTTTGACCAAGTCAAAAGACATAGCAGTTATAATCCCACTATACGTTGTAAGTCATTGATCAACTCATTGACTCCATGCATATGTCATAAAACACGGCAAGTTAACGTCTTACTTTATAATGTAAGTCTTGTATTAAAAGACTTCATGTTTGTGACTTTACAAAATCTTAAACATTTATAATTAAAGTACTTATGAACACCACCTGGGGTTTCAATTTCAAGTTAATATTTACTACATATATTTAGGTCATTCAACGAATACTTAAATTCAAAGTAGTATTAGATTACTTCATTTAATTATGTCATTCCATGAAAAGTTCAACGTGAAGCGCAAAATCATCCATGCTCGTTCTCACGACACGTGGATATTTTACCTTGGTCTATAATCTAATTCACGTTCTCACGTAACATAAATTGCAACAACAAGTGTTTCTTAAATATTGAATGACATAAATAGTTAAAATAAAGTAGTCTTTGTTATCATCTTGACACATGTTCTTAATAGGACAATCATACACATTTAAATGTATAATTCCTATTAGAACGTTACTCTCTTACCTTGCGGTCAAGATAATCCATTTAAATCATATTTATATGTGTTGCTGATAACGCTACACGCGTCGTTCGGGGTCAAGGAAACTTCCTTTTCTTCGAGCAAGTTTTATAACACCCTAGGCAGTGCACCTAATCGTTGTAGTGTAGTAATTAGGGTAAGCCACGGTATTGATATCGTTCTCTGGGGAATAGTGTCGTTAGGGCTGAATTGTATGTCGATTTAAGTCTAAAGGTGAGGATGATTATTTTTGTATTTTTATATTTTATGGAATGGAAAGGTACGAATCTCGGGGTTTGGAGGAGGGTGGAATTAGTTGCTAGTCAACTATTCCAAAAGATACTAACTAACTAAGGGATCTACCAAGAGCGTGAAGCGTATCTACTTATGATGTATTACTCCTTGCTAGCTATCCAATTCTACCTACTGAAATGTCACGTCCTATTGATGGTTGAATTGTCACGTCCTTATTCCTAGTTGCGTTGTGTGTCTAAGGTTGTAGGGTATGCGTTTCTCCCTAACTCTTTGAAATTACCAAAGGGTCTTGTCTACAAACCCACAAGGGATTATAAAATCCTACTCTAAGGCGATCTTTGGATGGTTTAGCCTACAAATACTCAGGTAATTATATTCTAAGGTTCACAAAGATGAATCAAGCATGAAGTACACAACGAATGACCTATCGCATTACTAGATCATTAATCAACTAAGATAAGAAACAACCAATCAAACAAGAGATAGTAGGATGCAAGAATTATAAACTAAACCAATTAGACTCATTGAAGTTGTCACACCCTAATGATGAAGATAGACACAAGCATCACTAAGAAATCAATATGATTAATATGATTTGTGTCATAGATATAACAAGTAGATGTAGGACTATATTGATTAGTAAGGAAACGCACATGACTCTCCTTAAAAACATAAGTGCCTACAATTGGAAAGTAATTATCTTTGAAGATAATCTAGGTTACTACACAGGAAATAAGGCTTGTAGCTCCCACTAAATTAGAAATCAATAAAACAACTTCTTATTCAGTAATGCAACACAAATGCTCTCACTGAATCTGACAACATTGTAAGTGTCGCATAACCAGTGAAAACAACTTGCTTGCTTTTTACTTTCCTACACCTTTAAAGAACCATACGTAATCATTACTAAAGTACTAAAAGGTGTATTCTACTCTGTGAATGATGTGTTATCCATCAATGTTATTAACTTGAAAAATTGGGTATGCAATTTCTTCTTTAACAGGCCTACCATGCCTATACTGGTATTTAACACCTTTAAAGGCTAAAGCAAAACAACTAGATAAAATATGCTAGTTTTCCTTTTACCAATTTTCGCGGTAATTTGTCTAGCTTCTAATTTTGTAACTCATATACATGTTTTCCAGTTAACCAACATTCATGTTTGTTATAAAAGGATTCATTCACCAAATGAGGGTAATGAAATCTTGATGGAAAATATGATGTGCAATTCATTGCTATGAGTTACATTAGAATTTAGACAATTCAAACGTTCCTATTATACCTTTCTCATTCAAGAAAAGGAATAGGATTGAGTCTCATGCTTCTCCCATGGAAAAGAGACTTCGTTTGTCTTTTCGGTAAATTATTCTCGATCAAACATTTGTTTGAAAGCGAATGGATCAATTCTCGATCAAAGACTAAACCTCGTTTACGGTTAAATGTTGCATTCATACATTCAAAAGAATTACAAAATTCAATTTTAGTATTTTCGATAATTAACCTTTTCAAGAAAATTAAATACCCATGGTTCATAGACATATAACCATTTAATTTTCACTTGAAAACTAGGATCCAATTGACATAGTTTCATCACATCGGTTGATCGCTAGTAATGAAATTATTAAAAATGGTGCAGTCGAACCTCAATTGCCAATTTTCAAATTGCAATCGCTAGATTTATGGGATTTACATTTAGCCAATTTCAATTGTCATGTAAACATGTTTTATCCCCATCTTATGCCTTGAGTTGCCAGTTCTCGCTACAAAACTCAATTAAGTTGTCCAACTTAAGAAACTGCAAAATCGTCCATGCCGTTCTCACGACACGTGGACATTTTACCCTTTGATTATGATCTAAGTCACGTTCTCACACAAATAAAAGGTAATCTTAGGTGTTTCCATTTTGCTGGATGGCATATAACTTAAATTAAAGGGTAATAATTTTGATGTCAAATCAAATATGTAAAAAGATGTCATGCATTCATCTTCGTAACATAGGTTTTATTAAAATATTTATATCTTGTTTTAATGTATAATCTTTTCATCATCAAACTTTAATTGAGGTATTGGATTCACCAATCAAGGAATGTAGTGTTAATTATCATCCATTATACCGTACTTTTGCATAAGTGTAAACACTTAGTGTTTCGGGTAATTACCACCAAGTGGCGCATGGAATTAAAACTAATTCGCCTTAAGATGAGCTTGCACATTTAATGGCTTACTAAGTAGCTCCATTCGAAATTACAGGCGAGAGGACCGGTAAGCACTAAAGCATAACCTTAGACATCCTTTTAGTATGTATGCGCACTTCTTTATTAACCCTTTATAGTTCATTCTAGTGGGTGAGCCGTTCAGACCATTTGTACCAAAGTCACCAATCAATTAAACGATTATGATTACTATGCTTAAAAATACATGTTTCACCATTGTTTAGGTTAGTTTATTTTTCTTGTAAAAATACCTTTGTTACACATAACAAACAAGCAAGTATTTAAAAATAAACATATAAACAATGAATGCATAACAAAAAATAAGTCATGCATATCAAATAGCCATATGCAAACCTTTTGATAAATCTTATTAATAATAAATTCTAGATCTGTTAATATGTACATGTTTTATTAAGACTTTCACCCGTTTGACATAATGTACAAGGTGAGCCACATGCATCGATTCATCGATTGCGTAAGTCAAAATTAAACACATACCACATAGCACATAATTGATTAAATTAATAACGATTGAGGTCTTCCCCAATTTTAGATCTATCATAATTTAGTGTATATCACTTAAACAAGAAAGACATACAATAAAAGCAGATCCATGATAAAACATGCATGTAATTATCATGGACATAAATTACACTTAACGATTAATGCAATTATAACAGAGTTACGCAATACACATAAAATTGCATGCATCCTAGGGTTTCTGATCCAACTAAAACTTAAGTTTACAAAACCCTAATTAGGGCACCAAAAAAATGCCCCCTAAAAAATTTGGGTTTAGGTTTTGCAAACCCTAGATCTACGCATTAGAATAATAACACAATCATGTTTATTTTAATTATGTGTTTCTGTAATTAATTACTAGTTATACAAGGCTCGTGATGCCACTATTGAGTTTATAATACATGACATACAATAATAACATGTAGACATCAAGAGTACACAGCGGAAGACTTAAGATCATAACAAATAAATAATTAACTGAAAGATGTGTAACGTACCTCTTGCAATTGGTAGATCTCTTCAATTCAAGAACCCTAATTAGGGTTTATGTGGTTTAACGAATTGACCCTTACCGTTTTTCAATTCAAACCAATTGATGTAACAATTGTGTGTTACACCACGTTTTTGTACACACGTACTATTAGCGATTCGATGCGAATGCTAGTTCTTGGTCACAATAGAATAACCACACACCTTTGTTATGCTCAAGGTTACTCGTAAATCCCTTACAATGAGGATTCACTCGTCGACCAAGAATAAGAGGGAAGAAAAGAAGAATTTTGGCCTTCTAATGAAATCAAGTGTACCAAAGGATGAATACATGGGGATTTATTTATAGCCTTATGGTAGATGTCAAGTTTACTATGGTTTCCGATGTGGGATTCCATAGTTTCGGCCAAAAACAAGCCCAAAAGAGGGTTCCTAAAACCGTCTCTTTGCTTGCTATTTAACGACCAATAGTCACTTTCGATAAGTGCTTATCGCTCGTTTAGTCGTTTATTGTGAATTTAATAATTAAACATAATATTTTATATTGATTATTTAAACATCAAGTCTCATACGTAAAGTGTGCAATCCCGTGGTCTCGAGT
This sequence comes from Chrysanthemum lavandulifolium, assembly GCA_022545495.1. Classification (NCBI taxonomy): domain Eukaryota; kingdom Viridiplantae; phylum Streptophyta; class Magnoliopsida; order Asterales; family Asteraceae; genus Chrysanthemum; species Chrysanthemum lavandulifolium. Next base: position 292,836,158 of record CM040238.1, on the reverse strand, counting down.
TCGAATCCGGTCATACACATATTAAATATATCCATAAACCAACAAAAGGAAGCTGGATCATCTTCTTTTTCATGGGGTAAACCAGTTCAAAAAACTAATGCACCTAGTGGATGGTAGAGCTGCTACTGCTAGTGGATGGGGTACCAAGAAACCTAATACCAACACTGAGAAGGGATCTTCTTGGGGTCAGAAGGTTGCCAATGTCGTCCCTTTTTGTTTTTTCCCCCTTTTTCTTATGTATATTAAAATGTGTTTAAATTATTTAATTAATACTAAATAAATTAAAAATTATTTAAATTAGTTATAAAACGTATGAATTGAGATAGTATCGTGATACATGAAATGTTAAACGAATGAGTCGAGATTTTCCCGTTATACATGATATGTTAAACGAACGAGTCAAGATGATATCGTTATACATGAGATGTTAGACGAATGATTCTAAATGACATCGTTATATATGATATGTTAAACTAATGAGTCGAGGTGATATCGTTATACATGATATGTTAAACGAACGAGTCGAGATGATATCATTATACATGATGTTAAATGAACGAGTTGAGGTGATATCGTTATACATGAAATATTAAACTAACAAGTCGAGGGGATATCATCAAAACTGGTCTCAACTCCCAACTGGTTAGTCTATAACTCTTTATCTCATCAAAACATCAAACCAAAATAATGGCGCCAAAACATCCCTCCCAAAATACTGGCGCCAAAACTTCCCACTAAAAATACAGGAGCTAAAACTCCCCACCAAAAGCTACCAGATCTGTCTATATATCACATAAAAAAAACTTGAGATCTTATCCCACCAAAAGCTACCAGATCTTATCCTCAAAACCACTCAACCTCACAACCTCTTATCTTCACACAAATTTCAAAACCTAAGATGGGGCCATTTAATCCTTTTATGTGTTCTTGTGGAGTAGGAAATATAAGATTAAGAACATCACATAGAGAAAATTCATCTGGACGGCAACATTTTGCATGTCCTCTGTCGAAGGTGAACAATCATACATTTCTTATTTATGTAAATATACAAATAATTGGTTTCTAATCTCTTATAATTTTCTTATTATGTAACAACACGGAAAAGAAGATAATGGGTGCGGATATTTTATGTGGAAGAGTGAATTTGACGAGTACTTAAGAATAATCTCTTATGGTTCAACATCTCAAGGTTCTAGATCTGCACCAACAGAATGCTCAAGCTGTAATGCCAAAGATTTTAGGATAAACATGCTAGAATCACAAAAACAGGTGCTAGAGACAAGAGTAAGGATGCTAGAGGCAAGACTTGAAATGGAAAGGATTCATATGTAGTAGTGTTGTTGTTTGTTGTTTTAGTTGTTGTTGTTGGAATAATACGTATGTTTCACTCATTACTATGTACCTTTCAAGTTGACCATGTTCTAAGTTAACAAGATTATGGTTTCCAAACACCCTTTTTCCAATACTAAATTACATATGAATAAAGAAACAACTTGACAACAAAACGAAACAGATCAAACGAAACAACTCGGCAAGCAAATGAAACAATTCAAACGATACACACGACATAAACCATAACAAACATCGCCCATTCAATTTTGTTTTCTTGCTACTTCCCGCTCTTCTAGAACCTGCACCATCTTTTCCCTTCCTATGCTTGATGAACTATTCAAACAATGCTTCAAGATTTGTTACCCTATTTCCCGCATCATCAAATGTGTAATCGAACGTGCCTTCTCCAGCTCCATCTTTTTCCTACCTTTGTTTGACGGAATTTTCAAACATAGCTTCAGCTTCCAGCGTGTTTTCTCATCCAAAACCATTAGCTTCATAGTCCAAATACACCCTGTAGAATGGCTGTTTCCTTAACCATTACAGAATGCGGTCTCTCATCAACGGTTCTATGTTCTTATAAGTACCATATTCATCATAAATTTCTTACCCATACGTATCAAGAACTCGAGTAAAGAGATATATCGACGATAAAACAGTGACCACTCTTTTTCCGGCGTGTAATCAGCCATTATATTGTTACGTGTGTTTTGTGGGAATTGACGATTGGGTTATTTGTGTTTTGCTGGGATATATAAGGAAAGTTTTGCGGGATATATAAAGTTGCAATTTGGGGGAAAAATAATGGCGAGAAACTATTAGCGGTAATATTTTGCTGAGAAACTATTAGCAAACAAAATATATATAATTTTAAAATAAAATCGACAAATTAAAAAAAAAAAAAAAAAAAAAAAAAAAACACTTTGGTACGACATTGTCGTCCAGTGTTTTATAATAAATATAATCTAGTAAATTTATTAAAAAAAAAAAAAAAACACACTGCACGACATTGTCGTCACAAAGTGTTTGGTGGGACTCAATTTCTTGGCGGGCTATTTTATTTCCCCAAAAAGTAATTAACATACTAAAAAAAAAATTGGATCGACATTGTCGTCCCAAATGGCTGTATATTAAAAAGTAAAAAAAATGGATTGACATTGTCGTCCCAAATGGTGTGGGTCGACTCTTTCCTATTTTCGAGATTTTGGTTGAAAAAAGTGTGGGCCATGGCTTAAATTTGGGACGACTTTTTTGACCCCAAAAAAATGAGCTTCCCAAAATTGCCATATTGTTGTAGTGCCAGTATAATCAATCATTGGGTGTGATGATCGAGCTTCGTGATACCCAAACTAGACTATACTCTTTTGAATCTTTTGTCGAGTCAATCTTGATTAGCTCATGCCCCATTTGTAAAAATAGTTGCTCTGAATCGAAAATTGGCTTGCTATATGTCTTTATGTTTTTATTTATTAGCACTATCATATCATGTCACTAGGTCAACAATAATCTACTCACGAAAAGAATTAATCAACTCCCATGACGTACCGTTATAGCTAACATGATATGATAGTGCTAAGGAAGTTCCTGAGCTAAAGTTACCTATGATAAATGGCATCATGGGTTGACAAGATTTTCTTTATTTTATAATTATTAAAGCATTTTTTTCATTTTTTTTTTAGCAAATAGCCAGGAAAGACATCTTCAATTTTTCTTGGGAATTCCCAGTTTAAAGGGTTTTTTATCCCAAAAATTAGCTAAAATCTGGCAATATTCATACGAAGACAGAACTACTAGATGTTTATTATAAAACTCACCTGATGGTTCTCCTTTCTTGCATAATTTTAGCCTGCCATAAGCACAATGAGATTAAAAAAGCGATTACTTGTCAACACAAACATTCTCATATACAGATAAACTAATCTGACTAATAAGATTATATACCACAGACATTACATACCGTAGGTAATTACATCTTTGGCTTCGTATCTCATTTACAACCTCGTTTAGCTTCTTTGACAAGGGGTTTTCATATTGCTTCAGTACCAACTGTATCGAAAAGTTTGAGTTAAACAGATGATTGATGAACCAATAGACCTTCTAAAAGTGTTACTCTAGCAAACATCAATGAGCGAGCATATACAGATGCCAACTTCGACCCATTTACATATATATGGGTCAATTTGGGTAGTATTTTCTCACAAATGAGTCAGTTTTGCCATCTTTAAAAGCAGGCAAAATCAGAACGGGTCAAATGGCTCAAACAGGTTGAAAGCTGCCGACAGAGTATTACTAGACCTGCCATTTTGCCACTATAATGATACAAGTCAAGAAATACGAATATCAAGTGTACCTGACTGGGGATTTCACTAAAAGCAGAAACGCCAAACAGTTTTTGTCTTATATCAGGATCTACAGAGCCTCCAACTTAAATTAAGCAGTCCTCTCCGTTTTCAAGAAGATAGATCCCATCATCGCTCACATGTTCACTAGAGAGTGGTATAGGAGGGCGAATAATGGATCCATCGGTATCCTGTAGCCACAGATGAAACATGCCAAAAAAAACATGTAAGATGTAGAAATTGAATATTCAGACATTTTGTTAAGTTATTTCATATATACAAAATTTGGTAAGATAAAAGCACAATGGTTGAATATCATTAAAGAGGTGGCAAAACGCAAATCAGATATAAAGGTTCACCTGTTACTCTGCAAATTCAATAGCCAATGTCTTCATAGTTTTGTCTACTGGTTGAAGTAATTTATAAGGTTCCTGCGGTATAAGAACAAAAAAAAAAAATTCAGATTAACCTCTGTTTTCATCAGATGCAATCTGATGAGGCCATGATTATGGTTCTAGTATCAAAAGGATTTAGAAGAAAACAGGTCAAAAAGGTCAACATTAGCCCAAAGTATCTTTTAATGCATAAGACCTACTAAATCATTACAGCAAACATTACATTATTATTGAAATAAGATGATTTTGTAATCGTGTATAGACTTGAAATATAGGATAAAAAAGTTTTGGTTCAGCCGACCCCAACCATTTTAGACTGTTTGTTCAACACGGTCATTAGTTGATAGTACCTTCTCTCCTGCAGAGATATTAGTTCTTCCTTCAGCCTCTCTAGCAGAAAGAGCCGCAATACCAACAGAAGGCAAGACTGAAACATAATAAAATGGGGTCAATATTTATTGACACAACTACTATGTTTCTACCTCAAGCCTCTTAATAATAAAACATGGTAAGAATATATATAAGCTTGCCTGATTGAAATACCAAAAGCTTGCCTCCGGTACTCTTCATTGCCAGAAAAGCAGCCTGGTTGACATAGATGAAGCAATAGTCACGTAGACTGCTAAACTGATACTAAGTGGGCGTTTGGATGCGCGCTTTGAAAGTGATTATTTGATAAAAAATATATCAAAATAAAAAACACGCATTAGCACGTTTAAAATTGGGACATGTCTATGTTTGAGTGTTCGGTGAATTCTAGTCGTTAAAAAAATCATTAAACGGGATGACCAAAAAAAGATGATCTGAGAAGAAAAAGAAAATAGAGACGTCTTTTGAAATAAAGTGACAGTCTCTGAGATTAGGTTAATGGTAGGTATATAGGTAACTTCTTCTACCCTTATACACGCTGTGCTTGCACTAGTACAAATGTACAATCAAACAGAGAAAATTTAATAACTTTATCCGTGCACCAAAAGCAGAATCAGCAGTTTTATTACTCTCAAACATACTCGGCATGCTCTCCAGCGAAAAGTTTAGATGATCACAACACTGTAACATCACAATGATGTGAAATACGTTGGGAATCAGTTCCAAAGTCACATAAAACTAAATGAAAATAATTTCTAGAATATGAAGGATAATCACGAGTTGGCAAGAACTGCCAAGAAAAGAGATCCATCACAATTTCAAGGTAATATCATGTAATAACTTACCTCGGAAAGTTGAACAATAACATCAGTTTGGAGAGGAGTGTAAACATCTTCAACGTCAGGAACTATGAGCATCAATGGCTGCAACAACAAAACACAAAAACTTGATCACAAACAGCAATATCATCTTGTAAGTTACTAAACTAGAGGTGGCTGCTTCGACCCATTTACTTATAAATGGGTCAATTCTGGTTATATTTAATTTCTAACAGGTAAAACAAGTATGATGGAAACGGAAATCCAAAAGCAAACATGGTGAAAGCTGGAAAAAGTTTTTTTTACGCATACAAACCGTCCCAAAAATCTATTAACAATAATATGCCATTATATATACCTGTTGCAATGCCCGTTTTAGATTGTAAAAATGGATGGTTGAGTCAAATGTGGCAATTCCCACCATTGTTCGAGGACCCTCCTGCAGCAACCATAATATTAGTTTGTTACATCATAAAATCTACGATTAACTGTGTACATGAAACAGATCAACAATTACATACAAACTTCAAACCTATTGTCAAAGGATAAAACATCAATAAGATTCAATTCTTATAGGCAGCCCGTAGCCATGTGCCACAAGTACGAAAGGTGGAAACTGTGACCATTTACATTCAATTATATTATAGTTGACAATCTGAAATAATCTAATTAGGAACACTAATTATTCGTAAAGAAAAAGGATTAAAAACTGGTCAAAAACCAGGTGAATCCAACCAGACCCATATCCCTTCGCCTGCCATCTGGACCTAGATTGCATTGATAGTCACGCTGAGTTTCATCCGTGAAGCCTGCAAAAGGGCAGAATTTAAGACGACAAGTAGAACTAAAAGTGGCATATTCAACCCATTCACTTGTAAGTCGGTTGACATGTGTTACATGCAGCAGTTTAAATCAGCAGGAAAGATGTTTTTATAGTCAATGTATAGCTTGATAGGCTAAAAATATGTTTTCTTTCTGTATTCATAGTCGGCTATTAACATGTATGTCAAGTATATAATGAGATTTTTTCCAATCAGTATATATTCTTAGAACTAAATTACGCAAAATGTAGAAAATAAGATATATCAACACTCACCACAGAAGTTACAGACAAAACGTCTTCCCTGATCCACAAACTTCATGAACGGATTGATATAGCCTTTGCAACGAGAACAACAAACAGGACCACCTTCGCCAAAATCCACTATCTGAAAAAACAAATTCAGATTTACCATATGAAAAACTTCTGTATTCAACTTTGAAATTTTTTATCATTCAATTAATATTTGAGATGAAACTATACCAAATAGTCCATCTTGTCAAGACCATTGAGGTAGCAAATAAGTACCCTTAAGACTTAAGGGCTATATAGTAATCTTAGTAACATATCTAGCCTTACTTGGATAGGTTCCTCTTCTGGATGAGGAAGGGCCAGGGGCTGGACCAACAGAGCCAATTGCATGCCAGACGTGGTCAAAAGATCAGAGGTGCAAGGAATCTGAAAGAGCAACAAAACAATCCAACAATAAAGTAAGCATAAATTCTCCACAAGAAAAGTAGTTGAAGAAATAAGCACATTACCTGATTAATGGTGCTCCTCAATTCCTCATGTACCGGGGACTGCAATTTCCAGTATCCCTTACAATAAATTCAGTAGTAGCAGGCTTCAATATAGAATAATTACATATCAGAATGTACATAAGATCCGTACAAATACTTGCATAATAGAAGCCAAGAACCATAAACAGTATAAATTAGAGATGGAAAGTTTGGCTTTATACATTTATTAATAGCTTCAAAGTTAACGGGTCAGATCTTGGAAAATGTATTTTGATACATAAATCTCCTAAATAATTCTATTTTATTTAATATAATTTTCATAGATCATATTTGACAAACTAATTATATATTAAAAATCCATTCAGCTGCCTGAACTGCCAATCTTTCCAACTCTAAAGTAAACACAATAATGAGCTGTGAACAAAAAATAGGTGAATACCGTGGAGGATTCGCTGGTTACCTGGCGGGTTTCATGTACGACGATGTTGGACCAGGCGTGGAATTTGGTTAGGATCAATATTTGATTGTCCTGAAACGCATTTCCACTGGGACCCATTGCAGGCGATATAGTAGCCATTGATTGTTGGCTAGGAAGAGGTGGGCATGCCATACATCTTTGGTGGTTGACCCGGACCAGGGATTGGAGGAGGTGGCACATTCTGTATATATTTATGCAACAAGAACATATTTAGAATCTTTGATTAAACTCGTGACATGATAGTTGTTAGCCTAGAATTTTGACATGGATTGAACGTGTCGTTGTTAGCCTAGAATTTTGACATGGTATGAGATCCTTTGGTTTCAAGTACGATTTGTTCATTTCATGAATTTTTCTAGAATTTAGACCGGAATTTTGTTATGTACGAATTTTCTTCAACAAGTGTGAAAGCTTCATGTTAACTCTTAATAATGATTTCATTTTAAGCCTAGAATAAGCAAGTTTCTATTAATAAAACTCATATCCCATGGTCTTTTTTTGGGTAAAGGGGAGTAATCCTGCACCCTGGTAAATATATTTACCAAAAAGACGTTTAAGTACAATGGATATGAGTGAAATCCCATATCTCAGCCCGTTACATAAGCATAAAGCTTGTATAACAAGATACTTCCTATTTTCTAAACAAGAAAACAAACCACTACTCAAATGATAACATAGGACATAACGAAAGAAAATTACTTCCTAGGACCTTGAAGCTTGGTGTCATACATGGCATTAAAGGCATCCAAATTCCCAGGAAGATCATAAACCTGCTTCGCATAGTCATCGTAGTCATAATCATCATACTCACCTTCAAAATCTTGGCCACCACCACTGAATAGATTAGCAGACTCATCAAATGGTTTAGCAACCACCTCATCTTCAGAATCAGAAACCACGATCTCTCCCACTTTAGAAAAAGGATTAACTCTCTTAGTAGAAGAGGCGAGCGAATTACAAGAATCACTAGTATTAGGAGCCACACCCGACTCCATCTCTTTCAAATCACTCACAAGGGGTTCTTGTGATGCAGTACCTGTCTTAATATAATTATCTTCATTAACTTCCATTGTACGACCAGAATCCACATCCTCGTTGGTGTCATTAGAAGGAATACCAAACGCATCCGTATATTCCATATTAAGAGCATCAAACTGGTTAGATGTAGAGATCTTTGCTCCACTCGAACTAGCCACATCAGAAGCATTCTTCTTAGTGACTTCCACTTTCTTAGGATCATTAGGAGTCTTTTTGGGTTGATATTGAAACTGCTTACCCACACCACGTTTAGTAAACCCACCTTGCTTTCCCTTCTTCTTGTTATTAACCGTCTTGAAACCATCATTAACGCGCTTAGTAGGCTGAGCAGGAGGTTCAACAACTTTAGGACATTCAATAAGAGTATGACCAAAAATCTTACATTTATCACAATGAGGTGGTTTCCACTCATATTCAACCCGTATCTTCTCAATAGTCGAATCCGACCCATCAAGTAACGGTATCTCAACAGTAAGGCTGTCCCTAAGGACCTCATCCGACTTCACTTCAATCATGCATCTAGCAAAACTACTACGGCCCCACGAGTCCTTGCACATTTGGCTAGTGAAAGCATCTAATCTTTTGGGCATGCCTATCAATGTGGCAAGGAGACTAAGGCCATCATCAGAAAACATAGCAAGAGGAACGTCATGGAATTTAACCCACACCGGGATGTTGGTCAAATCCTCTTTAAGTAAGTTAGTATTCAATGTCCATGGTTTAAGAATATTAGGTACATTTCTAATCAACCAAGGACCATTCTCAAGAACATCATCAACACCTTTCTTCGAATTGAACTTAAAAAAGAAGAACCCTTTTGCATTCATCATTACCTTTTGTACACCAAACTTAGCCCACGCATTGCGTACAAAGTAATCAACAACAGGAAAAGCAAGTCATTGACCAAGGAAATACCCATACAAAGTATTCTCAAACCTAGAGTTCACCTCTTCAACCACTTTCATCAGGACAGAAAGATCCACACCATTAGCTTTCTTATTACACTCCAACCTACGAAAGTTTGACGTGCGTTTCTTAGGTTCACTAGAAGTAACACCAGCAAATGATGTAGAAGGTTGTTTCAAAGCAACCACACCAAACTTCTCAATACCAACAGCCCCATTTGCATTCGTATCAATCTTATCATTAACATAATTAGGACTACTAGTAGCATTAACATTAGAAGCCATAGGAACACTCGTATCTTGAGGAGGTTTGAATAATAACCAATAAGTAAGCATCTCCTCTAGCTCCTACGTGATCATGCACCTTAAGATGCTCAAATGGATTAGCCCCAGAATTAGTAGCATCCACTGTCACAACTGGTTTTAATGGTTGCCCATCGTCACCCACAAGAACAAGTTTTCCCTCAAATATTTGTTTTTCAATAGCACGAATTTTCAATAAAGTATCATGACCCTCAGGCGTGTCATGACTAGGTGCATCATGACTAGGGCTCTAACCAAGTAAAACCGGCTCCACTTGTCCATCAATACGAGAACTACTCCCCTCTTTAGCATCCATCTCGTCAACAAGAATAGAAGAATTAATGTTCTCCTCTCCCATACAATTCACATCATCATTAGCAGTGTTATCTTTAGCCACATGTCGTGGCATACTGTCAACCTTCTCTCCCAACACGAACATCACAACAAATCAGAACCCTTGCACACTACAATCACACATAAAAATAAGAAGAATCGTCCAACGAAAAATAAAACCCTAATTTAACAACTAGGGTTTATAATCCAAATATGCACAATAACTAACCCATGATTAAATTCAAGCACCAACCACAGTCCCACAACGAAAATATGTAAGATCTATTGATAAGAATCCTAGATTCAGTTATGTAGTCCCACATCCGCAATTAATAACCATACGATTAAAAAATGGAAAAGAGCACCAATAAAGGAATAAAGGATTAATAATATAATAGAAACAATTAAGATCAAGCAATTGATGGAGAAAATGATTCAAAAAGAAAGTCGATCAAGGGACGTGTTTTCTCCAAATTCGCCAAAGAAGGGAGAGAGAGAACTGATTCACTGTTGGTTTAGCTAAGCGGTTAAATGGATGAGTTGTTCCTTGTTTTGATCATATCCCATGGTCTAACATTTTAAGAATGATTATAATGTTGTCATTTAATTTAGAAAAAGGGACTAACGGTAAATGCTCGTTTGTCTAGAATGGAGCTGATAGTTGAAGATTTCGTGATTGTCGGAGATCTCCGACATCTCTTATATTTGGAGAAAACAAGAAGTTTGAAAATTAGATATGGTTTTTATTTTGTCCCACATTGATTGTGAAACAAACCATAGATTTTGTTATAAGGAAGATAAGGATAACTTGTTTAGAGATAGTTTCAAATAAAGATAAGCTTACGCGCTTAGTAGGATATAAAAAGTTAAAATGTGTTAAAGGTGAGTAATATTTGGAACTGAAGTTTCAAGTTTGGCTCGGACTTGCTCAACATTTATGATTATACATTTCTGCACCACGTATCCCGACATACATGTATGCATTTTTAATGTTCATTTAGCTTCGCCAGCATAATCAATCATTGGGTGTGATGATCGAGCTCATTGAGCCCCAAACTAGACTATACTCTTTTGATTCTTTTGTCGAGTCGATCTTGATTAGCTGATGAGTAGCTCAACTCCTTTACACTCTTGGATCCAAGTATATTGCTCATAAATTCCAGCCTCGTTTGCCATAGTGTTTATTTTTGAAAAAAATAGCTGCTCTGAGTAAAAATTAGCTCGCTATGTCTTTCTTTTTTAGTTTATTTATTTATTTATTAGCAACATAATGTCATGTCACGAGGTCAATAATCTACTCACAAACTTACTATTAGCATTATGCAGACCATATTGTTAATTTGGCACTATTGCTCTTACTATTCAACTTGTAGCTTGCGGCTTTGCTTAAGAATTTCAGGAGAAGAATTAATCAACTTTCATGACGTACCGTTATGGCATCTTTGTAGTTCACTGGTAACCGTTTGAACATTTAACTTTGACAAAACAACAACCATTTACTTTCGGTTCTTGGACTGAATGTATCATTGTGTTTCATGTGTGAATGAACGTATCGTTGTTAGCCTAGAATTTTGACATGGTATGAGATCCTCTGGTTTTAAAGATTTGTTCATTTCATGAATTTAACTAGAACATAGACCGGAATTTTGCCATGTATGCATTTTCTTCAACAACTGTTAAAAAACTTTAGCTTAATTTCCAATAATTTTTCAATTTTAGCCTAGAATAAGCAAGTATCTATTTACAAAAATCAAATCCCGCGGTCTAACATTTTAAAATAAATTATAATTGCGTCATTTGATTTAGAAGAAGTGATTGACGCTAACAGCTTGTTTGGAGAGAATGGAGGTAATAGTTAAAGATTTCCCGACTGCCAGAGATGCTCTTATATTTGGAGACAACAAGAAGATTGAAAAATAAATATGGTTTTTATTTTGTCCCACATTGATGCTGGAACAAACTATAGAGTATCTTTTATATAAGAAACGTGATAACTTGTTAAGAAAGAATTACAAATATAAGGATAAACTTATGCTTATCCTGAATTTGCAATCCTTTTCTTTTTTTCCCTTACTATAAACGTTTTGAGCCTTAATCGGTTTCATATAGATATACAAAGTCAAAATGTATAGAAAATGTGTTAAAGGTGTGTAATCTTTGGATATGAAGTTTTAAGTTTGGCTCGGACTTGCTCAACATTTATGATTACACATGTATGACTACGTATCCCGACATATATATGTATTTCTAACGTTCATTTAGCTTCGATAGCATAATAATTCATTGGGTGTGAGAGGTGGCAAAATGGGCGGACACGGGTAACGGGTTGAATGGGCACTAGCCAACGGGCACGAGCTTAAATAAGTACGGGCCAAACATGCTCATGTTATACGAATCACTTTAGAAAAGACCTAAAACGACAAAAAAAAAGGAATCGTCAAACGTAACAACTTATTTATAATTAAATAGCTAAATTTATTATATCTATAAGTTTTCATTGAAAATAATTTAATGTTCACCAATTGAGCGAAAACAATGTGTCCATTAGTGCCCATTAAAATTTTAATGGGCTATATATGCCTATTTAAAAAAAATGAGGGGCTAAATGTGCCAAAATCTTTTAAAGATTTGCCCATAATAGGCCTTTTTTTTTTCTTTTTTTGCCACAAATTGTCACCTCTTGATGTGATGATCGAGCTTAGTGAGCCCCAAACTAGACTATACTCTTTTAAATCTTTTGTAGAGTCGATCTCAATTTTCTCATGAGTAGCTCGACTCCTTTACACTCTTGGATTAAAGCATATTGCTCCGAAATTCGAGCCTCATTTGCCATATTGTTTGCATGAAAACCTAGGAACTGCTTTCGGTTTCATACAAGGACTCCATTCATTCCGGGCATTATATAGTTATATACATATTTTAATCATTTATTTTCCTCCCTTTTGTTGTTTTCGATGAGTATTATAAATATCGCACTGCGTTTGCAATTATAAGTATATAGTCTATTATTTGTATTTGTATGGTTATAAATAATTTTTATTTATTTTTTTGTTTTGATTGCTTATTACACCACCACCACCACCACCTAATGTGGTGGGTGGTAGGTTAGTCGTCGACCATTTCGTTTTAAAGAAGTTAATTTGTGTGTATGTGAGTGTGTATTTGGGTTTAAATGATGTATGTTTATGTGGTGAATTTAGTGGTCCTTATTACGGAGATTTAATGGTTGGTTTGGTGATGAGAGTGGATGTTGACCTGACACCCGACCACACCAATGACCACACCTCCAATTACATCTACTCTTAGATGGCACGACTTAGAGGGGGGCTAGGAAACGAGGATGTCAAATAAGGGGTGACATGGTTGGTTGTGAAACAAAGTAGTTTTGGCAGGATGTAAGTGACAGAGTGCGTGGTATGTGTCTCATTTCCTTTGTGTGAAAATAAAACCGAAGACTTTAAGATCCACACAAACACCAAAAGAGCATGGTAGTTAAAATCTCAATCATGATCTTAAGATCTTACGATTTTATGATACTGGATAACAAAAATGATCGCGATCAAGCTCAAGATCTTATAAGGTCCCGATCTTAACCACATGATCTCTGGATCTAATCCAATAGGATACTTTTAATCCAATAGGATACTTTTCTTAAACATCAAACTAAAAAACTACAAAGTTATGAGTTATGTTTTATAAACTTTACAAAACGACATACTAATCTTTTTAAATATTCCATAATTATAATTTAGGAAAATATTTTCTTGAAACATTTATATATGATATATACTAATTTGAAGATTTGTATAATATTATTAACAAAATGACACTTCAATATGATCATACGATCTCGATCTTGCAAAGACAAAAATGATCATGAGTAGGATTCAGATCTTGAAAATCTTGCCGAAGAAGATTCATCAACATATAGAGAGAAAACATTTGCTTAAACTTATAAACCTAAAAAATAACTAATGTTGTTAAACAAAAATACTTTAATTTATAAAAAATACATTTGTTTAAATATTTAAATAGTTATTACAATTTTAACTATTAATTTATTCACTCCCACCTACCCTACGCCATATATAAAAACAAACATTGCATACACAAATTGATACTAGTATAATCTGTTGCCACTATACGCGGGCGGGTAATCGTGTAGTTTATTATTCCAAAACATCCTAAAACCACTTATTTTTAAGCAATAACATAAGCAAAAGAATAAGCAAAGTTAGTGTTGATACACTTAAATACATCAAAAGAATAAGCAAAGTTAGCACGGGTACTCGTCTAGTACTAATGATGATACATACAACTAAAAAAAGCTACAAATAAGATACATTTAAAAAATATTTATCCCTAAACATGTTTAAAGAACTTATTTTAAAGCAATAACATAAGAAAAGAATTAGGCAAAACCCAAACACCTTTAAATACATAAAAAACACCTTCCTTAATTTCCTTTTCTTCTTGTTCAAATCATCAAATCAAATTAGTCCTCATAACGATCTGTTATAAAAATCCAATCCCTTTTTTATAATTTTTTTATATATTTTTTAGGGATTTGATTTGATTTGATTTGATTGATTGAATGACTAAGCCTCGTGGACATATACCTATTAATAACAATAATAATTTCCCCCCCAAATTATAACCCTAACCCTAACCCTAATTTTCTTGATGATAATTTACAAAACTTGCAATTAAACCGCCCCCGAATGCGGCGAATGGACCGCGTGGTCCTCCGCCGCCGTTCAGTAGTCGTCCGGAACCGCCTGGTGTCGGTCCGAGAGGACCTCCCCAAGGTACATTGCCTAATAGACCAGGTGGCGGTATTGTGGGCCCTCGTCCCGGTCCGTTTGCGTCTAGTGGGCCGCCGTTAGGTAGTGGTGTGATGAGTGGTGGTCCGCCGCCTCGGCAAACTATGTTGTCGTTTTTGGGAGGTGGGATTGGGAGTGAGAATCATATAGGGCCGAGTTTTGGAGCGCCGCCGAGAGGTTCTGGACCGCTATTGTTTAGTGTGCCACCGCATCACGGGTCTCACAGACGAGACTCAACCGTGGCACATGCAATCACGCAAGTAAGTTTTCTTATTTTTTTAGTTTCTTATGTATATTTGATTAAAACCGAGCTTGTGAAGTCTAAATTGTTAGTTTTAGTAATGGTTAGGAACAAGAAGGGTAGAATTACGAATTGGCAGCACTCAATACCAAACGCTATTTCATGTATCGCGTTTTATGCACATCAAAATGCTTTCACATTTTAATACCGGTTCTGGTTATTTGAGACAACTGATCCCTCGATTAAAACAGAAATGTGCGTAGAAGGTTTTGATTATCTATGATACTCAATCCCCCCATCAGAAGAGAAATAACGTATAAGCTTTAGGGCATGTTTGGTTTGGGGGTATGGACTGAGGGAATGACTTTCAATCCCAATAAAGTTGTTTGGTTTTTGGGGTTTGTTTTCGGGAATGGGTATGAAACCCACAAAAGTAGGCATTTTCTAAACCTACATTGGTGATGGGTTTATAAACCCATTCCCAAACCTATACCCACAATGATTTCCTAATACAAACCAAACGCCCCCTTATGTTTTCTAAGATACTTAATCCGTCGACCAGAAGAGAAATATGCGTAACGTTATTAGACAAAACTTATAAAATTAAGAAATAAGTAACGTTATTTAACAAAAAAATACATTTATTTAAATATTTAAATATTTATTACAATTTAAACTATTAATTTACTCACTCCCACCTGCTCTACGCCCATATATAAAAAAAACATTGCATACACAAATTGATGCTAGTATAATCAGTTGCGACTATACGCGGGCGGGTAATCGTGTAATTTATTATTCCAAAACATCCTAAAACCACTTATTTTTAAGCAATAACATAAGCAAAAGAATAAGCAAAGTTAGTGTTGATACACTTAAATAAAAAGAATAAGCAAAGTTAGCACGGGTACTCGTCTAGTACTAATGATGATACATACCACTAAAAAAAGCTACAAATAAGATATATTTAAAAATATTTATCCCTGTTTAAAGAACATAAGAAAAGAATAAGGCAAAACCCATACACCTTTAAATACATATAAAAACACCTTCCTTAATTTCCTTTCTTCTTCGTCAATTCATCCAATCAAATTAGCCCTCCTAACTTTTCTCACTTATTAATTAATCCAATATTTTTTTATAAATTTTTATTCTTTTTTATATTTTTTAGGGATTTGATTTGATTGATTGAATGACTTCACCTGGTGGACATAGACCTATTAATAACAATAATAATTTCCCCCCAAATTATAACCCTAACCCTAATTTTGTTGCTGATAATTTACAAAACTTGCAATTAAACCGTCCCCCGAATGCGGCGAATGTAGCGAATGGACCGCGTGGTCGGTCCGAGAGGACCTCCCAAGGTACATTGCCTAATAGAACAGCTGGCGGTAATGTGGGCCCTCGTCCCAGTCCGTTTGCGTCTAGTCGTCCGCCTATGCCACCGTTAGGTAGTGGTGTGAAGAGTAATGGTCCGCCGTCTCGGCAAACTATGTCGTCGTTTTTGGGAGGTGGGATTGGGAGTGAGAATCATATAGGGCCGAGTTTTGGAGCGCCGCCGAGAGGTTCTGGACCGCTAATGTTTAGTGTGCCACCGCATCCTGGGTCTGCGTACGAGACTCAGCCGTGGCACATGCAATCACGGCAAGTAAGTTTTTCTTATTTTTTAGTTTCTTATTTATACTTGATTAAAACCGAGCTTGTGAAGTCGAAATAGTTAGTTTTAGTAATGGTTAGGAACAAGTAGGGTAGAATTACGAATTGGCTGCACTCGATACCAAACGCTATTTCATGTATCGCGTTTTATGCACATCAAAATGCTTTCACATTTTAATACCGGTTCTGGTTATTTGAGACAACTGATCCCTCGATTAAAACAGAAATGTGCGTAGAAGGTTTAGATTATCTATGATACTCAATCCCCCCATCAGAAGAGAAATAACGTATAAGCTTTAGGGCATGTTTGGTTTGGGGGTATGGAATGAGGGAATGACTTTCAATCCCAACAAAGTTGTTTGGTTTTTGGTGTTTGTTTTCGGGAATGGGTATGAAACCCACAAAAGTAGGCATTTTCTAAACCTGCATTGGTAATGGGTTTATAAACCCATTCCCAAACCTATACCCACAATGATTTCCTAATACAAACCAAATGCCCCCTTATGTTTTCTAAGATACTTAATCCCTCGACCAGAAGAGAAATATGCGTAACGTTACTAGTCAAAACTTATAGAATTAAGAAATAAGTAACGTTATTAGACAAAAAAACTTTTATTCATAAAAAATACATTTATTTAAATATTTAAATATTTATTACAATTTAAACTATTAATTTATTCACTCCCACCTACTCTACGCCCATATATAAAAAAAAACATTGCATACACAAATTGATGCTAGTATAATCAGTTGCCACTATACGCGGGCGGGTAATCGTGTAAATTATTATTCCAAAACATCCTGAAACCACTTATTTTTAAGCAAAACATAAGCAAAAGAATAAGCAAAGTTAGTGTTGATACACTTAAATACATCAAAAGAATAAGCAAAGTTAGTACGGGTACTGGTCTAGTACTAATGATGATACATACGACTAAAGAAAGCTACAAATAAGATACATTTAAAAAATATTTATCCCTGTTTAAAGAACATAAGAGCATGTACAATGTTAACGCCTTAACGGTGTTTTGCATCAAATTAACGGCGTTATGCCGTTATCGCCCTTGGACCTCCGGCGTTATTTTGGCGTTGGTCACAGGCGTCTAACGCCTTGCTTTTTTTTTTTTTTTTGCCCTAAATGAGGGTTGTTTTGTAAATTGTTGGGAATGTTATTGATTTTATTGGGATGTTATTTTGTGGGTGTATTTTAAGGATGTTAATGTTAAATGTTAAAGGCGATGTGGCCTTAACGTGACTGCCAAAAACAAGCCCAAAGAGGGTTCCTAAAACCGTCTCTTGGCTTGTTTACTTTTCTTCATATCCGTTGACATTTAACGACCAATAGTCACTTCGATAAGTGCTTATCGCTCGTTTAGTCGTTTATTGTGAATTTAATAATTAAACATAATATTTTATATTAATTATTTAAACATCGAGTCTCATACGTAAAGTGTGCAATCCGTGGTCTCGAGTTGAATCCGGTCATACACATATTAAATATATCCATAAACCAACAGCTCCACTTGGAGATATCTTAGTATGCGTAATGACATTGGTTAGCATCTAGCAACACGCCAATGACCCTAGAACAACTCGAGTATCATTTCCTGGAAAAACCTTTTGATGATTCATCATCATACTTATCATTTTGTTTCTAATACCATGTTAATAAGAATACGGATCTCACTCATTTCTTAATTAACTATTCTATTTCTCGTTTTATGTGATTGATCAAGATTACCAATCCTTCTGAACATATTCCAGAAGACATTTAGCATGGCCATGCAAACATCTTAACAACCTTACGAGGGTCCGGTGGTATTATACTTCAAAATAAATTTGGAGGAAACAAATCATATTTTGACTACAAGCGAGATTCATAAATTTGAAACATTTCGAAAACAATCCTTATAACTATCGATTCATTATAGCGTTAGATTGCTTCACAAAAATGCACTACATCCATGACATATCTACGGTATCTCAAGTCGAGGATAAATATCCATGATATACTTAATGACAAAGATCCATAAAGTATCATCATGTGGGTGGGATAAGTCCTATACTCAATTCATTGAATATCATCTGAAATTAGTCATGCTACGTATCAATATACTTTAAAGTATATTCTAACTAATACTCAGATTTGTCTTAATTTAATATCATTCCCATGTTATTGATTGACAACGGACTATTTAGAATAACTTAAGTTATTCAAGGATTTAAACATGCAAATACAGGACACAATATTATAAATGAAGTTAAACGTATATCGTACTTTAATTCATTATAAATAATAATTATTTAACATACTTTATCCAAATACTAAATAGATCAATGCATGATAATTCTTAGTTAATGAATTTTGCCTCAAGTCATGATAATCATACTTGTTGACAGGGCATAATTTCAACTAACTTTGATCTATAGGAATTTTGAGAATACTTATTTCAAGAATTCAATAAGTGAATTTCTTGTATGTGTTTATACATATCTTGATATTGTCATATCATTCCATAAGGTGCGTGATAACTCGAACCACCCTTTTATGACAATCATCTTCCAAAATTAAAGTTTAAAGTATTCTTTATTCTTTAATGTATAATGCAACTATGCCCTTAACGGAACATAATTAGTCAACGTGGTCATCATCAAGGATACCATGACTAGAATTAAGTGTCATCTCAATTATACTAGCATCATTTTTACAACAATATGCTCTTTAAACATCCGTAAACTTTGAATATTTATTTGTTTGGTGTCATTTAAACCTCAAGTTTGTTGACTATGACAATTACACAACAATTGTTGTATTGAATCTGGGAGCAACTCCAGGCTGAGGAATGCAATTCTAAATCCAAACATAAATATTACAATGTTGTTAAATCATCTTGTAATCATATTCTTTAAGATCTCATTCATATTCTATCTTGTCAAAGATACGTACTCATCATGTTCTATTAGACTCATTTATTTTACCGCATATGTTTATAGTAATAAACATATATTCCAAAGTTGTATGTCTTATTTCCAAATCTTAAAAATGAAGTTTCATTCCCAACTAAAACTTAATTTTGGTGGAATGTAGTTGCCCATACAACATATAAGATTTAAAAATAATACTCCCACTAGCTTTCAGGAATACTTATGAGCTATCTTATTTTAATTTTTTAAATCAAACATGGATTTAATATTAAACATAAGAATCATCTCCTAAATGCATGCATATATCCATTGGATTCTTGCAGTCTGTACATTTTCAAAGATTATTTGAATTCATAAAAACTCCTTTGCATTACTTATCGTCCTCGCAAAAGTAAGTCCAGAACAAAGAGTTTTGATATTCATTGTCAAAATTTCATATCAATGACACTAAGTATGACAATTATAATCTTTATACTTCTATTTAATGTATCTAGGAAAGAATGTTCAATCATAGTTAATTGCTTAATTATGATTAATATTATTATCACTAGACATACATTAAATACGTGTACAATATTGTCTATATGATTTCTACACAAAAAATTTAAACCACTAGGGTTTCCATCCTTTGAAGAAACTCATATTCATTATTAAGATAAACCAAGTATCTAAAGTTGATTATCTTTATGGACATCATCTCAACATTCATAGTATGGTTGATTTACCACAATTCAACATTTGGTAAATTCATCATTATGATTATCAGGCTTACCATGATCCTATAACTCATATTTCTCAGCATATTAAATATCTGTGATATCCTTTCGGATCTATGAATGACAATTCCATCATATTGAGGTCTATCATTTACACGTTTAGCCTCATCACGATATTTGCTAGTGTATTTTAGAAGATTATGTATTTTGTAACTTTAATCTTTCAAGATCTAAACTAAAACTCCCACTTGCCTTTAACAATTTAAAGATTACCTTTAAATAGTTTAGCAAGTAGAGCAACAATACATTGTTCTCTTTTGGGATATTACAAAAAACATTGAAAGTTTCTGACTTTAGTTTGTTACAACTCACTTTACAAGTAGTTTAACAAATTTAGAACTTCATTATAAGACTTAATGTGATTCATCACATTCCATAAACAAATGGTGTCTTATCAATCTTCTAGGTTGGAATCTTATTGAGTATATTCAATCTATACTCAATCTTCTAACCTTGATAACATGTGGAAGAAACTATAGTTATCTTGAATCAAACATGCCAATAGATTTTGATTCTTCTAACTGAACACACCATAAAACTATGGTATTTCATTAGAATTAATATTGTAAGATAATCTAACAATATTTTAAGATAACCATCTACTATTTGGCTTACCTATTTACCAACAAAGTAAAACTTAATGGTACAATAGAATTACCAAGTCAATTGCATGTATTATAACACAAGTACTTTTGACCAAAAACAAGCCCAAAAGAGGGTTCCTAAAACCGTCTCTTGGCTTGTTTACTTTTCTTCATATCCCGTTGACATTTAACGACCAATAGTCACTTTCGATAAGTGCTTATCGCTCGTTTAGTCGTTTATTGTGAATTTAATAATTAAACATAATATTTTATATTAATTATTTGAACATCGAGTCTCATACGTAAAGTGTGCAATCCCGTGGTCTCGAGTTCGAATCCGGTCATACATATTAAATATATCCATAAACCAACGGCTCCCACGGAGATATCTTAGTATGCGTAATGACATTGGTTTGCATCTAGCAACACGCCAATGACCCCGAACAACCCGAGTATCATTTCTGGAAAAACCTTTGATGATTCATCATCATACTTATCATTTGTTTCTAATACCATGTTAATAAGAATATGGATCTCACTCATTTCTTAATTAACTATTCTATTTCTCGTTTTATGTGATTGATCAAGATTACCAATCCTACGAACATATTCGGAAGACATTTAGCATGGCCATGCAAACATCTTAACAACCCTACGAGGGGTCGGTGGTATTATACTTCAAAATAAATTTGGAGGAAACAAATCTATTTTGACTACAAGCGAGATTCATAAATTTGCAACATTTAGAAAACAATCCTTATAACTATCGATTCATTATATCGTTAGATTGCTTCACAAAAATGCACTACATCCATGACATATCTCGGTATCTCAAGTCGAAGATAAATATCCATGATATACTTAATGACAAAGATCCATAAAGTATCATCATGTGGGTGGGATAAGTCCTATACTCAATTCATCGAATATCATCTGAAATTAGTCATGCTACGTATCAATATACTTTAAAGTATATTCTAACTAATACTCAGATTTGTCTTAATTAAATACCATTCCCATGTTATTGATTGACAACGGACTATTTAGAATAACTTAAGTTATTCAAGGATTTAAACATGCAAATACAGGACACAATATTATAAATGAAATTAAACGTATATCGTACTTTAATTCATTATAAATAATAATTGTTTAACATCCTTTATCCAAATACTAAATAGATCAATGCATGATAATTCTTAGTTAATGAATTTTGCCTCAAGTCATGATAATCATACTTGTTGACAGGGCATAATTTCAACTAACTTTGATCTATAGGAATTTTGAGAATACTTATTTCAAGAATTCAATAAGTGAATTTCTTGTATGTGTTTATACATATCTTGATATTGTCATATCATTCCATAAGGTGCGTGATAACCTGAACCACCCTTTTATGACAATCATCTTCCAAAAATTAAAGTTTAAAGTATTCTTTATTCTTTAGTGTATAATGCAACTATGCCCTTAACGGAACATAATTAGTCAACGTGGTCATCATCAAGGATACCATGACTAGAATTATGTGTCATCTCAATTATACTAGCATCATTTTTTACAACAATATGCTCTTTAAACATCCGTAAACTTTGAATATTTATTTGTTTGGTGTCATCTAAACCTCAAGTTTGTTGACTATGACAATTACACAATAATTGTTGTATAGAATCTGGGAGCAACTCCAGGCTGAGGAATGCAATCCTAAATCCAAACATAAATATTACAATGTTGTTAAATCATCTTGTAATCATATTCTTTAAGATCTCATTCATATTCTATCTTGTCAAAGATACGTACTCATCATGTTTTATTAGACTCATTTATTTTACCGCATATGTTTATAGTAATAAACATATATTCCAAAGTTGTATGTCTTATTTCCAAATCTTAAAAATGAAGTTTCATTCCCAACTAAAACTTAATTTTGGTGGAATGTAGTTGCCCATACAACATATAAGATTTAAAAATAATACTCCCACTAGCTTTCAGGAATACTTATGAGCTATCTTATATTAATTTTTTAAATCAAACATGGATTTAATATTAAACATAAGAATCATCTCCTAGATGCATGCATATATCCATTGGATTCTTGCAGTCTGTACATATTCAAAGATTATTTGAATTCATAGAAACTCCTTTGCATTACTTATCGTCCTCGCAAAAGTAAGTCCAGAACAAAGAGTTTTGATATTCATTGTCAAAATTTCATATCAATGACACTAAGTATGACAATTATAATCTTTATACTTCTATTTAATGTATCTAGGAAAGAATGTTCAATCATAGTTAATTGCTTAATTATGATTAATATTATTATCACTAGACATACATTAAATCGTTGTACAATATTGTCTATATGATTTCTACACAAAAATTTAAACCACTAGGGTTTCCATCCTTTGAAGAAACTCATATTCATTATTAAGATAAACCAAGTATCTAAAGTTGATTATCTTTATATACTGACATCTCAACATTCATAGTATGGTTGATTTACCACAATTCAACATTTGGTAAATTCATCATTATGATTATCGAGCTTACCATGATCCTATAACTCATATTTCTCGGCATATTAAATATCCGAGATATCCTTTCGGATCTATGAATGACAATTCCATCATATTGAGGTCTATCATTTACACGTTTAGCCTCATCACGATATTTGCTAGTGTATTTTAGAAGATTATGTATTTTGTAACTTTAATCTTTCAAGATCTAAACTAAAACTCCCACTTGCCTTTAACAATTTAAAGATTACCTTTAAATAGTTTAGCAAGTAGAGCAACAATACATTGTTCTCTTTTGAGATATTACAAAAAACATTGACAGTTTCTGACTTTAGTTTGTTACAACTCACTTTACAAGTAGTTTAACAAATTTAGAACTTCATTATAAGACTTAATGTGATTCATCACATTCCATAAACAAATGGTGTCTTATCAATCTTTTAGGTTGAAGTCTTATTGAGTATATTCAATCTATACTCAATCTTCTAACCTTGATAACATGTGGAAGAAACTATAGTTATCTTGAATCAAACATGCCAATAGATTTTGATTCTTCTGACTGAACACACCATAAAACTATGATATTTCATTAGAATTAATATTGTAAGATAATCTAACAATATTTTAAGATAACCATCTACTATTTGGCTTACCTATTTACCAACAAAGTAAAACTTAATGGTACAATAGAATTACCAAGTCAATTGCATGTATTATAACACAAGTACTTTTGACCAAGTCAAAAGACATATGATTATAATCCACTATCGTTGTAAGTCATTGATCAACTCATTGACTCCATGCATATGTCATAAAACACGTCAAGTTAACGTCTTACTTTATAATGTAAGTCTTGTATTAAAAGACTTCATGTTTGTGACTTTACAAAATCTTAAACACCTGGGGTTTCAATTTCAAGTTAATATTTACTACATATATTTAGGTCATTCAACGAATACTTAAATTCAAAGTAGTATTAGATTACTTCATTTAATTATGTCATTCCATGAAAAGTTCAACGTAAGAAACTGCAAAATCATCCATGCTCGTTCTCACGACACGTGGATATTTTACCTTGGTCTATAATCTAATTCACGTTCTCACGTAACATAAATTGCAACAACAAGTGTTTCTTAAATATTGAATGACATAAATAGTTAAAATAAAGTAGTCTTTGTTATCATCTTGACACATGTTCTTAATAGGACAATCATACACATTTAAATGTATAATTCCTATTAGAACGTTACTCTCTTACCTTGCGGTCAAGATAATCCATTTAAATCATATTTATATGTGTTCTTGATAACGCTACGCGTCGTTCGGGGTCAAGGAAACTTCCTTTTCTTGACCAAGTTTTATAACACCTAGGCGGGCACCTAATCGTTGTAGTGTAGTAATTAGGGTAAGCCACGGTATTGATATCGTTCTCAAGGAATAGTGTCGGTAGGCTGAATTGTATGTCAATTTAAGTCTAAAGGTGAGGATGATTATTTTGTATTTTTATATTTTATGGAATGGAAAGGTGCGAATCTCGGGGTTTGGAGGGAGGGTGGAATTAGTTGCTAGTCAACTATTCCAAAAGATACTAACTAACTAAGGGATCTACCAATGAACGTGAAGCGTATCTACTTATGATGTATTACTCCTTGCTAGCTATCCAATTCTACCTCTTTGAATTGTCACGTCCTATTGATGGTTGAATTGTCACGTCCTTATTCTAGTTGCGTTGTGTGTCTAAGGTTGTAGGGTATGCGTTTCTCCCAACTCTTTGAAATTACCAAAGGGTCTTGTCTACAAACCCACGGGATTATAAACTCCTACTATAAGGCGATCTTTGGATGGTTTAGCCTACAACTACTCAGGTAATTATATTCTAAGGTTCAGAAAGATGAATCAAGCATGAAGTACACAATGAATGACCTATCGCATTACTAGATCATTAATCAACTAAGATAAGAAACAACCAATCAAACAAGAGACAGTAGGATGCAAGAATTATAAACTAAACCAATTAGACTCATTGAAGTTGTCACACCCTAATGATGAAGATAGACACAAGCATCACTAAGAAATCAATAAGATCTAATTAATTGTATACAAGTTTCACACAATCATAGCGGACACTAGATGAATTAACCAAGCATAATTAATGAAGAGCAAGCAACAATTATGATAATTGAAGACATACCATAGGATTGGATTAACAAACAAACCAACACACAATGTTTATAGAGTGTTTGGAACCCTTTAAGTTTTGGAAAAACACCTACCTAAACCCTAGAATCGGACTTAGGTTTAGGGCTTGCAAAAGTGAAGTTATAATGTTATATTTATTGGCGATTTTACGTGGCAAGAAGAGTGACGGAGTCACACCTAAAGAGTGACGGCGTCATGACTTATTTTTTTCACCGGATCTGAGATTTTCTCGTTCGTCGCGTGGCTTTGAATCACCTAAACCGAGTTCGTATGCAAAAGTTATGGCCAAACAAGATGTCACTACTTGGCGTCTTTGTGACTTGATTAGCTTGTGGCGCCACCTTATTCGTGTGATGCCGTCCCATTCAATCTCGACTGTCTCGGATCAAATCTAGGCCGTCGAGTAGCGACGGCCTACTCCTTTATAACTGGCGTCCTTTGAAAACATGCAATTTCGCCGGCCGTCGCAAAATCCTCCGACGCGTCGCAGATAAGCATGATGGCGCAAATCGCCTTGTGTTTTCAAAGACATTGAGTGTCTCGATTCGACTTTGGCCATTTTCTTCGTATATTCGCGCTGTTCGTCCAAATAAGTACCATTCCGGCATTTTGTCTTCAAGAGATCTAAAAAGTGAAAAGGAACGATATTAAGCAATAACGGATACAAAGTGATCGAATAAGGGCTTAAATGACCCTCAAAAAGGTACCTTTAAAACCTTATCAAATATCCCTACACTTGGTATTTGCTTGTCCTCAAGCAAATGTGCTTTTAATAATTAATTTATAAGTTAGGGGTCATGAAGCATTGATTCAAACGGTCCAAACACATATAAGCCCATAAAAGTCATAACAAGCACGGAAATTACATACTAGCACCTTACATGGGGTGTTTGGATACTCACATCTCTCTCGGGTGTATATATGAAATATAACAAATAGAAATGGAAGATAAACACTCATTAACCGGTCCTAGTACATAGATTACCATAGGCTTGAGAATAGATCAAACCTCCGTCGCTTTGGCGTAAGCACCTAGGAAAGACTATCAAAGAGGTCTTTTAAAGGGTTGTAATGTTAGGCTTACGGTAGGGAAATGAGGGTTTGGTGGGATAGGCTATTTAGTGGTGGATAGTCAAAAATCTTTATGTTGCAAGTATACGAAGAATGGCGTTGCTAAGCCAAGACTCGACACTCTAAAACTCTAGGCAACGAAAATAAAAAAACATAAATTTAAAAGATAGATGTAGGATGGTAGCCCGTATGTTTTTCTTTTTTTCTTTTTTTTTTTTTCACTCTCTTTTTTTTTTTCCTTTTCTATTTCTTTTTCTCGATTTTTTTTTTTTTTTTTTTTTTTTTTGCTTACACTTTTACCCTACCATCCTCTACGGTACATCAAAATAATAGGGATTTATAGACACATCCCTACACTTGAGTTTTATTACTCTAACACTAATTTGACCCAATTGAAAAGATCAAAACACTTGGGGTACATTATTACGCAAACAAAGAGAATTTGAATTTAACGTTCTCTTCCGTTATTTCATAAACTTTAACTTTTCCCATGAATCCCATTAGTCCCAAAATCGTATACAAAGGATATGACTCGACTTAGCAACTCATGCAAGTAACGGATAATTGAACTAAGGGTTTTGGGTGATAACAATAATTACCTGAAAGTGAGTGCATAAAGGGTAGGCTAAGGCGATTTGGGTGTATATTTGGGGTGGGGTGTAAACAATGCTCTTCATTGATATTCCGGAAAACCGAAACATCACGAGAACCGCGAAAAGGATAGGCTACGAGGGGTTAACTAGGGTATCGTGTACTAAAGATGAGTACAACGCAAAGGGTGTGGGGAATTACTCAACCGATGTGGAAGAAGTAATTATATTACGGGTATCAAACAAGGGTTTATCCTAATGCCTCTTATCATTTAGTTATTCCTAACTACACAAGTGTAGTCTCACTAGCGATCTCGGAATGCATCACAAAACAAGTTCTATAATCTAATATACTACCGGTTCACACTCTAAGCATTAAAGATGAATGCTTTAATTCCTACTAATCTAAGGCGATCCTCGCATTTTGGGTGGAATTTGGGTGGTAAGGGTTTTTGTGCTAGTCATGCAAATTCCTATCCATGAGGCGCTTTTGTTAAGACTAATGGCCCACTCCTATATGTCATGAAAAATTTTAAATTTGGTGCCAAAATTACCCTAACCGACATTTTCTCATGGTTTATTACACAAATACACTTGGACAAAGCAAATAGTCAAGGATAAGCATAGTTTCAAAGTTCCCGTTTTATTTTCCCTCCCTACACTTAAACTGAACATTGTCCCCAATGTTCCCCGAAAGTATCAAAGTTATGATAATGGAAGGTAATTAAAAACGAAAGAAACTAATACTCCCCTGATTAAATCCTTTCCAAGAAGAATGTATGAAGTAGTGGTTAAATCCTTTCCAAGAAGAATGTATGCGTGAAAAGCTCCTTCCAAACTTATGTATCTTCTTCTTGTTAAATAAAACCTGCACACTTGAAGAAAACAAACAACCCAACGCATCAAACCGAACAAAGAAAAATCACAACAAGATGTAATTCCAGACTTAGATAAGATATAATGCTTGTGGAATGGATGTTTGCAGATTTTCTAGAAATTTAAGACCTGGAAAATTCCAAAATTTTTTAAGTAGCTCAGAAAACGAGAAAAGAAAAAAGTAATCTGATGTTTTACTCCTTCTGGCGCCGTCAGTTGCAATCTGACGCCGTCGGTTATCCGACAAAAGCGGTCTGCGATTTTACGGAAAATTTACATCTTTAGAATCTGGAAAAACTTCGCAAAAACATCCATTATGACTCGATACAAGCATTTGACTCGAACAAACAAACATATATATCTTTTAGTGAATTGTTATTCTCATGTTTACGTTTCTTTTGAAAACATGTGTAATCCTCCCTACACTTATCCCTTATGTAAAATGCCTTTATATGCAATTAAGACGAGGTTGAAAACAAAATAAAGCATTTTTACAAATTTAAACATGAGGATCAACAATCAACAAAAGATATATGACACACAAATGAAAATGAAAAACAAATACGCATGGGTTGCCTCCCAAGAAGCGCTTGTTTTGTTCGAGTCACGAGCTTTGTAACACCCCAAATTAGGATTAGCGGAAGCATGCGTGTTATCTGGGAGCGTTCTGAAATTGGTGAATCACTAGCATAAATGTCTGAGACGAATACATAGTCCGTTTAATTTCATAAATTAGTTTTAAAACATTGTCTTTCAACATTGTTTAGATAAATGGACACATCCCATAATTTTTGTGGTCCCAATATAAAAACATCGTTTTTGTATAAAACACTTCTTTAGAAATTTCTACGACCATTTACCACCTCTTGCCTTGCATCCATGATCACAAATAAGCACCTGAGAAAATATGCTAAAAAGGTCAGCTATAAGCTGGTGAGTTCATAGGTTTAAATTAAAATAGTAAGTTTGGACCATAAGCAAAGGCATATAATCATTATTAAAATATAATGATATATGGGTGAAAGTCTATTACGTTAGCTCTAAGTTCATGCAACCGATACTACGACGTTTCGTATGCTAAAAGATGTCATACAATGTAGGGGCCCATGCGAGTGTTTTGTCCCACAACACTCGGTTCCGATATGGTATACGTTCGCTTGGCCTAAGCATGGCCAACCGACGGAGAGTCACCCTCAATAGATCTATTTATAACATTCGCGTTTCCCAATGGGAATTGGCGGTTCATGAAGAAGGGCATTCTCTAGGGACATAAGGGCTTAGGCTAAACCACGTAATAGTAATCATGTAATAGTTTTGGTCCATAAAAGGTTTTGCATATTTCTCGCCCCAAAGTGTATAAAACAGTTTATTCAAGTAAAAGAGGGGCTATGAAACTCACCTTAGCAATTGTGCAATCCAAATGTGGGATCTAGTGAATGTTGTGAAGCGGCACCGACACGCGACCTAGATAAAGAGGGTAATGTTTTAGTTCATTGTTTTTAAGTATCGCTTACTTCAATTGGTTTAATTTATATTGTTTTTGTACAATGGTATTAAAACCAACCTTTTAGTTTGTAAAATGGTTTAAAAGGTTTCACTAGTAAGCATATAAATATATATACTCTTTCATGTTAACTCTATAACGATTTTTAAAATCCATAATCTGGGTTGTAAAATAATTACGATATTCTATTAGTAAGTATATAAATGTATATATACTTATTTATGTTGACACATATTATTATTGTCAAAATCAATATTAGCGATTTATTTTCTAATTGCATTTAGAAAATAATTAAATTAAGTTGGAGACTTTCAAATTATAAATGATAAAATGATTCAGTAGTCTTTATTTGTTTATCAAAATTTGCTCCTAATATTCAAAACCTTTGATTAGTAATTACTTAACATAAGCATGTCTATCCGAACTCATTTGACAATAAAATTTTGATGTAGACTTTATTAAGAAATTCATGTTTTTGATCAATTGCTCCTTGTCGACGCATAAGCATATATTTTCTTATATATCTGTTTACATCGAGACACTCTAATCTAAGTATTAGATTGTGTTGAGATACCCTTGTTTAGAATTTTTATTGTGTAGACATTTCTCTTATCTTTTAATTAGTACCCGACGTGTTAATGTGAACCTTTGCTGAATAATTGTTTACGACTTGAAGATGACTTTCGGTTATCGTAGATTTAATTAATGCACCTTCCTAGACGTCTAGCGCAAAGACCTTTGAAAACGAGGGGTTGTTCGTATGTAGCTTACCTCATTATATGCTCATCTTCCTATAATTGTTATGACTCATTTACTTAGAAGTATGGTATGAAGTTTTTAATTATTGGGGTTGTGGCCAAGTGGTATATGTATAGGAAGTGGGCTTCGCCCAATAATGGTTTAGCAATCTTTACGGACTAAGGCCCAGCGAATTTTATACATATGGTTAGAGGAAGTTACGGTGAAATTTACATGTACAAATATTAGCACTTTGTAACCATGACTTTTCTTTTGACACCCGATTACAACATACGTAATTACGACTCGAGGTTTACTTGGATATGATACGATTCGGACCGTGAAGTCGGGTTTTCTCGACAAGGCTTATCTGCGCTAGACCCATTAATTCATCAAAACCATTTAAGAAAGACAAGATTATACCATCGTGGTGATGACCACGGGGGTGTTTTACTCTTTTCGACCCAAAACATTCTATCACTTTGCTAAGGGGTTATTAGACTCTTTAATATCACAAGATTCATGTGCAAACTTTAATGTAATATTGGTCTAAGCAGAAACCCGACATCGTGGTACTACCACAACATCATCACTAGTTCGTTATAAGCGGAGCGGAGGAGACTCGACAGGTAGTGCACAAGGTTATACACTACTAAGTACTCGGGTCGACATGACCTTGGTTTTACTTAATCATCTTACTAACCCCAGGTGAACAACATACGGACCTACAGATGGGTGCCACTGGTCTCGAAGTGGGTTCACTTTCGAACCAAACGCATGGCACTAGGGACAACAACAACTCTTAACTGAATATCACAAAGCGAACTTGCTACGAGACATTCGACTTAGTATTCCATAAGCAGGTTATCGAGAGTTAAACTTAGTGTCACGACTAACCTCAACTTCCCAGACTCAATACCAACACCACCGATAGAATTTATTTAAAACTCATCTTTACCCAGTTTTCTTGGTTTTGTACATTCGACCGAAAACTAACTCATCAATGTCAATGACCAACTTCAAGACTTAAGTGATATAACCCACTTATCGAAATCAAAGAGTATGTACATCAAGACAATTTGTTCACACACTCGAATACCAAAACAACATATTATCATCTTTACATTTTATTAACAACACCATTTATAAACTTTAACAAATACTAAGTTGAATGTTTTCTTACAAGAGAGGAGGTGATGGCAATGTCGAAGGTCAACCGGATGTTTGACACCACAATCGAGTCCGATTGATCCAAATAAAACACCCAGTAGAAATCCTCTCTCTTAGTCTTCCTACCCCTTTTGTGGTGATATTTGGTGTGTGTCATCCTTGGTTGCCTCGACTGGAATAAAAAGGAAGGACCCAAGTAATTTTTGACTCACTCTCTCCTCTTGGGTATTTGGATTGAAGCCAAATTTAGTTAACTTCCAAACCTAGCATATCTTGGACCTTGGCTCAAGGTAGATACAATGGAAGATATGTATCTCTTGTGTGATTTTATTTTGATCCTTCTTGACTTATTCAAATTACAATCCGGCGCATCAAGGGGAGATTTAAAGGACAAAGTTTGCATGTTTTTGGTAAGAGAGAGGAGTAGTTAATGGAATGGACATGTTGGGTCTTCTTCTTTGGGAGATTCGGTCTATAAAGGAGGCGTGGGTGTAGGAGTAAGAGGTTGAAGAAGAGATCTTGATATCTTTGGTTTCTGATCTTGTTTTTGTCGTGAATGGGAGAGAAGACAAAGGATTTTATCTCACTTTTATTTTATTTAAAGTATTCATTTGTTTATTGTGTAGTAATTAGATGTATTTACTTATTGTGTAAATTTGGGAGGTAAGCATATACATTTACATATAATAAGTTGTTTTGAGTCTTATAAAAGTTGTTGCTCAAGTGAAAATGTGTTAAATTCTTTGTGTCCCATGATATTAAATTGTGATCAAGCATCATTGTGTGATAACTTTTATAGCGTAGTATCTTATGGTTACGTATCGGAGATATTATTTTGTAATATTTTTCATTACGGAGTTTGTCACTTGTTTTATCAAGTCCTTATCTTAGTGTCGAATGCAGCGTGCGATTGTCGGTCATTGGGGTAAGCGAGGTAACCTCTCGTCTTACAATTTAAATCATAAGACAAAATGAAATATTCACAAAATGATATGAATACACTTGATGTTGCAATTGTCTGATATCACGAGTTAACTACTCAAATGTTCGGGTAAAGCTTATGCGTGCTTAAATGACTTATGCTTTGTAATAATAAATTAGTTATTATCAGTTAAATTTTGGTGAAAATTTACCGTGTGTCACACTGACTCTACCCTTATTTAACAAATAAAGGGGAAGTTTTCCCTACACTTAAGTTCAAGTGCGGGTGATAGTAGCGATACACACCCTTAGGGTGGAAATATGCCACGTGAGGTGAAGGGGTGTGTGAATGGCTTCCTTCATCCTAAAACTACCGGACTAAATTGGTTGATGGGTGGGTCGGTTCCTCGTTATTTAAGGATGGAAGTAAAGATTGAGGTTCGGCTCATCAACACTAGGAAATTCCTAGAACTAAGAATAAGACTGAGACTACAAGTATTCAAACCTATATTCTCTAGTTGCGTTTGGTTCAAATGTTCTACCTCCTTTGGGATTCCTAAAGTCTCTCCTACTACTTTCGGGTAAGTCACGTCGGTGTGTATGCCTTAAATGATGGTGGGACTTGTGGGATACCTTATGAGTCTAGACTTATCACCTTATCCTCAATCACATCTACATCATCTATATGCTCGTCATGTATTATTTCCTTAGGTCGTGATGAAACCAACTCTAGTAATTGATCCAACTTATGGTTTAATGCTTGGTTGCTTACCATAAACTTTTCATAAATTTGGTCGGTTCTCTAAGGGCCTCACTAAAAATAGTTTCTAAACACGGAGGTTGTTCACGAAAGTCTATCCTAGGTGAAGGATCAAAGCGAAGCATAGGTTTCACTAGATGAGGTATTTTGTGGGCTTGATGGAATGGTGAAATCCTCAAAAGGTTTATGGACTTGGTTACTTTCTTCCACCATCTTGAATAATCCGCTTTGGTAATATCATAATTTCTTATGAAAAAACCTAATCGCGGATATAGTGGATTCAGCGTTCTCCATAATGGTGAGCGGAAGAGTCAATGGAAAAGTTTTACGAACAAAGGCACAAAGAAGGGGATAGACTACGAGGAAGCTAATAAAAGAAAAAAATCTCACTTGATAGGAATCTTGTGAGTAGACCTAAGCGAGATAGAAATCAAGCCTAAACAATAACTATTCCCTAGATGCGTAAAAACTTGATAACTCTACACGCGTCGTTCGGGGTCAAGGAAACTTCCTTTTCTTGAGCAAGTTTTATAACACCCTAGGCAGTGCACCTAATCGTTGTAGTGTAGTAATTAGGGTAAGCCACGGGTATTGATATCGTTCTCTAGGGAATAGTGTCGTTAGAATTTGAATTGTATGTCGATTTAAGTCTAAAGGTGAGGATGATTATTTTGTATTTTATATTTTATGGAATGGAAAGGCACGAATCTCGGGGTTTGGAGGGAGGGTGGAATTAGTTGCTAGTCAACTATTCCAAAAGATACTAACTAACTAAGGGATCTACCGATAGCGTGAAGCGTATCTACTTATGATGTATTACTCTTTGCTAGCTATCCAATTCTACCTACTGAATTGTCACGTCCTATTGATGGTTGAATTGTCACGTCCTTATTCCTAGTTTCGTTGTGTGTCTAAGGTTGTAGGGTATGCGTTTCTCCTTAACTCTTTGAAATTACCAAAGGGTCTTGTCTACAAACCTACAAGGGATTATAAACTCTACTCTAAGGCGATCTTTGGATGGTTTAGCCTACAACTACTCAGGTAATTATATTCTAAGGTTCACAAAGATGAATCAAGCATGAAGTACACAACGAATGACCTATCGCATTACTAGATCATTAATCAACTAAGATAAGAAACAACCAATCAAACAAGAGGCAGGTGGGATGCAAAATTATAAACTAAACCAATTAGACTCATTGAAGTTGTCACACCCTAATGATGAAGATAGACACAAGCATCACTAAGAAATCAATAAGATCTAATTAATTGTATACAAGTTTCACACAATCATAGCGGACACTAGATGAATTAACCAAGCATAATTAATGAAGAGCAAGAAACAATTATGATAATTGAAGACATACCATAGGATTGGATTAACAAACAAACCAACACACAATGTTTATAGAGTGTTTGGAACCCTTTAAGTTCTTGGAAAAACACCTACCTAAACCCTAGAATCGGACTTAGGGTTTAGGGCTTTAAAAAGTGAAGTTATAATGTTATATTTATAGGCGATTTTACTGTCGGCAAGAGTGTGCGTCACACCTAAAGAGTGACGACGTCGCGACTTCTTTTCACCGGACTATAGATTTTCTTGTTACGGTCGCGTGGGCTTTTGAATCACCTAAATCCGAGTTCGTATGCAAAGTTATGGCCAAAACATGTCGGCTACTTAGCGCATGTCGTGACTTGATTAGCTTGTGGCGTCACCTTATTCGTGTGCGCCGTCCCTTCAATCTCGGCGCGTCGGATCAAATCTAGGCCGTCCGAGTAGCGACGGCCTACTCCTTTATAATCTAGACGCCGTCCGCCGAAAACATGCAATTTAAACCGGAGTCGTAAAATCCTCCGACGGCGTCGCGAGATAAGATGGCGCCATCGCCTTGTGTTTTCGCGACTTTGAGTGTCTCGATTCGACTTTGGCCATTTTCTTCGATATATTCGCCTTTTCGTCCAAATAAGTACCATTCCAGCATTTTGCCTTCAAGAGACCTAAAAAGTGAAAAGAGCGATATTAAGCAATAACGGATACAAAGTGATCGAATAAGGGCTTAAATGACCCCTCAAAAAGGTACCTTTTCAAACCTTATCAGTTGCACCTTGCACACAATAAAAATTTCTCCCACTTGTGCATGTAACAACGTCATGTAGCAGATAAACAACACGATACACGTTTGTTTATTTGATTAATATGATTTGTGTCATAGATATAACAAGTAGATGTAGGTCTATATTGATTAGTAAGGAAACGCACATGACTCTCCTTAAAAACATAAGTGCCTACAATTGGAAAGTAATTATCTTTGAAGATAATCTAGGTTACTATACAGGAAATAAGGCTTGTAGCTCCCACTGAATTAGAAATCAATAAAACAACTTCTTATTCAGTAATGCAACACAAATGCTCCCACTGAATCTGACAACATTGTAAGTGTCGCATAACCAGTGAAAACAACTTGCTTGCTTTTTACTTTCCTACAACTTTAAAGAACCATACGTAATCATTACTAAAGTACTAAAAGGTGTATTCTACTCTGTGAATGATGTGTTATCCATCAATGTTATTAACTTGAAAAATTGGGCATGCAATTTCTTCTTTAACAGGCCTACCATGCCTATACTGGTATGTAACACCTTTAAAGGCTAAAGCAAAACAACTAGATAAAATATGCTAGTTTTCCTTTTACCAATTTTCGCGGTAATTTGTCTAGCTTCTAATTTTGTAACTCATATACATGTTTTCCAGTTAACCAACATTCATGTTTGTTACAAAAGGATTCATTCACCAAATGAGGGTAATGAAATCTTGATGGAAAATATGATGTGCAATTCATTGCTATGAGTTACATTAGAATTTAGACAATTCAAACGTTCCGATTATACCTTTCTCATTCATGAAAAGGAATAGGATTGAGTCTCATGCTTCTCCCATGGAAAAGAGACTTCGTTTGTCTTTTCGGTAAATTATTCTCGATCAAACATTTGTTTGAAAGCAGAATGGATCAATTTACTGATCAAAGACTAAACCTCGTTTACGGTTAAATGTTGCATTCATACATTCAAAAGAATTACAAAATTCAATTTTAGTATTTTCGATAATTAACCTTTTCAAGAAAATTAAATACCCATGGTTCATAGACATATAACCATTTAATTTTCACTTGAAAACTAGGATCCAAATTGACATAGTTTCATCACATCAGTTGATCAGCTAGTAATGAAATTATTAAAAATTGTACGAGTCAAACCTCAATTGCCAATTTTCAAATTGCAACTCCTAGATTTATGGGATTTACATTTAGCCAATTTCAATTGTCATGTAAACATGTTTTATCCCCATCTTATGCCTTGAGTTGCCAGTTCTCACTACAAAACTCAATTAAGTTGTCCAACTTAAGAAACTGCAAAATCATCCATGCCGTTCTCACGACACGTGGACATTTTACCCTTTGATTATGATCTAAGTCACGTTCTCACGCAAATAAAAGGTAATCTTAGGTGTTTCCATTTTGCTGGATGGCATATAACTTAAATTAAAGGGTAATAATTTTGATGTCAAATCAAATATGTAAAAAGATGTCATGCATTCATCTTCGTAACATAGGTTTTATTAAAATATTTATATCTTGTTTTAATGTATAATCTTTTCATCATCAAACTTTAATTGAGGTATTGGATTTACCAATCAAGGAATTTAGTGTTAATTATCATCCATTATACCGTACTTTTGCATAAGTGTAAACACTTAGTGTTTCGAGTAATTACCACCAAGTGGCGCATGGAATTAAAACTAATTAGCACTTAAGATGAGCTTGCACATTTAATGGCTTACTAAGTAGCTCCATTCGAAATTACAGGAGAGGACTGTGGCGCTAAAGCATAACCTTAGACATCCTTTTTAGACCGTATGCGCACTTCTTTATTAACCCCTTTATAGTTCATTCTAGTGGGTGAGCCGTTCGGACCATTTGTACCAAAGTCACCAATCAATTAAACGATTATAATTACTATGCTTAAAATACATGTTTCACCATTGTTTAGGTTAGTTTATTTTCTTGTAAAATACCTTTGTTACACATAACAAACAAGCAAGTATTTAAAATAAACATATAAACAATGAATGCATAACAAAAATAAGTCATGCATATCATATAGCCATATGCAAACCTTTTGATAAATCTTATTAATAAAAAATTCTAGATCTGTTAATATGTACATGTTTTATTAAGACTTTCACCCGTTTGACATAATGTACAAGGTGAGCCACATGCATCGATTCATCGATTGCGTAAGTCAAAATTGAACACATACCACATAGCACATAATTGATTAAATTAATAATGATTGAGGTCTTCCCCAATTTTAGATCTATCATAATTTAGTGTATATCACTTAAACAAGAAAGACATACAATAAAAGCAGATCCATGATAAAACATGCATGTAATTACCATGGACATAAATTACACTTAACGATTAATGCAATTATAACAGAGTTACGCAATACACATAAAATTGTATGCATCCTAGGGTTTCTGATCCAATTAAAACTTAAGTTTACAAAACCCTAATTAGGGCACCAAAAAAATGCCCCCCTAAAAAATTTGGGTTTAGGTTTTGCAAACCCTAGATCTACGCATAAGAATAATAACATAATCATGTTTATTTTAATTATGTGTTTCAGTAATTAATTACTTGTTATACAAGGCTCGTGATGCCACTATTGAGTTTATAATACATGACATATAATAATAACATGTAGACATCAAGAGTACACAACGGAAGACTTAAGATCATAACAAATAAATAATTAACTGAAAGATGTGTAACGTACCTCTTGCAATTGGTAGATCTCTTCAATTCAAGAACCCTAATTAGGGTTTATGTGGTTTAACGAATTGACCCTTACCGTTTTCAATTCAAACCAATTGATGTAACAATTGTGTGTTACACACGCTTTTTGTACACACGTACTATTAGCGATTCGATCACGAATGCTAGTTCTTGGTCACAATAGAATAACCACACACCTTTGTTATGCTCAAGGTCACCGTAAATCCTTACAATGAGGATTCACTCGTCGACCAAGAATAAGAGGAAGAAAAGAAGAATTTTGGCCTTCTAATGAAATCAAGTGTACCAAAGGATGAATACATGGGGATTTATTTATAGCCTTATGGTAGATGTCAAGTTTACTATGGTTTCCGATGTGGGATTCCATAGTTTCGCCAAAACAAGCCCAAAGAGGTTCCTAAAACCGTCTCTTTGCTTGCTATTTAACGACCAATAGTCACTTCGATAAGTGCTTATCGCTCGTTTAGTCGTTTATTGTGAATTAATAATTAAACATAATATTTTATATTAATTATTTAAACATCAAGTCTCATCGTAAAGTGTGCAATTACGTGGTCTCGAGTTCGAATCCGGTCATACATATTAAATATATCCATAAACCAACAAAAGGAAGCTGGATCATCTTCTTTTTCATGGGGTAAACCAGTTCAAAAAACTAATGCACCTAGTGGATGGTAGAGCTGCTACTGCTAGTGGATGGGGTACCAAGAAACCTAATACCAACACTGAGAAGGGATCTTCTTGGGGTCAGAAGGTTGCCAATGTCGTCCCTTTTTGTTTTTTCCCCTTTTTCTTATGTATATTAAAATGTGTTTAAATTATTTAATTAATACTAAATAAATTAAAATTTATTTAAATTAGTTATAAAACGGATGAATTGAAATAGTATCGTGATACATGAAATGTTAAACGAATGAGTCGAGATCTTCCCGTTATACATGATATGTTAAGCGAGCGAGTCAAGATGATATCGTTATACATGAGATGTTAGGCGAATGATTCTAAATGACATCGTTATATATGATATGTTAAACTAATGAGTCGAGGTGATATCGTTATACATGATATGTTAAGCGAGCAGTCGAGATGATATCATTATACACGATGTTAAATGAGCGAGTTGAGGTGATATCGTTATACATGAAATATTAAACTAACAAGTCGGGGATATCATCAAAGCGGTCTCAACTCCCAATTGGTTAGGCTATAACTCTTTATCTCATCAAAACATCAAACCAAAATAATGGCCAAAACATCCCTCCCAAAATCTTGGCCAAAACTTCCCACTAAAAATACAGAGCTAAAACTCCCACCAAAAGCTACCAGATCATCTATATATCACATAAAAAACTTGAGATCTTATCCCACCAAAAGCTACGGATCTTATCCTCAAAACCACTCAACCTCACAACCTCTTATCTTCACACAAATTTCAAAACCTGAGATGGGGCCATTTAATCCTTTTATGTGTTCTTGTGGAGTAGGAAATATAAGATTAAGAACATCACACAGAGAAAATTCATCTGGACGGCAATATTTTGCATGTCCTCTGTCGAAGGTGAACAATCATACATTTCTTATTTATGTAAATATAGAAATAATTGGTTTCTAATCTCTTATAATTTTCTTATTATGTAACAGCACGCAAAAGAAGATAATGGGTGCGGATATTTTATGTGGAAGAGTGAATTTGACGAGTACTTAAGAATAATCTCTTATGGTTCAACATCTCAAGGTTCTAGATCTGCACCAGAGAATGCTCAAAATTTGTAATGCCAAAGATTTTAGGATAAACATGCTAGAATCACAAAAGCAGGTGCTAGAGACAAGAGTAAGGATGCTAGAGGCAAGACTTGAAATGGCAAGGATTATATGTAGTAGTGTTGTTGTTTGTTGTTTTAGTTGTTGTTGTTGGAATAATACGTATGTTTCACTTATTACTATGTACCTTTCAAGTTGACCATGTTCTAAGTTAACAAGATTGTGGTTTCCAAACACCCTTTTTCCAATACTAAATTACATATGAATAAAGAAACATCTTGACAACAAAACGAAACAGATCAAACGAAACAACTCGGCAAGCAAATGAAACAACTCAAACGATACACACGACATAAACCATAACAAAAATCGCCCATTCAATTTTGTTTTCCTGCTACTTCCCGCTCTTCTAGAACCTGCACCATCTTTTCCCTTCCTATGCTTGACGAACTATTCAAACAATGCTTCAAGATTTGTTACCCTATTTCCCGCATCATCAAATGTGTAATCGAACGTGCCTTCTCCAGCACCATCTTTTTCCTACCTTTACTTGACGAAATGTTCAAACATAGCTTCAGCTTCCAGCGTGTTTTCTCATCCAAAACCATTAGCTTCATAGTCAAAATACACCCTGTAGAATGGTTGTTTCCTTAACCATTACAGAATGCGGTCTCTCATCAACGGTTCTATGTTCTTATAAGTACCATATTCATCATAAATTTCTTACCCATACGTATCAAGAACTCGAGTAAAGAGATATATCGACGATAAAACAGTGACCACTCTTTTTCCGTGTAATCACCATTATATTATTACGTGTGTTTTGTGGGAATTGTGATTGGGTTATTTGTGTTTCTTTGGGATATATAAGGAAAGTTTTGCGGGATATATAAAGTTGCAATTTGGGGAAAATAATGGCGGAAACTATTAGCGGTAATATTTCTTTGAGAAACTATTAGCAAACAAAATATATATAATTTTAAAATAAAATGCGAAAATTTAAAAAAAAAAAAAAAAAAAAAAAAAAAAACACTTTGGTACGACATTGTCGTCCCGAGTGTTTTATAATAAATATAATCTAGTAAATTTATTAAAACAAAAAACAAAAACACACTGCACGACATTGTCGTCACAAAGTGTTTGGTGGGACTCAATTTCTTGGCGGGCTATTTTATTTCCCAAAAAAGTAATTAACATACTAAAAAAAAAAAAAAAAATTGGATCGACATTGTCGTCCCAATGGCTGTATATTAAAAAGTAAAAAAAAAATGGATTGACATTGTCGTCCCAAATGGTGTGGGTCAGACTCTTTCCTATTTTCTGAGATTTTGGTTGAAAAAAGTGTGGGCCATGGCTTAAATTTGGGACGACGTTTTTGACCCCAAAAAAATGAGCTTCCCAAAATTGCCATATTGTTGTAGTGCCAGTATAATCAATCATTGGGTGTGATGATCGAGCTTCGTGATACCCAAACTAGACTATACTCTTTTGAATCTTTTGTCGAGTCAATCTTGATTAGCTCATGCCCCATTTGTAAAAATAGTTGCTCTGAATCGAAAATTGGCTTGCTATATGTCTTTATGTTTTTATTTATTAGCACTATCATATCATATCACTAGGTCAACAATAATCTACTCACGAAAAGAATTAATCAACTCCCATGAAACCAAAGGATCTCATACCATGTCAAAATTCTAGGCTAACAACGACACGTTCAATCCATGTCAAAATTCTAGGCTAACAACTATCATGTCACGAGTTTAATCAAAGATTCTAAATATGTTCTTGTTGCATAAATATATACAGAATGTGCCACCTCCTCCAATCCCTGGTCCGGGTCAACCACCAAAGATGTATGGCATGCCGCCACCTCTTCCTAACCAACAATCAATGGCTACTATATCGCCTGCAATGGGTCCCAGTGGAAATGCAGTTTCAGGACAATCAAAGATTGATCCTAACCAAATTCCACGCCCTGGTCCAACATCGTCTGTCCTTTTCATGAAACCCGCCAGGGTAACCAGGCGAATCCTCCACCGGTATTCACCTATTTTTTGTTCACAGTTTCCGTTATTGTGTTTACTTTAGAGTTGGAAAGATTGGCAGTTCAGGCAGCTGAATGGATTTTTAATATATAATTAGTTTGTCAAAAATGATGTAAGAAAATTATATTAAATAAAATAGAATTATTTAGGAGATTTATGTATCAAAATACATTTTCCAAGATCTGACCCGTTAACTTTGAAGCTATTAATAAATGTATAAAGCCAAACTTTTCATCTCTAATTTATACTGTTTATGGTTCTTGGCTTCTATTATGCAAGTATTTGTACGGATCTTATGTACATTCTGATATGTAATTATTCTATATTGAAGCCTGCTACTACTGAATTTATTGTAAGGGATACTGGAAATTGCAGTCCCCGGTACATGAGGAGCACCATTAATCAGGTAATGTGCTTATTTCTTCAACTACTTTTCTTGTGGAGAATTTATGCTTACTTTATTGTTGGATTGTTTTGTTGCTCTTTCAGATTCCTTGCACCTCTGATCTTTTGACCACGTCTGGCATGCAATTGGCTCTGTTGGTCCAGCCCCTGGCCCTTCCTCATCCAGAAGAGGAACCTATCCAAGTAAGGCTATATATGTTATTAAGATTACTATATAGCCCTTAAGTCTTAGGGGTACTTATTTGCTACCTCAATGGTCTTGACAAGATGGACTATTTGGTATAGTTTCATCTCAAATATTAATTGAATGGTAAAAAATTTCAAAGTTGAATACAGAAGTTTTTCATATGGTAAATCTGAATTTGTTTTTTCAGATAGTGGATTTTGGCGAAGGTGGTCCTGTTTGTTGTTCTCGTTGCAAAGGCTATATCAATCCGTTCATGAAGTTTGTGGATCAGGGAAGACGTTTTGTCTGTAACTTCTGTGGTGAGTGTTGATATCTCTTATTTTCTACATTTTGCGTAATTTAGTTCTCAGAATATATACTGATTGGAAAAAATCTCATTATATACTTGACATACATGTTAATAGCCGACTATGAATACAGAAAGAAAACATATTTTTAGCCTATCAAGCTATACATTGACTATAAAAACATCTTTCCTGCTGATTTAAACTGCTGCATGTAACACATGTCAACCGACTTACAAGTGAATGGGTTGAATATGCCACTTTTAGTTCTACTTGTCGTCTTAAATTCTGCCCTTTTGCAGGCTTCACGGATGAAACTCAGCGTGACTATCAATGCAATCTAGGTCCAGATGGCAGGCGAAGGGATATGGGTCTGGTTGGATTCACCTGGTTTTTGACCAGTTTTTAATCCTTTTTCTTTACGAATAATTAGTGTTCCTAATTAGATTATTTCAGATTGTCAACTATAATATAATTGAATGTAAATGGTCACAGTTTCCACCTTTCGTACTTGTGGCACATGGCTACGGGCTGCCTATAAGAATTGAATCTTATTGATGTTTTATCCTTTGACAATAGGTTTGAAGTTTGTATGTAATTGTTGATCTGTTTCATGTACACAGTTAATCGTAGATTTTATGATGTAACAAACTAATATTATGGTTGCTGCAGGAGGGTCCTCGAACAATGGTGGGAATTGCCACATTTGACTCAACCATCCATTTTTACAATCTAAAACGGGCATGGC
Organism: Chrysanthemum lavandulifolium; assembly: GCA_022545495.1. Taxonomy (NCBI): domain Eukaryota; kingdom Viridiplantae; phylum Streptophyta; class Magnoliopsida; order Asterales; family Asteraceae; genus Chrysanthemum; species Chrysanthemum lavandulifolium. The sequence goes on along the minus strand of CM040238.1, from coordinate 292,792,649 downwards.
AACAGGTATATATAATGGCATATTATTGTTAATAGATTTTTGGGACGGTTTGTATGCGTAAAAAAAACTTTTTCCAGCTTTCACCATGTTTGCTTTTGGATTTCCGTTTCCATCATACTAGTTTTACCTGTTAGAAATTAAATATAACCAGAATTGACCCATTTATAAGTAAATGGGTCGAAACAGCCATCTCTAGTTTAGTAACTTACAAGATGATATTGCTGTTTGTGATCAAGTTTTTGTGTTTTGTTGTTGCAGCCATTGATGCTCATAGTTCCTGACGTTGAAGATGTTTACACTCCTCTCCAAACTGATGTTATTGTTCAACTTTCCGAGGTAAGTTATTACATGATATTACCTTGAAATTGTGATGGATCTCTTTTCTTGGCAGTTCTTGCCAACTCGTGATTATCCTTCATATTCTAGAAATTATTTTCATCCAGTTTTATGTGACTTTGGAACTGATTCCCAACGTATTTCACATCATTGTGATGTTACAGTGTTGTGATCATCTAAACTTTTTGCTGAAGAGCATGCCGAGTATGTTTGAGAGTAATAAAACTGCTGATTCTGCTTTTGGTGCCGGGATAAAGGTATTAATTATTTTCTGTTTGATTGTACATTTGTACCCGTGCAAGCACAGCGGGTCTAAGGGTAAAAGAAGTTACCTATATACCTACCATTAACCTAATCTCAGAGACTGTCACTTTATTTCAAAAGGCGTCTCTATTTTCTTTTCTTCTCAGATCATCTTTTTTGGTCATCCCGTTTAATGATTTTTAACGACTAGAATTCACGAACACTCAAACATAGACATGTCCCAATTTTAAGCGTGCTAATGCGTGTTTTTATTTTGATATAATTTTTATCAAATAATCACTTTCAAAGCGCCGCATCAAACGCCCACTTAGTATCGTTTAGCAGTCTACGTGACTATTGCTTCATCTATGTCAACCAGGCTGCTTTTCTGGCAATGAAGAGTACCGGAGGCAAGCTTTTGGTATTTCAATCAGGCAAGCTTATATATATTCTTACCATGTTTTATTATTAAGAGGCTTGAGGTAGAAACATAGTAGTTGTGTCAATAAATATTGACCCCATTTTATTATGTTTCAGTCTTGCCTTCTGTTGGTATTATGCGGCTCTTTCTGCTAGAGAGGCTGAAGAAAGAACTAATATCTCTGCAGGAGAGAAGGTACTATCAACTAATGACCGTGTTGAACAAACAGGCTAAAATGGTTGGGGTCGGCTGAACCAAAACTTTTTATCCTATATTTCAAGTCTATACGATTACAAAATCATCTTATTTCAATAATAATGTAATGTTTGCTGTAATGATTTAGTAGGTCTTATGCATTAAAAGATACTTTGGGCTAATGTTGACCTTTTTGACCTGTTTTCTTCTAAATCCTTTTGATACTAGAACCATAATCATGGCCTCATCAGATTGCATCTGATGAAAACAGAGGTTAATCTGAATTTATTTTTGTTCTTATACCGCAGGAACCTCATAAATTACTTCAACCAGTAGACAAAACTATGAAGACATTGACTATTGAATTTGCAGAGTAACAGGTGAACCTTTATATCTGATTTGCGTTTTGCCACCTCTTTAATGATATTCAACCATTGTGCTTTTATCTTACCAAATTTTGTATATATGAAATAACTTAACAAAATGTCTGAATATTCAATTTCTACATCTTACATGTTTTTTTTGGCATGTTTCATCTGTGGCTACAGGATACCGATGGATCCATTATTCGCCCTCCTATACCACTCTCTAGTGAACATGTGAGCGATGATGGGATCTATCTTCTTGAAAACGGAGAGGACTGCTTAATTTAAGTTGGAGGCTCTGTAGATCCTGATATAACACAAAAACTGTTTGGCGTTTCTGCTTTTAGTGAAATCCCCAGTCAGGTACACTTGATATTCGTATTTCTTGACTTGTATCATTATAATGGCAAAATGGCAGGTCTAGTAATACTCTGTCGGCAGCTTTCAACCTGTTTGAGCCATTTGACCCGTTCTGATTTTGCCTGCTTTTAAAGATGGCAAAACTGACTCATTTATGAGAAAATACTACCCAAATTGACCCATATATATGTAAATGGGTCGAAGTTGGCATCTGTATATGCTCGCTCATTGATGTTTGCTAGAGTAACACTTTTAGAAGGTCTATTGGTTCATCAATCATCTGTTTAACTCAAACTTTTCGATACAGTTGGTACTGAAGGAATATGAAAACCACTTGTCAAAGAAGCTAAACGAGGTTGTAAATGAGATACGAAGCCAAAGATGTAATTACCTACGGTATGTAATGTCTGTGGTATATAATCTTATCAGTCAGATTAGTTTATCTGTATATGAGAATGTTTGTGTTGACAAGTAATTGCTTTTTTAATCTCATTGTGCTTATGGCAGGCTAAAATTATGCAAGAAAGGAGAACCATCAGGTGAGTTTTATAATATACATCTAGTAGTTCTGTCTTCGTATGAAAATTGCAAGATTTTAGCTAATTTTTTGGATAAAAAACCCTTTAAACTGGGAATTCCCAAGAAAAATTGAAGATAACGTCTTTCCTGGCTATTTGCTAAAAAAATGAAAAAAATGCTTTAATAATTATAAAATAAAGAAAATCTTGTCAACCCATGATGCCATTTATCATAGGTAACTTTAGCTCAGGAACTTCCTTAGAAACGATAAAGATCAGATAAAGAAAATATAATACAGTGTGGACACATTTGTCAATCTAACTTGCAGTCCTTTTTTATATTTTATTTTATTTATTTATTATTATTATTTATTATTTTTTTTAGTAGTTTCTGATATTAGTTTCAGTTCCAGGAATGACATTCTTCTCGTATATGGTGGAAGACAAGTCTCCAAACAGTCCTTCATACGTCGAGTTCTTAGTACATGTCCATAGACAAATTCAAAACAAAATGGGTTGATGTCGAATCTTTGCAAAATATTGGGGATAGTAATCGAGTAAAGTTTTGTTAGAATTTACATGGAGACACAGTTGGGTTTATGGGTTTGTTGTTAGAATTTACATGGAGACACAGTTGGGATCAAGCCTAAAGAAGCGAAGCTTGAATCTTAGCAAAATATTGGGGATAGTCATCGAGTAAAGTTTTGTTAGTGTTATTTGTGAAAGCTTAGCATAAACTGATAAAAGAAACATCTTTTGCATATATATATATATATATATATATATATATATATATATATATATATATATATATATATATATATATATATATATATATATATATATATATATATATATATATATATATATATATATATATATATAGGGGTGCGTTATATGCGATCAATTCTTGAATCTGATCTTTTTGATTACCATTTTAAAAGAATCTAGACCATAGGATCATTTGATCAATGGTCAATATTACATAGTGGCATTCTGTAAATAAATAGAAATTGTTTTGGCTGGAAAAGCGTTTTATAAGGGCAAATCTGGTATTTTCCTTTTTACATAAACATAACCGCTTACAAAAATGCTCCCATTTTTTGCAAAAAAACCGGCCACTTGCACCATGATAAGACGGAAATTCAATTTCCCTGGATTTTCTCACCATTATCAACAAATCTTATCAGTTAAATTTAAAGCTACAAAGAAACCCACTCACCTAATAATTAATCACACCGAAAAACACACACACAAAACATTCATCATCGGTTTCAATCGGAAGAAAAATGTCAGGTATCATAAAATTTATATTTTTAATCTTTAGATTATGATTTTTTTGCTTATTTTGATATTATTAACATAAATGTAACAATATTTTATGAATAATTGAAACCGGAAAAAAAAAATAAGATGCATGTGTGTTAAATACGGTTGATCATAAAAAAAAGGGTAATTTATTCTTGGAAATTGACATTTAAAAATAATTGGATTGATTGGTTTATGTGACATTGATTTGGTTTTTGAATATTCTTAATTTTGCAGTTGATTTGGTTTTTGAATATTCTTGTATGAACATATATGTTTTTAATTTTGCAGTTGATTTGGTTTTTGAATATTCTTGTATGAACATATATGTTTTTAATTTTGCAGTTGATTTGGTTTTTGAATATTCTTGTATGAACATATATGTTTTTATAAGTATGTGACATTGATTTATGAACATATATGTTCTTATAAGTTTAAAAGATGTGCGAGTGTCATTTGATGATGGTAAAAATGGGTCAATTTCTTATATTTTTCTGAACATAATGCATTTTTTTGAAAAAATGATGTTATTGGGTATGAGTTAGTAACATAGGTGTTAGGTGTGTTGTTGTTTGGTATGGGAGTTAGATGTAAGACTGATATTAAATGCGATAGTATCATAGCTGCTAAATTATTTGTTATTGCCTATGGGAGTTAGATGTAAAAAGATGTTAAATGCGTTTGTAACATAGCTGTTAGGTGTGTTGTTGTTTGGTATGGGAGTTACATGTAAAAAGGACGTTAAATGCGTTAGTAACATAGCTGCTACATAGGTGTTAGAGGTTTAGTTGTTAGGTATAATTTGCATTGTTAATACTTATATGTAATAAATTTAAATGCAGGATAAAAAGAGTTTTTCTGTTAAGCCATATGACAACGATCGGTTACAAGCATTGGTGCAACATATTGAGAATGCTGCTAGAAATAAGCATGACTTCAAAACTCTGAGGAACATCGACCTCGTAAGTATATGATGAATATATTATGGTATTACAGATGAAGATCCTATTTATTGTAAATGTACATAGATGGTATTATGTGTATATGTGCCGAATTAGGAAGCGGTTGCAATGATTAAATCGGTTACTTATATATGAACTGAATTAGTAAACAGTTGCAATGATTAATCGGTTACGTATAGGTGAAATAAAGCAGAACATGTATGCATTCCCTTTTGATGTAAACTAAAACATATATGTACATAAACTCAAACATTTATGCATTCCCTTTTGCTGCAAACAGAACATGTATGCATTCCCTTTTGATGCAAACAGAACATGTATGATTTCCCTTTTTATGTAAACAAAACATGTATGCATTCCCTTTTGATGTAAACAGAACATGTATGCATTCCCTTTTGATGTAAACAGAACATGTATGCATTCCCTTTTGATGTAAAACAGAACATGTATGCATTCCCTTTTTATGTAAACACAAACATATATGTACATAATTTGAGTATTAATCTTAGCTGAAATGAATTAGAACATAATTGCACTGTCATTCTAACTGACACTTTATTTAAATGCGAGGCCTTTTGCGGTCGATAATCAAAGACATCAATTTCTACTTGCATTTGATCCGAAATATGGATGTGTGATAATGTTTGACCAAAGAAAGATTGGCATGAAACCCAAAAGTAAAGTAAAGGAAAGCTTAGCAACTTGAGTATCGCGAGAGATGCTTGTAAGTAAAATTTACAAAAAATGTGTTATTCAATATAGTAGTATAAAGTCATTGAATTGGTAAAGTATATTCCGATGCTAACATAAAATTGTGTACAATGCGACATATAGATTTTAAGCGATATTTTTTAATCTAGGTCATGCTAAAGGCGGTAGCGTATTCAAAGCGGGCCGGATATTCTTTGAATTTGAAGGTCAAACTGCCAAGGTCAGACATTATGCAGGTTTGTTTGTGATGCGTCAAATGGAAACATATATGGGCAAGGGAAAAAGCTGGGAATGGGGACTGGATGGAAATAAAGATAAACTTGAGAAGCAAATGGTCGTGTTAAGGAAAAAGTAGGCTACACTTATGCTGTTGGACAGTAGAAACTTGTTGATGGCGAAGGTTAGGGAAGATATTGAAAGAATGCGGAATAGTGCTAAAAACCACATTATCAAAGCTGCCATCAAAAGCAAAGTGAATTTCATGGTCTCAAACATTTGGAAAGTCATTTACGGTGACTTTTGGTTGTGTGTTTGGATTAATTTGGTTATGACTTTTGTTAGGTTTCTTATGAAATAATTAATAACGGTAAGCGTGTGTTAGGTTAAGATGTTTTGGTTAACGACTTTATGTCGTTATTTATGACATTCGGTTTGTTTCTTATGAAAAAATTGTGTTAGGTTAAAATGTTTTGGTTAACGACTTTGTGTCGTTCTTTATGACATCTTGACTTGGTTGTTTATTATATGGTTTATGTTTTTTATGTTAATTAGTTTCAAGATTTAAAAACACACATATAAAAATTAAAACAAGTAGATATAGCCAATGTCCAATTATACGAGACGATATTATAAAAAATGAAAAACATATATACGGACATATATATACGGACATATGACCAATGTAAGCTTTGGAATGTATACCATAAGAAGTATACATAGATAACATAAGGAGTTAATTCAAAGCACGACTGAGAATAAAATTAGCACGTCTGACAATAATAGATACATAACACCAATGTTCATTAACCAGAACATGAATGCTCATTACTAACAAGTAACAAAATGGATCAAAAAGACAATCAAAATCGACTTTTCATTCAAAAAAAAACTAAAAACTAAAGTTTACCTAACCGTAAAAACATAAAAAGTAACCATATCCAACTAAAACTTAAATTTACCTAACCGTAAAACATAAAATGTAATCATATGCATAAAATCCGTAAAAAAGAATATTAACAGATTTAACAATGTCGTTTATTCTTCATCATCTTCATCTGTTCTTTCTTCATCATCTTCCGATCTTGATCATCGTCATGTTCATCATCTTCATCATCGAACTTGAACTTTCGAGTTCGGACACCCACGTATGTTATGACCTTTTCCTTTACAATAGCTGCATGTCCGCGGTTTGAATGGAATTTTCCTTGATGTTCTTTGTTTTTTCTGCTTTCCCCTTTTCATCCATACGTTTTATTCTTTTAGATCCTTTGTTGCTAGCTTTTTTGGATTCTTGATATTAAGTCTTTTAGGTACAGTAACACCAAGCAAATTCGCATACATGGCATCCTTGTCCCTTTGTTGGTGTTGGCATCTCTTCCTCTAATTGTTTTTCCACTCTTGAACCCTTACAAGGAACCGAGATAACTTGTCGGTGTCGCTCCTTAAGAGGCCGACACGGTCATCTATTGTTGCATGAACATCGAAGCTATCCGATCGGTTTCTTCAATGCAAGGACGATATGTGTCTCTTTTCAAGCAAATGGGTAGGAAGAACATTTTTTGTCCACCGACGATTTATGTATTGATTTGCAATTCGGGGAATATCATGGATACGGAAAACACAAAAGATGTGTCTACAAAGGTAACCATGTTACGCATTTTTGGTGGTGGTCAATACCAGTAAATGGGACAAAAACAAAATGATACCTGTAAAAAAAAATTTGTTAAAAATATATAATTAATCCTCGTATGTAATGTTACAATAAATATATAAATCTGAAATTTACTTGTTAGTCCTGAAAGTAGCATCGAAGGATACAACATCACCAAATGCAACATAGTTGCACTTCATCGTTAAATCGGCCCAAAAGAAGCCCGACCAACTCTCCTTCACTATCAATATGATACTCAAAACTAAATTTGGGAACATGGGTTTTCCTGTTTATCATCTTGTCAACTAGCATCATGCATCTCTGTCTCCAACAAATGAGTTGTGAGACGCCTAAAATTCCTCCAATCCATTGGTGTTCACGCACTTTATCATAACCACCCATTAGAGCTACTTTTAGGCGGTGCGCTTTAGTAGGTCCTACATTGGAAAGAAGCGCGATGAATAAAGGCGTAATCACCAAAGCTGCAAGCTGTCTTGAGCGTGATAGATCCATATTGTTCTCATTCATCAATGGGTGATTGTGATTTTCAATAAAGTCGATAACCTTATATCTTTGTTGTCCCACGAATAGCTCTCAAAGAAATCTTGCGAGACAATTACATGCCTTAGAAGCGGTTTTTGTTTTCCTTTTTTTATTATCACCTTCCTCTTCTTCCGCCTTCCTTCAATGTATTCACTTCAACTTTAGATCTCCGTTTACCAGCTCATTTCATAATATGGACCGATGGGTGATTTCACGCTTGTTATTACGCTTTCGTTTGACTTACGTATGTTGAACCTACCCTTACGTGAGTATTCCAAATACATATCATAAGCAAGATCAAAGGTATCAAACATAACACCCGTTTAGGTTTCTCATCTTGAGAATATACGGGACCCAATAAGGGTACCTTTTGGAGTGGGGACAAATTAGGATGAGCTTCAAATATATCAATATCAGTTGATCTACAAAACAATTATACAAAAATTAGATTAATAAAAATGTATGCTAATAACGTTATAATGATTGTTTTAATATTAACCATAACTCAAAAATAAGAACATGTATGATTCGAGTTGTTATGGGCACTCTACTAATATCGGATCAAATCCTATACATGAACAATCTATAAAATATATAATATCATCCTCTAAAACATGTGATAACATGAATAACATACTATGAAATAACAATATCAACAACATGTATTATCCTAAAAACATGTATGCTAAACTTATATTATTCAAGAAACATTTATGCAACAATAACACCCAATTCGACTACTATTACTACCTAAAAACATGTATACTAACCATATTACTAACAAATTTATCGAAACCTAAATTCACAATAAATTAAAAAAAAAAAAAAAAAAAAAAAAAAAAAAAATTGATTAAGCATTTAACAAAATTACAGATTATTCTTGAGATTATCTTGTTCAATTATAGTAGTATTTTCTACTTGCAAATCTCGGAAGATGAACCCTCTCCTAAGCAGATCGACCCTTGTTCGGTTATCTCAACCATTGTTTACTCAATTATTAGATAACAAAATTAGGGTTCTATGATAATTGAATGACGGATTGATGAATATTTATAGGCATAAAATTGTGATCACGATGTATAAGAACCAAGATTGAGTAAAACTTGATTCCCCATCGTTATCATCTCGAAGCGAATCTTGATTTTGGATAATCTGTAAATATTTTGAAAGAAAATTTGAACCGATAAGTTGTTAAACCGCCCCAATTGCGGGATATTTAGTAAATTCAGAAAAATAGGAAATTTGTAAAATACCGTATATACCCTGGTGCTTTGTGAATTAAATAAATGAAAAATATTTTATTAATTTCGATTGGTCAGTGGTGCTTGTAAATCTTGTATATAAGAATGGAGCGTATAGAATATATCACTATATATATATATATATATATATATAGATTTGCGTTCATGTGGTGACCAAGCTAATGTAAAAACAATAGAACCAATCAGATTTTGACAAGTGTCTTTTCCAACCAAAAGAAAATAAAAACTAATAATAATTTGATTAAGGGTAGCATAGTCATATTACCATTCACATTTATCTGATTTTGTCAAATTGATATCCCACGTTTTCTTCTTCAATCCCCTGAAAATCAGTTATGTCAGTTACTTTTGGATCAAATATGAATCACCTCTCAGAAATCACCCAAAGTATTCCACAAGAACGCCCCATTAATCACAATTACCTCTCAGAAATCACCGAAATTATTCTACTAGAACGCCCCCCATTAATCACAATTAATTTAAGCAATCGTGATTCAAATTGTTATGTCTACAACAAGTTTGAATGATTCAGTGGAATTAGGTAAGCCATCGATTAACAACGATTTTTGTTTGCGTTTTTTTTTTTTTTTTTTTTTGGTGTGTTCTTCATAATTTAACTTATATGCCATTGAAATTGATATTCCATTAACAATGATTTTTGTTTGTGTGGTTCTTCATAAAAGATGCAATGTAAAATTGATACACCATTTTTACTTTTATGATTTTCATTTTCACTGATATGCCATGTAAAACTGATATGCAATGTAAAACTGATATGCATTTTATGTGTTTTTGTTTTTATGTTTGTTTGGTTCAGTAATTTGTATGCCATGTAAAACTGATATTCATACCTTTTTATAGTAGGTGAGCCGTCAACTCCACAATCAACAAACACTGTCCAAGACAATGTTGACGTTGATGCTCAAACTGCTCCGCAAGTCGGGAGTTACCAACCAACACCGCCGGGCGGTAAATTTTGGATTCGAAGCTAAGAAAAAACGTGGAGGAACTAGGTTTGATACACTTGATATAGCTACGGTTTTATAAAGAGTATGCTAGGAAGTTTGGTTTGAGGTTAGGATTGGTGGGCGGAAAAGCGAGGAAAGAATGGTTATCCTAGTGTGAAATACTTTTATTGTTCTAGAAGGTTTGAAACCACCCCAAGGCGATAAGTTACAAACAGACAAGTCAAAACCCGATAACATACAAGTTGTAAGCAAGGTAATTAAAAGAAGAAGCGAGCATCTATCGTTGTGGATGTAAAGCCCAAATCGTCTTAGGCGGACGAAGATAACAAGTATTATGTCCACACATTTTTTGAAAAACATAACCAGTTTGGTTCATGATGATGATTACAAGTATCTTCGTCTTTGCAGGAAACTTACTTTCCCTAAACAGGTTGTTACATCGGCTCTCGAATGCTAATATTGGTCCAATAAGAGCTTGGAAAGTTCGATACAAATGGGTGGCGGGTTTGAACATATTGGGTTTCTTGATGTTGAGTCACGAAACTATAGGCGTGGTTTGAATGAGTTTATTGGTCGTAATGAATGCAGATGGTTGTCGTGAAACTTTTGAGTAGACAAGAGTATTGCACCAACTTTTCGGTTGAATACAAGCAACACAAGAAGGATAAAACTTTGATAGGTTTGTTACGGGTGAGCGAACAAGCAAAGCTTAACTACGATGCATTTGGTGATGTCGTCTCGTTTGATGCAACCTTTAGGTCAAACAGGTACGTGTGTTTGTGTAAAGCTTTTGTATCAGAATTTTTATAATTACAAAGTGTTACATATGTGTTTATAGTTTTTGTTTAGACTATAACTAACTTTTGTTTGACCCTTGTTTTGTTTTTTGCTATTAAACTAATATACGTTTTCATGTAGGTACAACATGGTCTTGGTTCCTTTTACGGGCATAGATAATCACAATCGCTGTATTCTTTTGGTCTTTGCATTACTAGCAAGTGAAAGCGACCAAGAGGTATACTTGGTTGTTGAAAAGGTTTAAGAAAATATTTGGTTCTGCGCCTAAGGTTGTTGTTACAGACCAAGACCCTTCGATGAAGATCGCAATAGAAAAAATATTTCCTGAATCAAGGCATCGCCTTTGCATGTGGCACATAATGCAAAAACTAACCGGCAAGGTATTATTACAATAAAAAAATATGCTGATCTATCACTTTATTTTAATTACTTATACACATTCATATGACTTATGTTTATTGCTATTTGTTGTAGGTCGGCCCAACTTTATGTAGCAACACGAATTTCAAGCAACGCTTGTCTGATATAGTTTGGACAGACCAAATTGACCCAGATATGTTTGAGTCCGAATGGAATTCTATCATGGATGACTTGGACTGAATGAAACAAATGGTTGAGCGATATGTTTAAAATGCGGTCTAAATGGATACCGCATACTTCCGTCATGAACCCATGTGCGGACTTATCGCACAACATCTAGGTCGGAGAGTGAAAACCACTTTCTTGGCCAAATTACTAACCCGTACTTGAGTTTGATTGAATTTCTAAGCCATTATGATACTGCAATCGATTCACTAAGATTCATATATGGCAAGAATACACACAATTCAAACTACAAGACTCCTGATTTTAGAACTGCTCTGCAAGTTGAAAAAGAAGCCGCTGAGTTGTACACCATCACAATTTTTTATGATGTTCAAGATGAGATTTGGTCATCTTTGTACCATTGTTATTCACTGAGTGTACAGGAGTCTGATACGTATTCTACGTTCGTGATTCGTGACACAGAAGCTGATTACAGGATCAAGGATTCATTTGTGGAAGCCAAATATGAGGTATGATTCGTTTTCTTTACCACTATATTATTAAATTTATATTTTAACTAATTCATTAAACTTTTTATTACCTTTTTTATCGAGTTAAGTATGTGCCTTTCGAGTGTTTGGTTCAATGCGATTACTTAAGGTGCGAGTGTTATGGCTTATTGTGTGACACATTTTTACGTTACGCGTATGTCTAAGGTCTTCCACTTTCCAAAACACTACATGCATACTAGATGGTCAAAATGCTATGTCTCACGAGATGTGTGTCTAAGGCGAAAGATATTTCACCTTCGTCAAATTCAGCCCGTGTGGTTGATGAAGCATAGACACATTTATAGTGATGTTGATGAGTCTATTAATCATTTGGTCGGTGACATTGAAAAGCTTCACATTTATATGGACAACCAAACAGCCCTTATGAAAAAGCCAAATTAGAAGTTCCTAACCCTCCTAAGATGAACACCAATGAGGCTTATGCAAGAGCTCTAGGAGTAACCGAACCTAAAGAACTGGACATTCTTCCCCCTACGGATATCAACAATAAAGGTCATGTGATTCGCACGATGCACAAGGCAAAGAGCGAAATTGCAATGCAGTTAGGCGACAAGCCTAAGAGAATGTGCAAGAGTTGTGGCAAGTACGTTAGGCATGATTCAAGGAATTGTCCCAAAAAAAAGAAAGGGCTAAAAGACCAGGACGTGGATCAAGACTTCGACGATGCCATGGATATTTACGATAGCGAGTAGTTTTTTATTTTCTTTTACTTATTTTCCAGCAGACCTTGAACAATTTATTTCATTCTTGTTATGTCAAACTTGAGTACTTTATGTTATCAAAATTTGCTGTTTTGGATTTCTAATTTTGTACCATACTTGTTAAATTTGCAGTCACTTTTGGATTTCTGTATAACATTCTTGTTATATCAGGTTTTGGATTTATGTTTACCATACTTGTATTGAAATTATGGGTGTTTGGGTCTGTGCTGCTGCAATAATTTTGTACCATACTTAGTTGATTATTGGGTATGTACTGGGGATGTTCTGTCCTGCTGCACTAGTTTTTGTTTATGTCCTGCTGCACTACTTATTTGTCCAGTCCTGCTGCATAAGTTACATGTTCCTGTCCTGCTGCACTACTTTTTGTTTATGTCCTGCTGCACTACTAGTTTTTGTACCTACATGTTTTCCTGCATAACAATGCTCTATACTTAGTTGATTATTGGGTATGGTTGTTCATTATTGTTGTTAGGCATTATTATAGGAATATATTGGATATGGGGATATATTGTTTTTAATACATATCAAATTATATTCAAATAAAAAATCCCACTTTAATAGCTAATATCCCTATTTATTCTCTTATATCTCTTGCAACTAGCATATATATCCCTAAACATCACCACAGAATTTCAACATTAACAAAAAACAAGCTCCCCACTAGTAGGCATTCATATCAGCATGAGTATCACATTCAAAATTGAGTTTGTTAAAGGTATTATTATATGTTTGATTCATAGTCTGTTTTGATATGTGTTTATAGTCAATTATGATGTGTTATATATACGTATCACAGCCTTTGAAGATGAGAATATCCAGTTAACTAAACATAAAGCAAACACCGCAAATGGTACGGATCTAGCCGGAAACCGATGAGGATGTGCCGGTATTGTGGAAGATATGCATACCATGATGCAAGAAACTGCCCATTCAGGAAGAGTGGAGTAGGAAATTTCGTGTTGCATACCAAAGGCATGGAATCCTACGTTACTATTTAGTTTTTCAATTGGTTACGTATCGCGTATGAAATGTTGACTACAGTATTTCGTCTTCTTTTCCCCTTTATTCCAGCACTTAGGTTTTGGTTTCATGTTTTGTCCTTTGATGATTTTCTCTTTTATGTTATTTGATTAAATTTGGATCTTGTTTTCATTCATGTGTTGTTACTGGTTATTAGACTTATCCCTTGTATTTCAATTTCAAATTTACAAGATGCATAAGTCAATAAAACTAGTTCCCAAACTTTAAATTATAATTGTTTACAAATGAGACAAACCAAATCAAAATTCACATCCATACTTAAAATGCAGCTTTTTTCATCAAATGTCTGATGCACACTGAAGTTACGTCAACGCAGCTACTTTCGTGCAAAATAACCAAAACCAAATAACATTCTAACTAAAATAACCAAAGCTGATAACTACAATTTCTTATTCATAACCATAATCAAAGTTCAAAGTATCACATTCCTTAACATAAACAAACCAACATTAAACTAGAAGGTATCTCGTTAGACATGAACGAGCCTTTTTCCATATTAAGTATCTTACAAACCAAAAGCATTTTAGACACAACCTACTTGCTGCTTATTCATATTATGCACCAATAAAACTATGTCAGTGCATCATTTGCCCATCATATCCACAACCCTTTTTTTGATGTTTTTAAATGCATCAACCTCCAATCGATCTTTTTCTTCTTCTGGTAAACTTCTGAATGCTTCTGCCTCGATATCAAAGTACTTCACTACAAGAATCAGGAGAACAGGCGACGAACACAATGCCGACGCCACTGTGGCGTCGGCAACATCGCTACGATAAAAAACCTTGACCAGAGGGAGATCGTTGAAAATTTATGTCAATATAATGCCAACGACGGTCGTCGGCAATATAAAAGTCAAATTGACTTTGTATTTTCGAGCAATTTTTGGCGGGATCTTTGGGCTCATATATTCCCGACGGCGTGGCGTCGGGAATATAAATCCATATAATTACTGGGTGATTAGCGTGTGATTAATGCAATTCGATTTTGTTTTAACAATGCCTACGCCATGGCGTCGGCAGTAATATAAATGATTATTTATTTGGTTATTATGCCGACGACACGTCGTCGGCAAAGTTGCCTACATAAATTATTTTAAAGTGTTCATAAATTATTTAAAAGTAGTATAAAAGTCAAATCGATATAATTGCTTAGTGGATTGCGTACATAATCATACTAATGTTGATTTTATTTGAACATGTTACGTATAATTATTTACAAGTGTTCAATTTTAATAAACTTATATAATTTTATTTTTTACAGTATAACCTAACCGATCATCCTCAATTCGGCAAAACACAAATAGACACAAAAAACCCCTATCGTCAATTCGTACAAAACACACATAACAATGGCTGATTACATGTCGGAACGGGAGTGGACAATGGTTTTATCGTCGATGTATCTCTTTAATGAAGTTCTTAATACGTATGGCGCCGAAATTTATGATGAATATGGTTCTTATCAGAAAAAGCCACATTACATACGTATTATTCCAACAACAACAACATCAACATCAACATCAAGGACAACAATAACAACAACTACAAGAACAACAACGACAACAACTACATACGAAGATTTTCCATGTCACCTAACAGCTCACGAAGTATTGCATCCGATTGACATGCGTGGTCATCAGGAATCCTTGCCATTTCAAGTCTTGCCTCGAGCATCCTTACTCTTGTCTCTAGCAGCTGTTTCTGTGATTCCAGCATGTTTATCCTAAGATCTTTGGCATTACAACTTGAGCATTACATTGGTGCGGATCCGAACCCGGATGTTGAAGCGAAGAGATTATTCTTAAGTACTCGTCAAATTCACTCTTCCACATAAAATATCCGCACCCATTATCTTTTTTCTAGGCTGTTACATAATAAAAAAATATAGAGATTACAACCCAATTATTTGTATATTTACATAAATAAGAAATGTATGATTGTTCACCTTCGACAGAGGACATGCATAATATTGTCGTCCGGATGAATAATCGTATGTGATATTCTTAATCTTATATTTCCTGCTCCACAAGAACACATAAAAGGATTATATGGCTCCATCTTAGGTTTTGAAATTTGTGTGAAGATAAGAGGTTCTGAGGTTGAGTGGTTTTGAGGATAAGAGGTTGTGAAATTCGTGTGAAGATAAAAGGACTATATAATGTGATTGTCAGGTTGGTGGGAAGTTTTGGCGCCACTTTATTGGTGTGAAATTTTGGCGCCATTTTTGGGTGGGAAATTTTGGTGCCATTTTTTTGACATGACCCGTTTTATGCATGTGAAATCCGATATCGGACACTAAGGGTTCTCGGGCATTGTGTGATCTCGGACAGAAGTAAAAGACCTAGAATCGTTCGTTTAACATGTTACGTATAACCATAGCACCTAGAATCGTTCGTTTAACACGTTACGTATAAACATAGCACATAGACTCGTTCGTTTAACATGTTACGTATAACCATAGCACCAAGACTCGTTCGTTTAACATGTTACGTATAACCATAGCACATAGACTTGGTCGTTTAACATGTTACGTATAACCATAGCACCTAGACTCGTTCGTTTAACATGTTACGTATAACCATATCACCTAGACTCATTCGTTTAACATGTTACATATAACCATAGCACCTATACTCGTTCGTTTAACACGTTATGTATAACCATAACATCTATACTCGGTCGTTTAACATGTTATGGATAACCATAGCACATAGACTCGGTCGTTTAACATGTTACATATAACCATAACACCTAGACTCGTTCGTTTAACACGTTGCGTATAACCATAACACCTAGACTCGGTCGTTTAACACGTTACGTATAACCATATCACCGAGACTCGTTCGTTTAACACGTTACGTATAACCATAACACCTATACTCGGTTGTTTAACACGTTACGTATAACCATAGCACCTAGGCTCATTCGTTTAACATGTTACGTATAACCATAACACCTAGACTCGGTCGTTTAACACGTTACGTATAACCATAGCACCTATACTCGGTCGTTTAACATGTTACGTATAACCATAGCACCTAGAATCGGTCGTTTAACACCTTACGTATAACCATATCACCTAGACTCGTTCGTTTAACAAATTACGTATAACCATAACACCTAGACTCGGTCGTTTAACATGTTACGTATAACCATAGCACCTATACTCGGTCGTTTAACACGTTACGTATAACCATAGCACCTAGACTCGGTCGTTTAACACGTCACATATAACCATATCACCTAGACTCGTTCGTTTAACACATTACGTATAACCATAACACCTAGACTCGGTCGTTTAACATGTTACGTATAACAATAGCACCTAGGATCGGTCGTTTAACTCGTTACGTATAACCATAGCACCTAGACTCGGTCGTTTAACATGTTACGTATAACCATAGCACCTAGACTCGGTCGTTTAGCATGTTACGTATAACCATATCACCTAGGCTCGGTCATTTAACACGTTACGTATAACCATATTACCTAGGCTCGGTCGGTTAACATGTTACGTATATAATTTTAATATTAATTTTATTTTTACATGTTACATATAATTATTTAAAAGTGTTCAATTTTAAATAAACTTATATAATTTTATTTTTGTACAGTTTAAATTAAAACATTTATATAATTTTAGTATTAATTTTATTTTAAATAAGAGTATTTGCATTTGAAAAAAAGTAAATAATTTTAGTCATATATTACCGACGACAGGGCGTTGGTATTATTTTCACGTTTTACCCCCAAAATTTTAAACACCCCGCCAAAATAGAAAACAAAAAAAACTTGTAATTTTACCGACGCCCCGTCGTCGGGAATAAAAGAGGATAAAGTCAATATACCCGAAACCAGATCTGAGATTTCACACTTCGAAAAAATAAAAAAACTACCGTCTTCTTCATCTCTTTGGCTGCACTCATCTCTTCCACTCACCACCGTTTCCTCCACAGCCAACCACCACCCTAGCAAACCACCACCACACCATTCGCACCACTTCACCACAGCAAACCACCACCACACCACTCGCACCAATTGATTCTTTCTATTCCCGTCTCCTTTCTTACTCTTCCACCACCACACCACAGCTAACACCACAGGTAATTTTTTATTTTTTTATGTTTTGGTTTAATTAAATTTATGTTTTAGTTAATTATGTTAATTTGTATTTTGTTTTATTTTTTATTTTTTTTTTGGTTCAGCCGAGAGCTAGAGAGCCGAGAGAGTGCCGAGAGCCGAAAGCTGAGAGCTGAGAGCCGAGAGACCATTTGTATGATTTATGAATATGTTTTTTTTTTCAAGTATGATTTATGAATATGTTTGTTGGTTGATCTGTATGCTTTTAGCATAGGGCAATACAGCTGGTCTGAGAGACCATTTGTTGTTGCTAATAGTGATTCATGAAACAATTATAGATTTATAGATGTATGCATTCTTAAAAATGTTTAATTTTTTGCTTGGTGTACCAAATGCTACTTTGTCTGATGTTTGAAGCTAAGTTGATTCATCTCAGTTGCAAAGTTCAAAGTATTCTTATGACCCTGAACGTGCGTCCTTTTTTTTTTTTTATATTTTTTTTGACATTTTTTGTTGTTTGTGCACGCTTCAGCAATACAAAGTGGTTGAGATGAAGCTTCTTGCTCAGCAGAGAGATCTTCAGGTACTATTCGTATTGAATGAACTCTAAACTCAAATGAACATAATTGAGCACGCCATATTTTGAAGAGCAATTACTTTAGTTAAAGTCATCTGAATTAGTAATGATTGTCGCTAGTTCATATTGATATGGTCCAAACTGGTCATTTTATGTCTGAAAATTAGTGTGGACTGGGCTGACTTGATTTAGTGAAGAACAGGTGTCACATCATAATGAGTGAATTTGGTATGAATGTAGTACGTGTCTTGACTTCTAAAGGATTTTTCTTTTTTTTTTTTTGCTTATAGAATAAATTACTTTTGCTAGTTGTTTGGTCAATATCATAATCCAAGCGATTTCCAAGATCACATTATGAGTAATAATGCACTGTTAGTAGGCACACTGATCTGAACTGAAGATGCTGAAAGTTGCTGGCTGAATTTAGATGTATATGTTGAATTCGAAATATGAAAATATAAAAGTTACAAAAATTTTGAAAATAATAGGAGAGCAGGAAACTATTCATGGTTAAAGCAATTGTAATCATATATGAATGTGTCACGTCAGTTTGAGATTAGTGAAGATGTAAAATGTAGGATCATTTTCATAGAAGAGTAACGTGTATATCTTTTTGAACCATTGCAGGTGTCAAAGCATGTAATATTTATGGTTTGATAGTAGTAGTCGTGTGTTTGTTAGCTACACGTTACATTTAGATACCGAATCAGAGATCATTTTACACTATTGTTATCTCTGATCATCGAAACTTCCATTATCTTTTGCACCAAATTTTGCTCCCTTTAAGGCCAATGATAACCTAATGTAAAGACCTCTTTCTTTCCTCTACATGGCACGGGTGCCTCAGCCAAAAAAAAAAGAAAAAAAAAAGAAAAGAAAAAAATACACTGAAAAATGAATTCTATGCGACATTTTGGTGGTATTATAAGTACTTCTTTGTGGAGTGTATAAGAACCACATCAACTCTGGTTGCTGTGGGGTGGATTTGGTGATGCCTTCTAAGTTTTAACCCAAAGGCATTATAAGGTATGTTTCGTGTGTTTTTTTTTTTTTTATTTTATTTTTTTTTTTTTTTTAACTTTTGGTTATCATTTTTAAGTTATATATAACTTTTGGTATACGTGTTATCTTTTGGTTATCATTTTTAGCATAGCCCGAGACCCATTTTTGCCCAAACATGTACACGTTATGCTAAAAAGGGTCAAATTGGGTGAAACGGGTGTAATATAAATGGCATAGTTACTTATTAACTGCGTTTGGGCTAATAAGTAACTTGTATTTTATATTACACACGTTTCACCCATTTTAGCGAAACATGCACTAATAAGTAACTTTCTTGTTTGTTTAAGTCATTTAACATGTTTTATTGATTTATTGATTTACATAATGTACTAATTAACCCGACTAATATATATATTTTTTTTTCAACTTTTGTAGGAGGAGATGTGTCGCCTACGGGATCAGGCGCGGACAACCCTACTGGCAAACCCTACTCGGAGGAAGATGTATAAACCCGTTTAAACTATGCTTTTGATCATCTCATCCTTATGTTGGCCATTGTACACTATGAACATTTTGGTGACTTGAACATTGGTGATTTAGCAACTTTTGTGTATGTTTAAGCTAGATGCGTAGTTAATATCACCTGTTTTGTATAATTTGTAACTTTTTAGCGATTATATATGTGATTTAGTCGTTATGAGCTGTTTTGGGATATCGGCATATTGGTTTAGAGGTTTTGGTTGAAAAGCGACGCAGCAGTTATGTAGAATTTTTAGGAAAAATTTTGGAAAATTTTGGGAAATTGATGCAATCTTTGCAATATTGTGGCATATGTGGCATATATTGCCGACGCCTCGTCGTCGGCAATATATAAACATTTCATAAATTTTCATACTTTCCCTACGCCATGGCGTCGGGAAAAAATAAACTCAATTCTATTTTTCATACAATACCGACGCCATGGCGTAGGGATAATAAGTGGCTTAATGCAAGTTTAATCTGATCCGACGCTTGGCATAGGAAAATATTGCAAAATGTTGTTTTTTCACGTTACCAACGACGGTCGTCGGGAATAAGCGGTATAAGTTAATTACGTTTTAATTTTGCTAACTAATTACATAATTAGTAATATGTTGCCCGACGACGTGTCGCGGCACCATATGTTTTCTACCACAAAAACTTTGACCGGAAAACAATGTGGGTCCCACATTGGCGCCGGAAGGTTTATTTTTGTCGTCGGAAGGACTTTCCCTCGAGGCTCACCGACTAACGTTGGCTATGCCTTGTCGTCGGAACGAACGATGCCTACGCCCGTCGTCGGAAGGTGTTGAAAAAGTCGAGGCGGAAGTGTCAATTGTACTAGTGCTTTTCATCTTGTTGCATCATGAAGAATTTTTGCTGCATACTTAATACGCAGTTCCTTTAGCTCTTTTAACTGTTGTTTACCCTCTTTACTTAGCCTACAACAGTCCCCATATTGTTCTCCCTTGTAGGTTTCCATGTGGCGCATCACAAACACACCACAATCTACATAATTGTTGCGAGTCCTGCATCCCAGATTCATTATCTTTACGTCAGCATCAAGCAATGTGTTATGCTTAGGATGATTCTCGTGCAACAAGTAATCATTAAACAATAGGACCTGTTAACAAAACCCACCATACAAATAGTCAAAAACCAGTATAAATACTATCGGATAATGCATCAGTAACAAACCCTTATTAGTATGCAAATACTTTTAAAAAAAAACATACCATTATGGCTGGTAGTGTACCATATCTTTCGCGGACATCTTCAACTGGTGAGAATATGTTATAAAAAATCTGAACAATATTATCCTTCATATTCATGCATATAACAATAAAATGCCGCCCTTTAATGATTGGGAAAAAAACCTGTTACGATTAAAACCAGTTCCAGAAATTAACACATTACATTGTAAATATTGTGTTTAAACTACATAAATAAATAAAAATAATAATACTTAAACTTATAACAGTCATACTTACCATATCTACGACATCTAGCGTCGAAAATACACTACGCATCAATATACTCTTCATGTTCTCACTAAACTTCTCCGATGCATGATCATACTCCCATCCACTCATTTCAGTTGTCTGTGTTCATGTAACATTCCTTATTATACGCCATGCCACAAACTATACTGAGTAACACAAATTTTACTTAAAAAACCATACTTACCAGACATCCGTGTGATGTAAAAGTCTTGCGGTGTGTACTTATTTCGTTATCCTCTCAGATAGTTTAGAACTTCTGCGAACATGTCTATAACTCCACTTCCTATGTCTATTCCGGGTACAAGCTTTCAGGACACACCTCGGTCCGTCAACATAGCTTGTCTTAAACACAACATCAACGTCATGATACACTTGTTAAATAAAAAAGCAAATACATTTTATTATTAAATTTATTATGCATATAAAGGTAACGATAAAGAGAACTTACGTTTCGAAACTGGCGGAGAACAAGCAACTGTTGCTCTTTTCTCGTGTAGTCAGATTCACATACCAACGACACTGGCCTTATAACATATGGTGACCTTAAAACTTCAGGAAGTATTTTACGTCGTTTTGTCATGTAACTGAGACCATTTGCATGCAACATATTAAGCGGTGTAGCTTCTACATATGCTTCTACTATTTCCTTGCTTTCATTCTTGATGCTCTCTCTTCCAAACCTTGACATATTCGATCTGTTGCAATCCTGTTCACCCACCCCTATTTTATCAACCGGTGTTCTAAACTCATCCACAACAGCCGGTTCTTGTGACTGATAATTTCGCAGATTATCCAGCAGATCTTCAACTTCCTCCATAGGTGTGTCATCATCTGTCCCACCAACCACTTTCCCTTGTGTAGCGGGTGGTTGTGTCACATTGAGATCTATATCTTCACCCTCATCAAAATCTAGTTTTGTAGGAATTTGCTTATTGTTCTTATGCCATTCATCCCACACTAAATCTGATAGTTCTCCATATCCTGTAGGCGACCCATACACTTGCGTAAATGGGAATGGTTTTCCATCATTTTCCGGTGTATGGAAGCTATAGCTTGCGTAATCATTTTCTTCTTTTTCATCTGATGGCTGATAAAATTACGCACATAAACAATGCATCCTCATTTCCTTCAAATCTAAAAACCTTCATCATCGTGGTTATTTCCCAACCCTTCATCTAGAACCTCATCGGCCAGTTCAACAAGCTCAGCCGCTTTTTTTAGACACACTGATACATACTTTTTCCTTCCCTACATAGCCAATTTATGAATGTGTCATTTATTACTACAATCTTAAAAATACCTATTTCAGATAAGTACACAAAAATATTTTTTGTTTAGTTTGCTAATTATATAATATTAATCAAGTATACAAAACATAGCTACAATCTTTCATATAAGTATGCAATTAACTAACCAACTAGTATTACCATCCTACTAAAACCATTTACCACTTTTCCACAAATATGTGATACATTCCAGTATATATACACGACACACTTTCAAATCAAATATTTGCTACATTCCAGTATATATACAAAACCATATCAGTGTACACTTTACTAGGCTAAGTAGATGGCTCGCTGCATCAGTATTAAACCAAATACCAAAATGTTTGCATCCTAAACCTAACCAACTACTAATATCATGAACAGGTAACACAGTTATCATTCTTAGTCATACATCATTAACAAACCAACTACTAAAACGATTAAACACGCTACACTTTCGAACAAAATATGTGCTACATTCCAGTATATATACAACACCATATCAGTATGCACTTTACTATGCTAAGTCGATGGCTCGATGCATCAGTAGTAACCAAAATACCAAAACGTTTGCATCCTAAAACTAACCAACTACTAATATCATGAACAAGTAACACACCGTATCAGATTTGCAAACCAAAAACTATATAATATTAAACACCGTTATCATTCTTAGTCAAACATCATTAACAAAACAACTACTAAAACGATTAAACACGATACACTTTCAAGCCAAATATGTGGTACATTCCAGTATATATACGAAACCATTTAATTTTGTACCTCGTCATCTGTTGGTACACTCTCAACCCCATGATCCTGAAACATATCATCTTCACAGGACTCCTCCTCAAACTCTACAAAATCATACGGATTTACTTCATAAACACATCGTTGTATTGTAACTATTATAATAAATATATACATAGATAAAGATTAATTACCGTCCTTATCTGATTCTTCGCTTGCATCCGCACCACCCAAGTCATCATTCAAGAACATATCCGTTTCTAATTTGTAAAGTGTCTTTGAATTCCCGACCTTGATGGGTGTTATTGAATGCATATCTGAATCATCATAAAATTTTATATGTCAATAATATAACTCACATTCTAATTAGTTACACAAGAAATTTATGACTAGTACAGACAAGTGTCATACCAGTAACAGAATCACGGGACCATTATAATGCCGTTTCCTATTCCAAGATTTTTTTGTTTTTACCAGGCACTCAATGATATAAGTGCACCAATCTAACTTCAAGATGTCCGCTTCACTATTCAACAGATGTATGAATTTCAAGTTTAGTGTATTACTTTTATTCAACTCTCCCACAGTTGAAAAGAATAATACCAAAAAATTCACTTTAAACATCCAACCTCCATTCGTATCTTCCAACATAATCTTTGCAAGACTGGTAAGATAGTGTCTTTTGACACTCCTATCAAACTGGGCTTTCCATCTTCTTGCTAACGGGTTCCTAAAATCTGTACCATCTCGTGCATCTAAATGAATTTCGCCCTTTGGTACACCTAAGACATCCCTTACCACATCTCGACTTATTTCTATCCTCTTTCCATTTACATCTAAACTGCATGTTTCTTCATCAAATTTGTCTACCAACCAATACGCCAACCTAGTTGGTACATCCTTTATTTTATACTCGATTAGATTCCCAAACCCTATTTCTCGTAACGCTTGTTTTTGTCTTTTTGAAAGTTGTCTTATAACTTCAAACAAGTTTCTAGGCGGATTCCGTTGTTTAATCCTTTCTAAACGTGCTTTACATGTACCTATTTTCACGGTTGCATTTACATCATCTGTCACGCAACAAAAAAACCGGCCCGTTAACACAAGATAATTTTTATCCGACATCTGTTAATTGCTTCATTTAATTCATATAAAATAATTAGTTTCATAACCTGTACTATGTGCTTCTGCTTCTTTTTCCTTCCCTTTATCAGTTTCAACTACATTTTTCCCCTTATCATCTACATTTAGATAACGCTATGCATTAGTACAAAACCGCATATGCTATATATGAATCACTAACAAACCAAATAAGCAAGCAAATACTATACCTATCACTTCTTTCGCGTGTGCAATATCTTTTTTTCCCATATTCACAGTTCCTTTACTCATCTTTGATTTTTTCTTAGAAACAAAATCATCGTCCGTCGCCTCTCCAACCTCATTTGCTTCATTCATATATGTTGACACACAAACAAAAAAAGTTTCTTTGATACAGAATAAACTAACCGGAAAACCTCAATTAATCTTAGCATACAATAAAAAATCAAATTACCTCTAATATCTCCATTTTTAACATCATCTATTTTTCTCCTTCCTTCATCTGCTTCTATGGCCTTTCTTCCCTTACCCATTGCAAGTTTTCGCACACCCATAAACACTTTGATCTTACATTGTTTACCCACATATTAAAACTGAATTAAAACATTATTTACCTTTTCCATCTTTTTGATGTTTTCTCTTTTCAGCTAATTTCAACAATTTCCTCTTACGTGCTGCCTGCTCACCTGATTGTTCAAGTACTTGTAAATTAGATTACATACTAATTACTTACAAGCATTAACCACATTAAGAGAATACTTAAACAATCTTTCACCTTTTTCAACTTGTTTTCCCTTTCTTTTTTCAACAAGTGCCGCCAATTTCTTGCTAAGTTTTTTACGTTCATCTGCCACATTGATTAATTATTAGTTTGAATCCTTCTTACTTAACTACATATGACACTCATAATAACTTTTATCTAATCCAAATTATTTTTTACCTTTCCGAATTAGAGCTACATCATCATCCAGTTCATCATTTCCCCTGACTTTTTCCAACTTGTCTACTTTTATTCCAACATTATCTTCCAAATTATCCGTTATATGTTTTCCAACATTTACATTTTCTATTGCTTCATCCTTCACAGATCCTGATAACAAATACCATAAAAAGGCAAGCATTACAATAAAATTAAACACATATCGGCAATAATTATACACATTATCTAATACGTATTAACCACATACATAATCAATCTCACAAATAACGCAATAACACCTAATGAAACATATTCGTTTCCAACATTCGGCCCATAATAACATAACAAAGCTAGTCTACATTTTGCGCTAATCTTTATACAGTAATCAAATAATCTCATTTTTTTTATAATATTGATGCACATTCAACCATTTCATATTCCATTGACACATAACAACTTTTTTCAGTAACACATTTGTTCATAGAATAAATACTTTTAAGATTGCTACATACCTTCTCTTACATGCTCCCATTCTGGGCTAGTCAAATCTATAACTTCCTCCTTTTCATTCCCATGATTTAGAGGGGTTCTTAAATCTATAATTTCCACATCTCCACTCCCCTGAAATCGCCTTTTTCGATTAGACAATCTCCAACTTCGCCGGACTAACAATAAGACAACAAAAAACAACAATTGTTGTTATCAGACTACATTTACTTGATAAGAAAACCAAAACAAACACAATGCATCACTTACCATTCAACATCTTCTTGATTTCCGTTCTAGGATCAGCAATAAAAATTGACCTAGAATTGATACTTCACTTCCGTGAATGACAACCCTATATTTATATACACTTAAAGGGATAATGTATCACGGAACCTAATTAATTTGAATCAGCTGCAAATCCGGTGGAGGAAGAGAGAGTATCGCGGGGTAGAATGATTTTGGGGGAAAAAATTGATTTATTGATCTGGTTTTAAAAATTATATATCGTTTAATGTATTATTAAATTGGTACATAATGACCTTTATTTTGTTATTTATTACAACTATGCCACTCATCTCATTTAATTTGATCTTGCTACATAAGGCTTGATCCAACAGTTCATAATGGTTCCTATTGTTTTACATTAAGCTTGGTCACCACAAGAACGCCCTATATATATATATATATATATATATATATATATATATATATATATATATATATATATATATATATATATATATATATATATATATATATATATATATATATATATATATATATATATATATATATATATATATATATATATATACATATATATATATATATACATATATATACATACATATATATACATATATATATCTATACTATATAATAAAAACAGTTTTTAGTATCTCTTCATCAATTTTTCCTAATATAACTAAGCCTAATTTTGCGACACCTGTCTTTAAAAATTGTTTTCAAATTCCTGCTACTGAGTATTTAAAACACAATCTCATTCGCACGCCTTTAACTATATATGATGATGCCTTAATTTTGGCTTTGGCTACACGGATATTTGTTACGCATATTTGGAGAGTCCAAAAGCTTCGAGAGTACGAAACTATAATTCTGCTCGATAAGTTAGTAATGTTGATTTCAATCTATTTAATCGTTCACTATTCTATTGAATCTCAATTGATATGACATTTCTTTTCTCTTAGGTAAGATAATGTCATCATCCATTTCCTAATTTCTCCATTAATTTTTAGTTCAAGAATTATAATTTTTCTTTTAATCTTGAAGGTTTAATTCGTTGATCTTTCGTCTTCTTCATGTCCTATGAAACATGGAGGCAAGCATTGTTCATAAATTAGCTTTAATCCTGTAAGTGTTAGTTTATGTTAGTTTCTATAGTTTGATTTGTTTAAAATATCTTCCTGATATTACTTGACTATCTTTTTATAGGTTCTTCTTGATACCAATTTTCATCATCTGTTTCTTTCCATAATAAAAAAGTTGGTGACGCAGAATAAAAAGGTTAGCCTTGGTTCAATTTTTATTTGATTCCTTTATAATGAGTTTATTTTTGATTTCTTATGAATGATAAATGTTATGGTTAAAGTTGAACACCAATTGTATGATAAAATGTCTCACTAGAAAGAAACAATGACAACATTTCAAATCACAAACATTTATGCGAGTACTTGAAAAAATTTACATAATACACCACATGCTCAATAAAATGAATACTACAACGTATCCACCTATTTTCATGTAGTGAGGTGGGTTTGGAAGTGTTTATAAAGGCGGTTAGATTTAGGAATATAAATTGTTTTAAAAGTTGAGTTATGTCATGTGTTTATACTTTATAACATGGTTACAGTTATTTTGTTGTCGAGGTTTATCTTTGACATTGTCTTATTTTGTAAGTTGTCAATTTGTCATTCTCATTTTGACTGAAGTTGGCTTACTCTTTATAGTTTCAATTTTAGTACCGTAAGTTGATTCATGACCTCCTAATATTGTTTAGTAAAATTAACGTATTATTATTATTTCTTATTCTAGGTTCATGCACCAAAAAGAGGTGATATTGTTAGAAAGATTGGTGATGCTTTGAGAAGCAAGTTCGATTACCTTGGTCGACTTTTATCACTTGAAATAGGACAAATCCTTCCCGAATGAATAGGCGAAGTTCACGTATGTATTTACCTTTTTTTTCTATCATTAGTTAGTCACATAGGCCAATAAATTTTTGTATTTATTCAATGGCATACATCAATGTATTACATCTTTGGAATCGTGAGTAAGAAGCAATCTGTAAATATGAAAAACTAACAAGTCTTTATGAACCTAAATATATGACATGTAAAAGATGTGAGCCAATAGTATAGATACTCTGTGTTGGTCTTTACACATGTGCGATCATCCCATATATCAATGTATGAGCCTCATAATCTCATTCGTATGCCTTCTTCGTTTCCTACATGTATGCACTGTGTATGGCTTATTTGGTTCACTTTGTGTTTCGCTTATACATGGACCGCAAAAGCGGAGTATGAAGTTTTTTTCTTGACAGGAAGTTATTGACATGTGAAACTTTGTAGTGGTGCTAAGCCGACTATTGAATGGATCGGTTATACCTTCTGAATGTAAGCTTAGTTTTTACTCCTTTAATAGTATTGAAACTTTAGAAGTATAGAAAGATTACTATCTTCATTTTCTTTGTCGAATGGCGATGAGATTGTCGCAAAATGTGGCAATATGGACCCATTTTTGGGTCAGTTTTTTACGTATGTGCCTTTATCCATTGGGTCGTGGGTGAAATTTGAATTATTGGGCTGAAAATGAAACAATTTGAGCTGGTTAAATGGGCTGAAAATCAGCAAAGGGTATTCTAATATTTACACCTTACTAAGTCGGTTTATTAAAAAAAGTTTAACTTATTTTCAATAGTATTTTGTAATCATAGTTAACGCTATGATTATTCAGAAAATTAAGAAAAGAGGGACACAATAATATGTCAGACTAAGACAACCCGTTTCGACATGCTAAAACTTACAGTAGTCCTGGGATTTTGAGATGATATTTTAAGTTTCATTGTTGATCCTTAGTACTAATTTAAGTACGAAGTATGTAACTAGCTCGATTAGGCTATCACATATCCAAACACCCTCAAAGCTACTTATCTGCATATGGTATTACATGAATTTCAAGACAAAGTTTATTACAGCAGTTTCATTGATTAAGACAGTTAAACCATGCTAATATTCGGCATCTTAAGCGTTTATTGAGATCACAAAAGTTCTTGAAAGCCCAAGAAGCACCACCAGGAAGGTTACTTGGCCTCTAAATTCAAACTTGCATGATATGTTGTCCATCCATAATCTTGACCACAATTTACACAAGCTCAAGACAAAAATGGCCCCTGGGATATAGCCATCAGGTATTGTAATTTATGTTATGCGTGCGACAGATAAGATGTTTCAATGCATATAATGTAGATTGTTTATAAGATGTTTTAATAACTAATTTATTTAGTGGTGCGACAATGTAAATGGGTCATGTTTGTTATATTAGTAACTTTGATTAAACACTAATCATGATGTGTAGAAGCATGACGAAAAGTATTCCATCATATATGATGAATCCATGCCTTTGTGTCTTAGATACAGTTGGAAATAACGTTAAAGTATAATGTCATGAAGGGAGTCTTACTCCAGTTTGCCAGAAATTTCAGCAGCTACTTATCATAACTTTTTTAAACCATTTTCTTTAATGTTGTATTACCACTGGATATATTAATTTGAATTTTATGTTAGTTAGCTTATTAGACTTTCGTAGTTTCTATATAGTGATCTGCTTATGTTTAATATGATGGCAAAATTATGGATGGAAGATGCGAAAGGAAATTCGTGTTCACGAACGTACAAACATTGCACACGGGCTATAGGATGTCCAGTTCGATAACAAGTTCAAAAATAGGCTGACGAACAAACACTGCAAAGCTTGTGACTTTAAGTATCGTGAGTGTTTGTAGTTGCTTATCCATACATCGTAAGATCAAGGGCAGATACGCAAAGATTAGTAGAATAAAAAGAATGAATATTTAATCATTCTATAGGTGTTATTTGTTTAATCAATGAGCAGATGAAAGGCAGATAAGTAGGGGTTAGTGAGTGTCTATAGGTTGAGCGATTGTGTTATTTGCTTATTCGTGTTCAATACAAAGAAAAAATATTGAATCATCATCTTCGGGCATGTTGATCTCTTACCAAACTGTTTATAAGTATTCTTCTTTGATGTGTCTTTCTTATCAATGTCTGCATTACAGACTCAAACTATTATAGGCATTCAATACGAGCATAAATAATATTTGACTTCATGTGTTCAAGATAATAGTTGGGTATTTGCGCGTTGCGGCGACGTGTACTCGTGTAATTAAATATTTCGAAGACCAAATGCATTTATGGTATATGTTTTTGGTGAGAATAAGCACTTCTCTAACATAAATTGCAAAAAATTTAAAATAGCTAATTGGTCTATTGTATGTATACACGCATCATAGAAATTTGACTAAAGTTGTTTTTTCCCCTTTAAACTAAGTACATTATTATAATCTAACTCTTCTAGAGTGTAATCAAGGCGACTTTGAAAATACGAGACAATTGCTTACCGTAATGTAAAAAGTAAAGACCATATGATAGTCCTTATGGAAAAGTATGAGTAGTCGCCTCGTGCCTGGAATTAATATGGTATGATTATAGATAAACCCAAACAACCATATAGAGTTGCTTACTGTAAACTATTTATTTTAAAAATAAACAAACAAATAAACGAGTTTAGATAGTAATTCTAAATAAATCCAAGAAAATTATTTGAATTGATAATTGATGTTTATGTATTTGTACCAAAATTTATATTAAGTTTAAGAGTCAGGTTTGAACACAATTCTCTTTGTTTTTAAGGAGTAAGCAATTGAAACTTGTGGATCCAAATTTAAGTTATTTGTGTCATTATTAGACCGATTTGTGGAAGAGGTTGTTCCAAAAGTTTGTGTGAAAGGAGAAGAGGGAATCATTATCAAGATTGTTAGCAACAACAAGGGTTGTTGATCATCATCCTGAAAGGGTTTAAAAACTAAAGACTTGAATTGGAAAGTTATTGCTTATACTAATTTGGTTTTTTCTAACAACAAACTTCACAATGCAAGTCATTAATTATTTTAAAACGTTTTTAAATACCCGTGAATTTCACGGTCTTTTTAGCTAGTATATATATATATATGTATATATATATATAAGATTTCCATGTCATCATTGTATTTATGTGGCATTTTTTTTTTTTTAAATGACATGTATGCTTTTAATTAATATATGTATTTTTTTAATTAATTTTGTTTTTATAAAATTATTTACTTAAATATTCGAAATAATTATTTTAACTAAAAAATTAGGATTTTTTAGAAATTTTGCCAGCTGCAAGAATTGAACCTAGGGTGTTTGTATCATTAACAAGCATGATAACCACTAGACCAACATTTTTTTGATTATATCTTGCAAAACCAAATATATAAACCTACACAACTAATTATTGACCACTTTTATTAGTTTGAAAAGGAATGTATTTATCTAAAAAAGAAAATTATATAGCATATATCCATTCCTTAAATTATAAACTTTAACCTAATCCATATCATCATGTAAATTCACGTTTACAATCACAAACACACACAAAACCTCTTTGCTCATTCGTATTATGCAAAAAGGTATTTTTTTCTCTTTTAATTTAGACTGCAGCTCGGGTGAGTTGTACATGATTGTGTGGTTTTTTGTTATAGTAAAATTCATGTGAAATTCCTTACGAATTTGCATACGTGGTTGATGTTTGTTATAGGTTGATGTATGAAAGAGTAGTATATTCTATTATTAGCTTTTAACTTTTGAACTATAATGGTAATTTTTATTTTAACGTCTCACTGTTACTGTTATCATAGGTTTTGTGGGCGAGCTACATTCTGGTTGGAAACTTGTTCATGGCGATGTTTTCCGGCCACCTCGCAATTTGGTTCTGCTGTCTGCGGTTGTTGGAACAGGTGCCCAATTGGCACTATTGGTTCTTCTTGTCATCCTGTTCATGATTATTGGAATGCTTTATGTTGGGTACGTGTATAGGTCTTAATTAAGCTAAGTAAACTATTAATTGTGGGTAGGGTAGTTCAAAGACGTGGCTTTATGAACGGGTTGTGTATGCATAGCAACTTGTCAATGGGCATGTGGCAAGGGAATTTTACTAATCATGATTATCAAACCACCGATACCATATCGCAGCTAGAAATCTGTAAACATTGTGAGTGAGCTTAATTTGTTAAACTTTGGGGATAAATTCATTGTTTTTCAAGTCCCTATTATACCATCTAAATATCTCTAATAACTACAATTTATTAAAAGGGGACAGCCTGCATCTCTTTTTATAACCAGCTCAAGTGTTTAAATATTAAAATGGAAACATTTT
Organism: Chrysanthemum lavandulifolium; assembly: GCA_022545495.1. Taxonomy (NCBI): domain Eukaryota; kingdom Viridiplantae; phylum Streptophyta; class Magnoliopsida; order Asterales; family Asteraceae; genus Chrysanthemum; species Chrysanthemum lavandulifolium. Next base: position 292,760,222 of record CM040238.1, on the reverse strand, counting down.
ACAGGACATTAAATAAACAGACTGGTCATGCAACGTGGCCCCATTTTGGCCAGCTGTGAGGAAAATGGTGTTATCCTGGAAGGGTATCACTTCACTACTTCGTAGCGGTAATGCAAACTTCTATGTTATTATATGGACTCTGCTAAATATAGTTTTTCTCCCTAACACGGAGTTATTCGTGTTTAAAATTCATTAGGATGGAGTCGTGTTTAAATATAATTAATTACGATTTCTCGACACTGTATGATCCCCTCATTCGTGATAGACATATGGAGAAATTTTACTGGGCTCCAACCATAGAAGACCGTATTGGTTTATGTATTGGTATATTTAGAACTGGTGGTGTCTCGCCTGAGGAGGTTGCCAAGCTTGTCGACACTTTCCCTGGACAATCCATCGGTATACTTCTGCCAAATTTTGTATTTGCAGATAAAAATATTCTTGAATATGCTCTTTTTTCTGAATTTACAGCGTGTTTGGAGAATCTTATTTTAATGGATTATCTGTTGCATTCCTATCCAACACATTAGCATATTTTAGCATACACACAGTTTAGGCTAACAGTTTATTTATACATACATATAGTTTTCTAATAATTGCTTTACAACAGTTTTCCTCCGATTTCTTTCCAGATTTCTTTGGGGCATTGAGGGCTAGAGTGTATGATGATGAAGTGAGGAAGTGGATTGGCAAACTGGGGTTGAGGGCATTTGAAAGAGACTTGTGAACTCAGGGATGACCCACCAATATTCGAGCAACCCAAGATTACCATCGATAAGCTCTTGAGTACGAAACATGCTGGTTGAAGAACAAGAGAATGTCAAGAGAGTCCAGTTGGCCGAGACCTATTTGATTCAGATGAGACTAAGTAGCTACCGACCGCTCGACGCTGTTAACTTCAATTTTACACATTCGATTGTACTTTTGCTTCATGATATTTTTTTTATTTTTTTTAAATTTATTTATTTATTTATTTATTTATTTTTACTTTGGCGGGTCTGAATAGGTCGGGTGTATAACTCGCAACATACGTTGAGGGATCGTGGTGATTATACACAAGCAGCAGTTACAGGTACATGAATGTGCAATTTGAATATCCGTTGAATTAATGCCTCATCAACATTACTTATTTTTTATCTTTTAAACAAACTGTAGGTTTTCGGGCGCGTCATAATAAGTTAATGGTAATTATTACCACTATAGGTATGAGCAAAGAAGTAGACGCCACTTAGTTGACTTCACTTGAGAAGAATAAACGCAGGCGTGTGACTTTATAAGGCTGTTCTTCTCCTCATTAATATGAGTTTTCCCTTTCCTTTTAAACAGGAATTACATTTTTGATCACCTAATACAAACTTATTGGTAAGTGTCATCATTATAGGTATGAACGAACAACCAAAAGCGCTTTGTTCCACATCAAATGGCAACATCAACCGCACGCATGTAATTCAACCAGGTTGTTTAATTACTTATTTGTAATATAATTTAGAAAATGACTTATGATCACAGTTGATAAGTACTCTTTGCTTCTGCCTTTTATACTTAGTTACTTAACATACGGTTTTGTGTATTTGCCAAGCCCATCCGTTGGATGTAAATAGAACACCACAAAATGCAGCTCATAGTTCGCATGGTCCTAATCATTGCATACGATCAACAACTATAGGTAAGTAGATCCGCAATCCTTATCTCCATTGAAATAATACATTCTTTAGACATTTTCCGCCTAGGATATAAGTATTTTTGATTCATGAATTGAGAACACTCAAATCTTACTAACCGAATTCTCATGAAATAATCTTTGATCAATAGACAATATTTTTTAGATTAGGGGCAACACCTGTTGTGGAATTGATATTTGTTGCCGGAAAGGCTGTACATACTCTTACAATTCTCTTGATATGGCAGGTTTGTTGACTTTCATGAACTCTTTTATTATGTAAACAAGTTTCTATGATAGCCACCATATATAGTGCAGGGTTTTCAATAACCATAATGAAGGCAAAGCAAGTAATATTGCAACGCCAGGATGCTGCAACGTCACTATGCAAGCCTTGAATAAACTCACATTCTTTATTTTAATTTGGATGGGATCTTAGTCAATGTTAAATTTATTTTGTTAGTATGAGATAGTGGGACGGTGATGGTTATTTTTGTGTTATGATTCATTAATAAAAATGAAGCACAAACACATACACCTTAACATTAATTAGTATAGGCATGAATTTTAATATACAAGTTCATGAAATTGACATGTGAAGAGTAGTACAATAATCATCTGTCAAAAGTAGAGATACTTATCTCTGGATATGCAGGTGCAATTTGTTCGTATTCAAATGAGGGTACTGGAAAATGGCTGGACAACACAAAAGGTTTTTCACTTGATGAACTTTGTGGTCAATGGATGTAAGGTTGCTACTCATTTTTTCCAGTACCAAATGATTATGGTTCTCTGGTCAATATGATGCTTGTGCTATTTGTATACCTTTTCACAGTAAGGTCTGGTCAGTTTGGAATCTACTGGAAGATTTTCCACGCAAAACTAAAGTAAGTTCCTTCTCTCCTTCTCTATTGACTATACTTGTGATTGTGCTATTTTGACATCCATATAGTTATGGGGAAGTATATACCAATAAAAACAGGAAATACTTGAATGCGAGTGGGCTGGGGTGGGTTGGGGTAAGCCAACATATTTATTCAGTTTATTCTAATTTCATTAAAAACAATAATGGATCAAATATGATTCTAGATATTCTTTCATTAAAGGATTGTTGAATTTGCTTGAATTAATGTGATTTAAGAGTCAGGTAACTATTCGACCCGCTGGGATAATTTTAACCCAAATGAACATTTTCAAGTAAATGGGTTGACTTTACCACCTCTATAAGGACGCACTCGGACAGTCCGTTAAGGAATTTTATGCTAAAGTTTATCTCTTAGGTCCTAAAAAGTGCCACGGAACTTACTAATATTTCCATGACACCTACAGGTATTAGACATGATATTGTTGGATCTTCCTGGTCTTCTGTTTTTTTCAACGTACACATTACTTGTGCTATTCTGGGCAGATATTTACCATTAGGTATTTGGTTTTATGGATTTGAAAATGACACAGGTTTATATGTACTCATAGTTCATATCTGAATGGGTGAATGGTATTAGAAAATGTCTCTTATTGTTTGTGTCATGCAAATCTATTTTCTTAATTCCAGGCGAGAAGTCTTCAACTGAAAACTCATACATGCGTACTTCATTATGAATGGAATTGTATATCTCTTTCAGGTAAAGCGGTTATATGATTACGAAAACTATATTACCATTATTTATTCTTGCTCAAGGATGTTTTTAATTTTGGTTTTCAACTTCCAGTTTCGGCCAATTTTTATTGTAACAAGTAATTTTTTTTTCTTATATCTTTATAAACTATGTTGATTCTTACTAAAATTTCTTTTTGTTGTGTTCAACAGATGTCTGAATTAGAAGAGGTATTGCACCTTTTGATACGTTGTATGACGATTAATTGGTGATGTGTTTGTTGTTATCAGGTTGCGATGGTAGCTATAAATAAGCCTAGAAACATCAACTTCTATCGACTCATTGATTCGCTTATCGAAAATGACTGTTAGGAATCATGCTCCCGTTGAGATTGCCGTTGGTATTAAACGTTCGTCGACCCATTCCCAGGTTGCTAATCATTTGAATAATGTACTAGAAGCACATTAGATTGATCGAATTAGCTCAGCCACAAACATAATACAAATGTAAAAGGTCAAAATGACTACAAGAAAATACGAAAGTCCTGATATTTTTAAAGGTGCAATGACAACATCTTAATATAACGGACACCATGTAAATGATGTCTACTCTATGTGTTTTACCGTCTTCAAGTGACTCTTTGCGGTTTTTTTCAAAAGTCTTTGTTGCTCAATCCTTAAGAGAAATGGCTTTCTAAAGTTGCGACTATAACTCATTAAGTTAGTGATGAGTGTGTTTGTATACTAAGACATTAATATTGTTGGTTGTTCGAACAATGACATGATATCAAGCTTAAAAGAGTTTGTGAATTTGGTGCAAACCCGCCATATACAACACTTTGAAGCTTAGTCTTCCATGTATATATCCACCTATAGTTATTAAGGTTAATCAAAATTATTATTACATTACTAAAGTGCCTTATGTGAGCTATACTTATTGTTCTTTGCACATTACATTTAGGTTCGATTTCATTGTTTATAAACGCAAGTGGGTTGTGTGCGGGTTTGACATAGATATCCAATGGTTCAATTCGAGGGCCAAACAAGTATTTGAGCTTGTGTTGTAGACAAGCCATCTTAACCAGATCTTGATTGTCCTTACGCGACGGTGTTAATATCCGATTGTTAATAATCATAGATTGTGTGTCCAACTACTGTTTTGTTCTTTTGACACAAATATATTATGCCTTTCTTTTCTGACAGGGGTTATATATTTAACCCAAAACTTATGTTAAACCAATGTATGATGTATTGTTAGATTTAAAAACAAATGTAAGCATTAGTTGATATGGTTATGTTATATATGCTTTTAATTATATGATGTGTTGTTTATCATATACAATATGATGAATTGTTTATCATAACACTATATATTTGTTCTACTAAATCCTAAAAATAGAAACCACAAATCAAAGAACTTACCTGCTGTTACTCGTTTAATGGATTATGGTAACATCAAATATATATATATATATATCTTAACCCTTTCATTTAACTTAATTACTTTTTAGTATATATTTGATCCACAAAATCATAAAAATAAAAACCATTAAGTCATACTCACTCCATCGGACGGGTTTTGAAATTAGTATATATATATATATATATATATATATATATATATATATATATATATATATATATATATATATATATATATATATATATATATATATATATATATATATATATATATATATATGTAGCGCCAATGCAAAACCATTTTTGTATAACTTTACGTAATCCATATAAATCAACTGAGCCATTGGATGAGTTTGATCAAAGGTTAAGATTGAAAGTGCCAAAACCGAAATTAAACAAAAGATGAAGCCAAACCGAAAAAATAAATTTTTATTTGGAAAGCTAAAAGGGCAATTGAGGTATTTTGTATCCACTCCTAAAATAATGATAGAAACCGTTTTTAACCTTTAAAACACAGATGTATACTCTCTCATCTTTCTAACCTATAAAACATGTACTGCTTCCTTTTCTTTGCCGCCTCCACCACCATATAAATCTGTCGCCACCATCATATAAATCGGTAACTTAATTTCCACCACCATATAAATCCATCATGTAAAGGTTTGACACTTTATTTCTCCCATATCATGTTTTCTCGATCTACACAAGTTCATCATAAAAAAAAACCCATCATACTTCAGATCTACACAACCGCCACCCTTAATTTTGTTTTCCTTTCCAAGCGTGTTTCACCAGTTGTGATGAAGAACAATCACAGATGAACCATTACCAATCAACTTATCATCCTCGTCTTTTACCTATCCTCATCATCAGGTTCATTTTTTTCTTTTTTTTTTAATCTTTACTTTCATCTTTTTAATAATGTTTTTATGGTTGAAAGTACAGAGTATTATGTTTTTTTGGTGGGTTATGGGTTTGGTTCATTTTTTGGTTTTAAGGCTTAGATTTGTAACTTCCTCATCATCAGGTTATAGGTTTTGAGTAATGGGTTTCGCTTGTTTTTGGGTTTGATTTATTGTGTTTATGGTTGAAAACGTTGGGTTTTTTAGAAGGGATAGGATTCATCCACTTATGTTAGATTCAAGAGTGAAAAGTTATAGGTACCCACTCAATGATTTTCCATTAGTCCATGATAGCATCACATTTAATAAATTACGAAAGATGACATATAAGTATATAACCAAGTGTAGTCAACTGAGGCTAATCTGATCTAGAGGCACATGCACAAGTATTTTATATGAAATGTTAAAGATTACATTAGTTATAGTATACTGATGTGGCATGTGGTTTCATTTCAAGAAGGAAACCAAAAAAAGATGATTGAATATATAAATGTAGTTGCTCACAAATGTTATAATAATCATGTGTGTTCTTTTTAATGTGCAGCAAGATTAGGTGATCACAAAAAAGCAGCGTGCACATATGTTTTCGGAAGACGGGCACATATGTTTTAATGAACTTGACAAGAAATGAAGCGTGCACATATGTTTTCGAAAGACGGGCACATATGTTCTAATGAACTTGACGAGAAATGAAGCGTGCACATATGTTTTCGGAAGACGGGCACATATGTTCTAATGAACTTGACGAGAAAGTGAAGTGTGCCCATATGTTTTTGGAAGTCGTGCATATATGTTATCGAAGCGTGCACATATGTTTTTTATAACAAATTTTGTGTATTGTATTTATGTTTTTTCTTTGTTATAAATGTAGAGATTATATGAAATGTTAAAGATTACATTAGTTATAGTATACTGATGTGGCATGTGGTTTCATTTCAAGAAGGAAACCAAAAAAAGATGATTGAATATATAAATGTAGTTGCTCACAAATGTTATAATAATCATGTGTGTTCTTTTTAATGTGCAGCAAGATTAGGTGATCACAAAAAAGCAGCACATATTTCTGAAGACGGGCACATATGTTTTAATGAACTTGACGAAATGAAGCGCCACATATGTTTTCAAAGATCGCACATATGTTCTAATGAACTTGACGAAATGAAGCGCGCATTATATGTTTTCGAAGACGGGCACATATGTTCTAATGAACTTGACGAAAGTGAAGTGTGCCCATATGTTTTTGAAGTCGTGCATATATGTTATCGGTGCACATATGTTTTTATAACAAATTTTGTGTATTGTATTTATGTTTTTCTTTGTTATAAATGTAGAGATTACATGTATATGTTTATGATAAATTGTTAGAGGTTACATGTGTATTTTTATGTTTTTGGTCATAAATTTTGATAATCATGTACACTTGAAACATATATGTACTTACCATTTTAAGCAAATAAGTTTGACGTCTAAATGCAAGAAACACATGTAAATTTACTATATTAAGGAAAAAAAACATGTATGCACTTGATTTTTTTTAAAAACATATATGCACTTAATTTTTTTTTTGAAAACATGCATTGTAAAAATAAATAAATAAATAAATAACTCCGAAAATTAAGGGTTAAAATAACGCTTTTAATCAAAAAAATTCAAAAAAAAGTAAATATAAGTTTTTACTATTATACCCTTTTCAATTAAATAAAATATTTAATAATACTAAATTCTTATTGGTCTAAAAGTAGTTCGTAAAGTTCGTACAAAATAATTGGCTCGCATTGAACGCGACCAATATATATATATATATATATATATATATATATATATATATATATATATATATATATATATATATATATATATATATATATATATATATACATACATATATATATATATATATATATATATATATATAGAGTTAGATCAAATAAGTAAAATTAAAATAAGAATGATGAAGAATAAACCACAACCACTCATTTCGGATGACCACAAAAATAGATGATCTCCCTTAAATTTCTCCCTCCTATTTGAAATGTGGCTAGAAATCTTCTTATCCTTCTTATTTTAGTTTTTCTTCTTATCGATCTCTCTTATATATATATATATATATATATATATATATATATATATATATATATATATATATATATATATATATATATATATATATATATATATATATAGTGAAACTTATTTTCGTAACCCACTTTAAATGCGTAGAATCATGAGAACCACCTCTAAACCAATCCGAATGGTTGATTTTTTTAATCAAGGCGTCATGAGTTGTGTCATTAGCGTAACTAATTGAAAAATTGGGTCAAAATTTATAAACTTGAAAGGGTATGAATGGTATTTTGCTTTTAAAAGTTTTAGAAACCGTCAAAAGATATAATTGAATAAAAAAAAAAAAAAACACAAATATCTCTCCGCCTCTCTGGTTTTCAATCCGCAGTCACAAGTCTAACAATTCATTTAGAAGATCAAGTATTAATTTAATATCATTGAATAAGAATACTTTAATGGTGATATCAGGTTTGCACTTATTGTAATATTTCAATCATTTTTTAATATTTATTTCGAATAAGTGATTAAACAATCAAGTATTCATCAGATCTTGGTGTTTCTACCTTCTTTTTTTTTTTTTTTTTTTTTTCACCACGATGTGTAAATCGAATGTTTTTTTATATTTTGTTTCGATCTGAAGTAGGTGTTGATGGAAGTTCTTCATCTTTGTTGATTTTGGCGATTTCATTGATGTTGATGTCATCCCAGGTTTTATTTTTTTTAATTTTTTTTTTCGTATCAATTAAAAGTCAGTTTTTTTTATTTTTATATGAAACTTGTCTATAGTTTTTGGTTTTAACAACTGTTTTGGACCTACGAAAATGGATCTAAGAAAATGGATCTACGAAAAGGATAGGAAAATTCAATATTCATTCTATGAGACTCTTTTTTCATGAACAACATTCAAATTTACCGATTGCGTATTATGCTATGTAATTTTCCCTTACTAATTTGTTTGTGTTTTTTTTTAAAACAAAAAAAATTCAAACTCTCTGTAAATGTAGCTACTTTTATTATCCCTCTCTCTAGATCTAATGTAAGGATCGTGATTATACATTCGAAAAAATTCGGCATTGAATGAGGCCTATTTTGATCTTGTGTTTTGACATTTTGATCTAATACCGAATTTTGGAAGTTTGTTTTTTTATAAAGTTACTATGTTTTTTATGGTTTAATCTATATGGTAATTGTGGGTTGGTTCAAAATTGGATCTTTATAGCTTACAATTAGTCGTGGGTTTAATCTATATTGGTAGTTGTGGGTTTGATTAAAAAAAACATATATGTTTTGTGTTTGGATGGAAAAATACATATTTGTTTTGCGTCTAAAACATATATGTTTTGTGTTTTGGATTATACAACATATATGTTGGGTGTTTATGATTAAAAAACATGTTTGCGTCATTAGTTTAATATACACAAGATTGTGCATATGGGTTATGCTAGTTGTCATGATTAATTTTTGTTTCTTATTTGTTTGTGGTTTAATTATTTTCGTGCATGCATGTTTCAGATTGATTGATGAAGATGATGATATTATTTAAGACCGGGAAGTGAATGAACACGATTATACATGAAGATAATTTGCGACTTTTGAAGATACTCCGTATATGATTATTGCATGTGTTTTTGTACTTGTAATCAAGTGAAATGTAACATTTAAGTATATCATCAATCTTTTTTTCCTTTTTATAAAGATTTATGTTCTTATCAAAAAGAATAATGATCACGTGAAAATATTGGTAGGTTGATGGTGTTAGCTATAAAAAAACATGTATGCACTTTGACTAATTGAAAACATGTATGTGATTTGACTATTCGGGGAAAAAAACATGTGTGCACCTTTGCCTATTTGAAAAATAAAATAAAATAAAATAAACATGCATGCTCCTTGAGATTTCAAAAATTTAATGATTAGGTATAAAAAAACATGTATGCATAATGACTATTTGAAAACATGCTAGCACAAAAAAAAAAAAAAAAAAAAAAAAAGAAAAAAAATCCGAATTTTGAAACTTATTAAAACAGGAATTATAAAAAAACAAAAATAATATGAAAATGTCTTTTACTATTATACCCTTTTAAATTAAATAAAAACAAAATGCTATGGAGCATTAAATGATGTACATTGTATATTATTAGTTGTAAAAAGTTGGTTCTCTGACTTAAAGTAGGTTCGAAAATAGTGCCTATATATATATATATATATATATATATATATATATATATATATATATATATATATATATATATATATATATAGTGTTGTATTCTATACAAGACTATATTAAATACAAGATTTTACAGTACCATCCTTGACCAATCATAATTTAATAAATTCATTTCTATTTATTTAATTCATGTTATTATCCAAGGCTATTTATGGTAATTTACATTAGCATAAAATTCATCCATCTTTTAGGAAACCGATTTAAAGGATCAGTTATATCATATATCTCCTACCTACTCACACATCTCTTCTTCAAACCCTAGCCTCCATCAACAATCCTCTATATCCCTCTCATTTGTCATGCATATTTATATTTCGCTTTTACCAAATCTTAAATGGGCGTTTAATTTTAGTTGGAGCGGGGAAGGTTGTGTTTGGAAGAGAGACATACCAGTAGCAGATCATGAAGAAGTGAGTTAGATCCCCTTTTTAATATTCTTTTTACATAGTTTGTGATGATTTTTGTGATTGAATAATACTTTTCAATTAATCTCAAACTTACTGGTAGTAACATAAAATGGGTTATTAACTTTATGGTTAAATAATTCTTGTTAGATGGTTTATGATAATCTTTTCTCTTAGATTTGCTAATTTTTAGTTAAACAAATCATACAATTTGTTTTGGTTTGTATAAATTTACATCAGTGGTTAATGTTTCTTTTTCTATGTCCTTATTTTTATTTAAACTCTTGTTCATATATATGTTAGCGACTTTCGGTTTTACTTCTGGATTCGTGTTCGTATATATTGATTCACAAATGGGCCAAAAGAAAGTACGTGGTTGCGTGAGCATGTTATGGTTTCGTTTGTGGATTGGCTTTTTTTATTATGTAGTGTTGTGTCAATTTGTGTTCATGTGTAAGTATATTTTTTAGTTAAAGGGGGTGTTTGTTTAAGCTTATATAGCGGGCTTATGACTTATTTGGTTTTCGGCTTATATTTACACACTAATTATGCATAAAAATGGATAAATATGTTTTTCCAAATGCATATGACAAATATTTGTATTTGCAGCCTACGCTTCATGAACTAGGGAAGAAAAATCTTGACTTCTTGTAGTTTATCCTTGAAAATCAGACTGAATTCTTAAGAACTATAAACGAGCCTGTTGAAAGCCATGAGTGAGTCTAGTTATCACGACTTTCCATACTTTTAACTTTCATTAATTCAGCCTTGATTACATGTTTGATGCAATAATTGTTGTGATATTTAATGTGATTAAATATATAAATGGAGTTGCTCACAAATGTTATACGCAGTAATAATCATGTATGTTATTTTTAATGTGCAGAGCAGGTGCTTCCAAAAAATTGTTGGGTGCACGTATGTTTTTGGAAGATGGGCATGTATGTTCTAATGAATTTGACGAAAAAGCGCAACGTGCACATATGTTCTTTGAAGATTGCACACATGTTTTAGAATGACGTGCATACATGTTTTAATTATTTGATGAGATAGTGAAGCGTGCACGATGTTCTTAGAAAAGTGCACATATGTTTTTGAATGACATGCACATCTATATTAACAAAATACATTTTGTATTGATTGTATTTCATTTGATATCAAATTTTATGTATACTATTTACGTTTTTGGTTTCTAATAATTTAGAGGTTACATGTATATGTTTATGTTTTTGGTTATAAATTTCGAAGATTAAAGAATCTACACTAGAAACATATGTGTTATTACCATATTAAATAAAACAAGTTTGATGACTAAACAATTGTATGGAAGAAACATATGTAAATTTAAAATATTTAAAAAAACACATATGCACCTCATTTTTATGAAAACAGTACATCAAAAAATATATATAAAAAATCCAAAAATTTAGGAAACTAAAAAACGTTTTTTCAAAAAAAAAAAAAAAAAAAAAAAAAAAAAAAAAAAATGGTTTTTACTATCATACCCCTACGAATACATTTCCAGCCAAAAATAATTTGCATTATTTACATAAATGCCATTAGGTATTATTAACCATTGATCAAATGATCCAATGGTTTAGATTATTTTAAAATGGTAATCAGAAAGATCAGATCTAAGAATGGTCATCGCATATAACGCACCCCTATATATATATATATATATATATATAGATATGTGGCTATAATATATATATATATATATTATAGCCACATAATCTCTAGAATCTAGATAAGAGTTAAAAGGACCATAGATATATGCATATATTATAGCCACATAATACTCTAGAATCTAGATAAGAGTCGTTTGCTAAGGACATTGACTCGTGAAGTAAAAAACAATTCATATTAGTCTATCATACATTATGTCTTCAAGTCTTTGCATGACAAGGATGGATGTCAGTTATTGTTGACCTGGACTTTTCACAATAATAAATTAATTAGAGGCTATTTTCCTATATATAATAATGTTAAACCTTTGATTTACGGTTTGAAATGCCCTTCTTATAGATGCTATTATGGATTAATGGTCTCTACTTTAAAACAACAAACGTGATTTGCACAAATTTAGTTTTGATTTGTACATAACATTTTATGCTTTGTATATGTGTTACGTTGTGCTTATTCTCCTTTGTATCTTGTTATGCGTAAATAAAAAGTAACTATGCGCAAATCTAGAGTATATGGGTGTGCAGATTACCTCACACTAAACCAAACAAGTTTCAAGGTGAATTAGACTTAAACCGGGTAAAGTCCTTCATTTCTAGGAGTTTTGTGTGGCCACGGCAGGGATTGTTTGTACCTAGCTAGCTTGTTACATATGATATACTCATAAACTTATATGAGCTCATGGATGAAACATAGGGTATGTTTGGCGCGCAACTAGTAAGAGCTTATGGGGATAGCTTTTAGTAGAATCTTCTTTGGCCTCACAAGCTTATAGAAGCTTTTAAAATCCAAAAGCTATTAAAAAAGCTTCCTAGGAGGAGCTTCTAAAATAAGCTGAGCTTTTGGTTTGGCTAATTACATTAGTACCCTTAGCTTTAACTTTGTATTTTCGTATCTTTTGTCCTTCAATGTCTTTTTACACTCATAATCTCCAGCTACTCAACTACTTTACGAAACATATCTGAAAGAGTTGTTTGGGACTTCTTAGGGGTGCTTGGGGTTGATTAAGTGATGTTTAGATAGGTTTAAAAGCTGGGATAAAGTCGGTTCCACACAGTGGTTCAACCTCGCTCAAAAAACCGGTTTTTAAAACAATGCAAAAGGGTATAAAGATGATGACTTTTGACCATCATTGGTCAAACTTATTCTCACTTGTTAACATGATGACTTTTTTTGCCGTATAACCGTTTAATTATTTCTTTATTTGTAACCCATAACACACAAATGGTTCCGTGTTTATAAATATAATAACATTGATTGCATAAATACAAGAAGATTGATCTGATACATGTACTAAATCGCAGGGGCACATGATTTTGCTTAAACAAACAGTATCTAAACCATTGACTTCGTTTTGTCTTTGTTTAAGAGGGCTATGGTTTTTTAACCCGGGTTGAACCGGGAACAGGGCCGGATATGATTGTTGTCTGTTTGTTTATGAACCGGCTGTTCTTTTGTTGACGCGGGTCGACCCATTTTACTAAATCCAGCTGGGTCATACCTTTTGTCTTTTTTTAAGTATGGGACATATTTAAGTGTTTTTGGAGCTGATTAAGGGTTGTTTGGTTAGGTTTAAAAGCTTTTTGCAGTATTAGGAATTGAATTTCGATGTTCAAAAGCTACCATGATTTTGCATAAAATTGGTTCCACATAACGGTTCAACCGGCGACTTAGCCGGGTCGATTAAAAACCGGTTTTTAAAGGCGACTTAGCCAGGTCGATTAAAAACCAGTTTTTAAAATATTGCAAAAGGGTTTAAAGATGACTTTTGACCATCATTGGTCAAACTTACTACTCCCTTGCTAACTTTCTGTTTTTGTTTCTTGCGCTATAACAAGTTACTCATGACACGCAAATGGTTTCATGTTAACTTTGATTGCATAAATAAAAGAAGATTGATCTGATATATGTAATAAATTGCATAGACACATGAAAAATCATGATTTTGAACCTTTAATTCATCATTTTTTCTTGTATGTTTGGTACATAGCTAAATTCACAACCTTATAATTAGTGACCAATAACATGTAAGAGTCCAACTGATCAAAAGGGTTTTCGGATGAAAAATATTGAGTGGATTTATTGACAAATTTTATGTTGTAATGGTTTTTGTGACATTTGCCCGTTCTTTTATGTTGTCAAATTATATATAATTAAACAAAAATACTTTTGTTGATGTATTGGGAAATATTTTTGTTATAATATCATCTAGAGAATTGTGCGGGCATATTAGCTATGGGCAATAAAGCTTATAATTTGGTTGAACCTACTAGAGATCTTCGAAAAATCACATCTAGCATTCATGGTTAACTTTTTATTAATTATGGCCATATATTTTGTGAATCTTTGTATGATGTATGTATAATTATCAAGTTTATTTGTTGCTCAGGTGCACAATTAGAGAGTGATAGTATGCGCATATTAGATGCACTCAAGAGTGCGGGCTAGTTTCTAAATGAAAATCTTTTTATTTAAGTTGTAAGTCACAACAAGTTATAAGGCTCGATAAGCCAAACCAATTGAAACAAGCTTTTAAAAATTGTGTAGGACTTATAGTCAGCCAAAATTACTTAAATATCAAAATATAACGGATTAACAAGTAAAAGATTGATATATATGTGAATTTAATTTGACGTATGTTGATATGATTTTATAATATTAAGCTTCGACACCAACTAATTCGCCAAACAGCTTTACAAAAATACAAACTTCAACTTTCAACTTATAATATAACCTATAGTTACAACTCCGGTCTTAGCTCCTCCTCCAATTCATTTCGCCAAACATACTCATAGCCACATACGACCCTACACATCATTGACTTAAAGGACCATATATATATATATATATATATATATATATATATATATATATATATATATATATATATATAGGCTCCGGTTCCATTGAGAAGGTTTTATTTTGAGAAGATTGAGAAATCTTCGCTTGAGCAAATTGATTCATGTTTATTATTTGATTCACAAGTAAACATCATTTTATGGTGAATCGAATCTATAAATCACAAATTTGAATCACAAATCATTGTTAAAATTGAGTTATGATGATGATTCATTAAATATGTACGGAGGATTCAAGATTCTACATATATCGCAAAATCGAGAGACTTTTAACATTGATTCAAATTTTTTACACATTTTGAATTTAGTCACATTAAAATGAGTTTTACGCTTGAAAACATGAATCAAAGTTAAAAATCTATCGCTTTTGAAAACCTTCTCAATCTTCTCAAAATAAAACATTCTCAATCGATCCGATTCTATATATATATATATATATATATATATATATATATATATATATATATATATATATATATATATATATGCATATTACTCTAGATAAGAGTAAGGAGTAAGGACATTGAATATCAAGTAAAATGCACTTCATATTAGTCTATCACTTTTGTATACATTCTATGCATAACAACGATGGATAAAAGGACCTTATATATATGCATATTACGACCACATAATACTCTAGATAAGATTAATGAGTAAGGACAATGACTACGGAAGTAAAATGCACTTCATATTAGTCTATCACTTTTTGTATACGTTCTATCTTTCTGGTCTTTGCATAACAACGATGGATGTCTATTATTGTTTACCTTGACTTTTCATAATAATAGATAAATGAGAGGCTTTTTTTCCTATATTAATGTTAAATTTTGGATTGACAATTCGAAATGCCCTTCTTGTAGTTACTATTATGGATTAATGGTCTCAAGTTTGAAATAACAAACGTGATTTTCACAAACTTAGTTTTGATTTGTACATAACATTTTATGCTTTGTATATGTGTTACGTTCTACTTATTCTCCTTGTATCATGTTATGTGTAAATCTAAAGTAAATATGTGCAAATCTAAAGACTAAAATATATGTGTGTGCGGATCACCACACACTAAACTAAACAAGCTGGATGGCCGAGACCCCCTTAAATAACACATGACCGATAAAATTATAGAGTTATTCAAACTCAACTGCAAATATGTATAATTTATATATAATAACATGTATTAGTACACTACAAGGATAATGGGTTATAGTAATAACATGTCGTCGCTAAAGTATTTATTAAATAATTAATATACTTATTTGATAAATTAAAATTAATAAACGATCAAACTAAATAACTAATAAACACTTCTAGCGACAACACAAGTCTAAATAAAAAAGAAATGATAATTAAAAACTTTTAGTGACGACATATATCATCGCTAAAAGTGACGTGAATCATTTCCGGATCGGTAAGGCTGTTGCCCACATTTTTCCCAGATTTTCCGCCACCAAATACCATTTTAAAAATTTTTTTTTTTCAAAAACGTACTAATCCCATTTGAAAGTTCAAATTTCAAATAAAACATTGGTAGTCGTCACAATAGAAATACGCATAAGTTCAACAAAGAAAATAGTTCAAAGTTCACAATACATCCCTGCTCACTTACATCTTTTCCATCCTCTTCATCATCTAGAATCTCAAGGGGATCGAGCTGTGGAGGCATGGTAATATTAATTTTTGCGGCTTGTAACTCATTGAAGAAATGAGTGAATCGAAAATTTTCGCTGGGACAATTTTATGCATCTGACTTCAGGTATACATTCTTTATTGGGATTGAGCGCTTGAATAACTTGATGCATGCCTGGTAAGTTGGGTGGGAAAATGAAAAAATAGCTCTACAAGAGAAGTGATATACGACTTTATTTATGCTCAAACAGATTTGCATCAAACAGAACTAAAAAAATAAATTATAACATATAAAGAATTATCTGATTATGTACTTATTATACTTCTATAAGAATTTTAACATCAAAATGACGAGCTCGTTTTAGGCCTTTTTTCTACTTTCCCACCAGGATCTGTACAAAGCACATAGTTTCACAGCTGATCACACATTCTTTATCATTTTGATCAAAGCTTATATTGGAACTGATTTGAAAACAAAAATAGAATACTTGTAATTTGCAAAGCGATTAAAGTTGTACTACACAGTTAAAGTTTTCTCCAAAAGGGACATTAATTTCTCAAGTACAACAATCTTTGTGGAATAATATGACACCATCTAAAATTTAATTTCTGAGAATTGGAAATTAATTTATGAGAAAAGTGTAGCTCAAGTATAAATAGAGACATACGAGCCTTCACTGTAAAGAAAAAAACATGCAAAAGCAAAAAATGGCTTCTTCAAACTTCTTACTTTTTTCTCTAGCTCTACTACTCGTCGCTCTCTCATTTGCACCAAACATTACTTCTGCTTCTTTGGAGGAAGCAAATGCTCTTCTAAAATGGAAAGCAAGCCTTCAAATCCCAAACAACTCCCAAATTGTATCTTCTTGGACACCCCTCCCAACGAATACTAGTGCACCCGCTTCGTGCCCTTCCTGGTTTGGAATTGCTTGCAACACTGATGGGAACATTAACAGGTTGAACCTCTCCACATCTGAGTTAAAAGGTACGCTTCACCAGTTCCCGTTCTCTATTCTAGGCAACCTTACCCATTTTGAGCTTAGTGTAAACAGCTTCTTTGGTCCCATCCCATCAGAAATCAGACTCCTGTCCAAACTTGTCTATCTTGATTTTTCAACCAATCTGTTTTCTGGTGTAATTCCACCTACCATTGGCACTCTAAGCCAGTTAACTGTTTTGCATTTTTTCGAAAACAATTTAACCGGTTTAATCCCACAAGAATTAGGGAATATGAAGTCTTTGAATATCCTTTATGTGTACAAAAACCAACTCTCTGGACCCATTCCATTTGAATTAGGGAACATGAAGTCTCTAACTGAGTTAGATTTGAGCGAAAATCAACTCAGTGGTTCAATTCCCTCATCGTTGGGTGATTTGAAGTCTTTGAATATGCTTCATCTGTTCAAAAACCAACTCACTGAACCCATTCCAGTTGAATTAGGGAATATGAAGTCTATAACTGATTTACAATTGAGTTACAATCAACTCAGCGGTTCAATTCCTTCATCGATGGGTGACTTGAAGTCTTTGAATATCCTTTATTTGGGGGTAAATCAACTATCTGGGCCCATTCCTTTTGAATTAGGTAATATGAAGTCTCTCAATGATCTAGAATTGGGCGAAAATCAGCTCAATGGTTCAATCCCTTCATCGTTGGGTGATTTGGAGTCTTTGAATATCCTTTATCTGTACAAAAACCAACTCTCTGGACCCATTCCAGTTGAATTAGGGAACATGAAGTCTCTAACTGAGTTAGATTTGAGCGAAAATCAACTCATTGGTTCAATTCCTTCATCTATGGGTGATTTGAAGTCTTTAAATACCCTTCATCTGTTCAAAAACCAACTCACTGGACCCATTCCGTTTGAATTAGGGAATATGAAGTCTATAACTGATTTACGATTGAGTTACAATCAACTCAGCGGTTCAATTCCTTCATCGTTGGGTGACTTGAAGTCTTTGAATATCCTTTATTTGGGGGTAAATCAACTATCTGGGCCCATTCCTTTTGAATTAGGGAATATGAAGTCTCTCACTGATTTAGAATTGGGCGAAAATCAACTCTCTGGACCTATTCCAATTGAATTAGGGAAATTGAAGTCTCTCACTGATTTAGAATTGAGCGAAAATCAACTCAATGGGTCAATCCCTTCATCGTTGGGTGATTTGAAGTCTTTGAATATCCTTTATTTGTGGGGAAATCAACTCTCCGGTCCCATTCCAATTGAATTAGAGAATTTGAAGTCTCTCACTGAATTAGATTTGAGCGAAAATCAACTCAATGGTTCAATTCCTTCATCGTTGGGTGATTTGGAGTCTTTGAGTATCCTTTATCTGTTCAAAAATAAACTCTCTGGACCCATTCCAAATGAATTAGGGAATATGAAGTCTCTCACTGACTTATATTTGGAGCAAAATCAAGTATCTGGACCCATTCC
The DNA here is from genome assembly GCA_022545495.1 of Chrysanthemum lavandulifolium. NCBI lineage: Eukaryota > Viridiplantae > Streptophyta > Magnoliopsida > Asterales > Asteraceae > Chrysanthemum > Chrysanthemum lavandulifolium. Next base: position 292,741,335 of record CM040238.1, on the reverse strand, counting down.
TACTGAATTAGGGAATATGAAGTCTCTCACTAATTTATCTTTGAGCCAAAATCAACTTAACGGTTGTATTCCATTGTCGTTGGGTGAGTTGACGTCTTTGAAACGCCTTTATTTGTGGCAAAATCAACTCTCTGGACCCATTCCTTCTGAATTAGGGAATTTGAAGTATCTGACTGAATTGTCTTTGGGCGAAAATCAACTCAATGGTTCAATTCCTTCACCATTAAAAAACCTGAGAAGCCTTCAGGTTCTGTCTATCAGTGACAACAAGTTATCTGGTTCTATACCACAAGGAATCGGAAGTCTACAATTGTTTCAGCTATTTCTGGAGACAAATCAGTTGTCTGGCCAAATTCCAAAGGAGTTTGGGGAGATGAAAAATTTGTTAAATTTAGACTTGAGCAACAACGACCTTTCAGGTGCTATACCTCAAGAGCTTGGCTCACTGCATGACCTCCTTACACTTGACCTATCCAAAAATAGGTTAAATGGGTCATTGCAAAGATATATTGGTGATTGGGTACAAATCACTCACATATATCTTAATAATAACAAGCTCAGTGGAAAGATCCCATCGGAGGTCGGTAAATTAAGGCACCTCAATGTTCTTGATTTATCTCGGAATTCACTCACAAAAGAGATACCATCGGAAATTGGAAGTTTAGTAAGTCTGGACAGGATCAATCTTTCTCACAATAAGCTATCTGGTTCTATTCCTAATGGTTTCAGTAACTTGCCAAGAGGGATTCATATCGACCTATCTTACAATGAGCTCACAGGTCGAGTTCCTCCTTATGCTGTCTTTCTAAATGTGTCTGGAGAAGCATTACAAGGAAATGATGGTCTGTGTGGAAATGTTACAAGTTTGAAAGTTTGTGAAAGTCAAATAGTAATGAAAAAAAATAATCATTTTCATCATAAGCTCATCCTTGTAACCGTGATCCCAATTTTTGCGGCCCTTTCACTTGGTTTATTCATGTGTGGCCTCATTGCTTATCGACGTAGAAAGAGAACTTCTCCACATATACCATCAGGCGAAGAAGGTGGCAAATTTTTTGCAATAACAAGTTTTGATGGACAGGCGATGTATTATGAAATCATCAAGGCAACAAATGATTTTGATGATGCATTTTGTATAGGGATGGGAGGATATGGTACTGTGTATAAAGCTGAGTTACAACCCAACAATATAGTAGCTGTCAAGAAACTTCATTCATCCTCTGAGAATGACGATCAAGGCTTCCTAAATGAGGTACGAGCATTAACCAACATAAGGCACAGAAACATAGTTAAACTCTATGGATATTGCTTCCATGCTCGTCACTCATTTTTGATTTACGAATATCTTGAGAAGGGAAGTCTAAAATCACTCTTGAGTAGCGATATCACAGCAAAGGAAATGGATTGGCTGAAAAGGCTAAGAATTGTTAGGGCTGTAGCGAATGGTTTGGCTTATATGCACCATGATTGCACACCACCTATAATTCATAGAGACATTTCCGCAGCTAATATCCTTCTCGATTCTGATTATGAGGCGCATATCTCGGATTTCGGAACAGCGAAGCTTCTAAAGCTTGATTCATCCAATTGGACTGCGGTTGTAGGCACCTATGGCTATATTGCACCAGGTACTACCTTATATTTTATAATTTATATATACTACACGTACTAATTCTCAAGTATTAGATTTCTCTTAATCATGATCTGATATAACATTTTTTTTATTCTCATGTTTCCTTCCATGTAGAGCTTGCTTATACGATGGTGGTGACAGAGAAATGCGATGTGTATAGTTTTGGAGTTGTTGCACTAGAAGTGATTATGGGAAAGCATCCTGGAGAACTTATATCATCTCTACCAACATTGTCTACTGATGATCTATTGCTAGCCAATGTAGGAGATAGTCGGATTCCACCACCATCATCTCTAGTTGAGACACTAGCTCATTCAATTTTGAATGTCTCACGGGCATGTTTGAACTACAACCCGCAGGAAAGGCCAACAATGCGCCAAGTCACAGATTTATTGTCAGTTGATGATCGAGTTTGTATGATGTCTAGTCATAAGTCATAAAGTTAAAGAAACTTTTTATGTTTTTTTTCTTCTCCTGAATTATCATGTAGATCGTTATTAAATAAGAAAATATTTTATATCAATGAAGATTGCTACCTTCCTATACTAGTAATATAGTTACGTGTATATCAGTTAAAAAATTACCAATTAATGGGAAATTTGTATATCAATTAGAGTTTATTCTTACTCATATCAAGACGTCAGATCACCCAACGATGGAAGTATGTTAATTTGTCAAAAAAGATGGCATAAACCAGAGAAGAAAGTTAGCTAACGGAAATTTGTCAAAAAAAATGACCTAAGGTACAGTGTAACTAATGTGCTGTGATTTTCAGATAGGGAAAAAGGTGAATAAGGTAGCAATAAGGCTTGTACAACTGGAATGCTGACTATAATTTCACAGTTCAAGACCTACAATTGGATGATTTAGTTGAAGTTGGCCATCCAAAAAACGCACAACTATTCATAGGGTATCTAATTTATCCTTGTGCTTAATTAGTGAAAACGATAGAGGTGGGAACATGGGCAGGACAATTGGGTTTAGTAACGGGTCAAAACGTTTATCTTCTTGGTACAGGTCCAATTTGTTTGCCAGAAACACCTTTGGTCCAGAATTAATTAAATCTTATTAGAAATAATCAGTGTGACACGTATGATAACAAATACATACTATTCTCAACCAATGTAATTGAATAAATTGTACACTATGTGAAACCTTCAACTCCTTTTGATCTGCTTTCTTTAGGCTAAGCACAATAAAGGGTTCGACCACTCGATCGACTTCGGTCGGTCTCGGTCGTCCTTGTTGTGGGATGTCGGTCGGCGAAGGGTATTTGGACGAACAGGAGGGTCAGCTGCTTGACCGTTTGGTAATCCACAAACAAACAAAAAACTTTTAAATGTTGGCCATATTAAAGCAAAGAAGGAAAACTTTTAAACAAACATTTGCCCGGTGAAAGCAACAAACTCCACCAACCTCAGGCGCCGTAACCACTTGGTCTATTCTTTCTCTGTTGTTTTCCTTGTGTTTATGAGTAGTTGTGGAAACATTTTTTTGCAGGTGGCCATGGTGGCTGGTAAAATATTACAACGAAGGTGTACTGGATAGCCTTAGAAACCTTGTGGTTTGGTTTGTAAGTTTGGGAAGACAAGTTGGAAGTGAGTTGCAAGTTGCATACCATGTTTTTGTAAGTGGTCAACAATAATATTGCATGCTAAATGAATTGATCCTATTTATATTACAATATTATTTGTTTGAGAAGAGTTATTTTACATAACAAACTTTTCTCACATACGAGCGACTCATCTCCACCATCCATCTAAAAAGAAATCAATTGACTTAGATTAAAAGTTTAAGATACTTTTTATGTTTTTTTTTCTTGTTCTGAATTATGTTGTAGATTGATATTAAATAAGGAAATAATTTATATCCATAAAGATTGCTACCTTTCTAAAATAATACAGTTACGTATATTATGGATATTTTTGGTAATTTATTTATATTAGTCAAATAATAAACAGTGCGAAACTTGTATATCAGTCAGGATTTAGAGTAAATTAGATGGATGGTCCTTTTGGTTTGCGTTGACTTTCATGTTTAATCCTTTGACCAAACGAACCTTAAGTCATACCATGTGGGTTCCATGCTAGGACATTTTGGTCTGTTACTTTCCTTTGATCTAGAAACACACAGTCAAGTCTCATTCTTGATTTCTCACATTTAAAAACAACATCCAAACCACAAATCAATTTGCCCGCTTAACTACCACCTAGATGTAAATCCCAAAGTTTATTAATGAAAAGAAAAATTAGCCAAAAAAAAAAAAAAAAAAAAATTTGTTATTACAATGAATTAATGAAGAAATACATTCAAAAAACTCATAGTCAATTTAATTTCACAACAAGGCAACCATGATTAAACAAGAAATTCATAATCAAAATTCATCATGCGTGATTAAACGCCCATATAGCAACCAGGTTTGTGAATTCGTCATTTTCAGGCATTCCAAGCTTTATGAATACCTTTAAAACCTGTAAGGGAGAATTGCACATTATCTTCTAAAGCAAAACGTCAAAGGTAGGTATTTCATATCAGATCTTATATAATGCTACGGTTTAATGGTTTTTATGGGCTAATAAACAAATTGTAACCTAAATTATAGATCGTATCAAAGTTTGTTAGCTTTTTATGCAAGTGGCCCCAATCCTAAATACAGACTACCATATACATCTACCTTAATCCGTGGATCTGCGTGTGGCCTTATAGAACTAATATTTGCTGCTATTCTGTCTTGTCTCTTGGTATCGAGTTTAACAGGTTGGTGTCGCTCGTTGGAGCTTTTGCCTTCATCACATTGTTCAAAATGAAGAAAACCAAAATTCAATTACAGGTGTATAGCATAAATGTTATATGACAGGTTTAAGTAAGCTCAGGCTAGAATCATTCAATTATCATAAAATTGTATAGGTTTGCAACAATAACTACTAAAAACTAATTGATCTCTGTATTTGAGCAAAACAATTAATTGTCTGGGCACCATAAAAAAAGATGACAGAAGAGACACTTATATTACTTTTGGGTTAGCGTATTGAATTAGTAAACTGTTAAGTATACATAACACCATTTTGAGACAGCACGAAGAATATATTGGTCATTCATAGAGCTAACCATGATCATATACTCTATTACCAGTAATAGGTTTGTCTTGGAGATATATAATACAATTGGGGATAAAAAATAGTCATTAACCAGGCTATTTTATTTCTGCAGTGAAGTTGACTAAAAGTGAGAAAACTTACCTCATCAATTCTGACATTGTAAATGTGTATGGTCGAATCTTTCATCCCTATGGTGGCTGAAGGCAGCAGTGGCATAAAAGTTGTCATGACGTGAAGTTTCACGATATATATCAACTATTTGCCACACATAGATAAAAATATAGAATGTATTTTTTAGATACCTTGAAAGTCATGATGTTGAAAAGGGACACTTTGCCACTAGAGGGAGACATAACATAAGAATGATTCTTTGACAAAGCAATGCATGCAGCAAACTCTTTAGCAGGTTTACTCTCATTTACATCGTTAGACATGAGGGCCCCATACAAAAAACTAGTTGAATTCTCCACATTTTAAAAGCTAATTGGCCACAGTTAAGAATGTGTAAAATTATTGATTCCACACTTTCTCATGTGCGGTAATAATGGGTGTGACAAATTTTTCTACATCTATAAGTGTGGAGATATTATCCAAATTACTATAGTTAAAAGTGTGGAAATTTTTTTTGAATGTCCACATCTAAAAGTGTGGCAAAATTGCAAAAAATCTTTATAATAAAAAGTGTGGAAACATTTGCTACACATATAAGTGTAGCTTTATTGTAATTGTGCACACATATATGTGGATTAATTTTTAAAATATTCGTGACACATATTAGTGTAGCAAAATTATTATCTATATAAAAAAATGTCCACACTTGAGCATACCGTAGCAAAATAAGTGTGAAAAATAAAGAAATTTTTTGTAGTGCCTAGGTTGCCATAGTTGTGGGATGACTGATGCAGTTGACTGACAACACATACAGTTACCCACCAGACTTTAAAAAATGCAGTTTACTTCAACGACATACAAACAAACAAAAAGTTCTCAACTACTAAGAAATAAGAATCACAAAACTCACTTCATAAAAACACATAACCCACTTGAAAAGAATATAAATTCATCAAACAACAAAACCCACTTCAAAAATCAATAAAAAGGAACAAAGCCCATCTATCAATTCATCAAAATACAAGGCAATAAAACCTAACTATATCCATTCCACTCTAGCAACATCACCACCACACTATGCCAGCCTCATAACCTTTCGTTTTTAAAAGTCTAGGACCTGTAGTTTTGTTGGAAAGCGTGGGTTTGGTATTGAATTTCTTATGTATTAGAGTTGTTTGGACATGCATGTCTAAGTCACTGGCGGAGCCAACACGAAAACTAAGGTGGTTCTCTTAGTAAGTCAAAGTGAAATTTTTATAGAAGTAACAACTAATAAAGTGAAATAGATTTCAAGTTACAAGTTTAAAATAAGGCTTCACTACAAAAAATAGTGCTACTCTTCACACTTATTTTGCTACGGTATGATAAACTGTGGACTTTTTTTTATATGGATAATAATTTTGCTACATTTATATGTGTAACAAATATTTAAAAAAATAATCCACATATATAAGTGTGTACAATTACAATAATGCTACACTTATATATGTCACAAACGTTTCCACACTTTTTGTTATAAACATTTTTTGCAATTTTGCCACACTTTTAGGTGTGGACATTCAAAAAATATTTTCACACTTTTAACCATAGAAATTTGAGTAATATCTCCACACTTATATGTGTAGAAAATTTTGTCACACCCATTATTACCACACTTGAGAAAGTGTGGAACCAATAATTTTACACATTTTTAAGTGCGGCAATTTGGCATTTAAAATGTGAAGAATTCAACTAGTTTTTTGTAGTGCTTATAATGTACAAAATGAAACAAATAAAAAATATAGCCTACAAAATACAAAGAAACGAAAATATAAAAAGATACCAATTTCAAAAAATAGTGGTTGCAAATTAAAAAAGAAGAGCAAGAAAGTCCATATTATTAGAAGTGAGTTGTATTTCTTTATGCAATCGATCGTATTCGAGATGAATCAATGATCTTGCTATATTATTTTAGTAAACATAAAGTAGTTAAAGTCAGATTTCTAGTAACCAAACTATTTAAAATAACAGAAAAGAAATGAAAAGATGAAAAGTCACCATAGGGCACAAGAGTCAAAGTATGGTAATCCGTCTCTTTCTTATCTTTTTTTTTTTTTTTTTTTTTTTTATTTTATCTTATTTTTTCCGGAAAGAAAAATATGGTAATCCACTATACCAGGTCAAACAACATGTCATTTCTAAACGGTTAACTTATTTGCATGGGTCCAATTGGCTTGCCAGAAACACCTATGGTACAAAATTTCATTAAATCTTATTAGATATAATCAGTGTGACACGTATTGTACACTATGTGAAACATTCAACCCCTTTTGACCCCTTTTTTTTAGCTTTATTTTACTTGTTTGATCGTCAGCACAAAATATATAAACTATACTATGCTAATTCACTCTAAAAGACCTAGTCTGAGATGAAACATATCCCACATTGACTCATTCACACTTAAATGGGTAAGAATTTCCACGGCTATAAACTATATGAAATAAAAATGTATTTTAACATAAACTTGTGACCACTTGTTTTGTATTTAGTGATGAAAAAATTGCTATCACTCTAAATGGATTTTCTTTTGTTAGATTGTTTCTTCTCCGATCTATGCCATCTTTTTTGACAAATTAACAAATTAAAAAAATGCCAAATAATCAATTTTAACGTTATATGACAGTTATATTTGGTGAAAATAGCAGTTCACAATTTTGTTTTATAAAAGTGTGCGGTAAGTTAGTTGCAATGAAATTTTAGTGTGTAAGAAAAGATGTTAAAAGTTAAACCTGAGAAAAAGTTTGTAAAGAATGCTCAATTGAAAAGTGAAACTTGTAATTCTTGGTTGCTAAAAAATACCAAAACAACAAGTAAATATTTCAAGAAAGATTTACACGGGTAAATTCGTCTAGCCTATGTCGAACAAGAAACCCTAAGTCGACACTTTCTCTCTGGCGACTAAAAAGAAAAAAAATATATACCCACTAAATCGCAAACATCGATCTATTCAGCTCTATTCTCTTAATCTTTGCTCTAATCATATTCTTATGCAATTACTTATGTGGTTTGCTTAATTGTTTTGATTTGTGTGATCGCTAGGAGTTAGGGTTCTAAACAATCGCTTTTGTTAGGGTTTCGTTTTTTTTTCTGGTATTTATTCTTTCACTTGGTATTATATACAAGATTAATTGATTGTGTGTATCATCTTAACATGGAGCCTCGTTAGTTTTTGTGGGATTAGCGCTTAAACCCTAACATTCCGTTAGGGTTTTCTTTATTTTGTTCGCTTTATGGTGTCATTGGTTTTGTCATTTACGTGGGTTTGTGTGATTGTGCGTGGGGTTTCGTGTTATGGAGAAAGGGTTTTCAACAAGGAATGTTCGTCAAGAAAGTTAACTTCCGCTCATTGGTGAATGAGAATCGAATTGATAATCATGATACGGTTCTTCCAAGGTGCTATGGAGGTGTGTTTAACCGCTATGATAATACTCTTGTTGGCTTCTTTGTCGGCAAGAATATTGCATTCGCTGGTCCACAATTATGTCACCAATACATGGGGTAAGTTTGGATTAAAGAAACTTATGAAGAATGATGATGGTGTGTTTCTCCAATTTGATTCTAAAGAGGGTGTTGAGAATGTTCTTCAACGAGGACCTTGACAATTCGTAATTCTCCTATCATTCTCACTAAATGGACTCGACGTGCTATTGTCCAAAAGTGAGGTTACCAAAGTGCCGTGTGGATTAAATTACATAATGTGCGTTACTTGCATATTCGAAGACGGGTTGAGCCTTATTGCTACTCGGTGGGTAAGCCGATCATGTTAGATGCATTCACTAGCTCCATGTGCGCTGACTCATGGGGTCGAATTAGTTTTGTGCGTGCTCTTGTTGAGTTATCATCGGAAGCTGATCTTAAACATGTGGTAACTATGGCGAACCCTAAGAAGGATGATAGTGGTTTTACTACGGCTAGTATCAAGGTTGAATATGAATGGAAACCTCCACATTGCTTGGAATGTAAAGTGTTTGGGCATGATAATGCTTGTTGTCCTAAGTCTCCTAAGGAGCATCATGCTGATGCTCACACCTCGACCTTGGATGTGAATGATGATGGGTTTAAGATGGTGCAGAATCGGAAAGCCAAACCCCAAGGTCCGAAGTTGTCTAGCGGTATTAATATGGGTAAGGGTCCTAAATTTACTCCTAGGAAGCAGGTTTATGCCCCAAAGAAGAAGACACCGGATGTTGCTAGTGTTAATGCTACAGGTACTCCTGTTACTACTTCTAACTCTTTTGGGACACTTGAGGTGCATGAGGACACGGGCATTCAAAGTCCTGTGGTTGATTCTACTACTGATGAGGCAAAGATTGGGAATTCTACTGGTTGTACTAAGGAAACAGGTATGGATGGCTCTCGGGGGCAGGAATCTCGTGTTGATACAGATGTGGATACTGGTCGTACAATGGAGGTTAATGAGGATGAGTTGATTAACACTGGTTCTACATCACATGTATCGCTTATGGGAACAATGGATGTTGGTTCTACTCCCATAGTTGAGAAAATTGGTAAGCTTGAAAACTACTTATTGATAGGAAAGCTACTCTTGTGGATGATGATGGTCAACCTATTCCGCCTACCTCTTCTACTAAGAGAGCTAACCCTTTTCTAAAGTGGAGAGATTGAGGTGTCGATTCAAGATGAGGTTGTTGCTAACCCATTTGATGAGTCTCGCTAATATATTTGGTGGTGGCCAAGAGTTTGAAGATGAGTATGATGAATATGACTTGATGACTATGCTAAACAGTTCGTGATCTTCCCGGAATTTGATGCCTTTAATGCCATGTATGGCACAAAGTTTCAAGGTCCTAGGAAATAATCTTATTTCGTTGTGTCATATGTTATCATTTGAGTAGTGGTTTGTTTTCTTGTTTAGAAAATTGGAAGTATCTTGTTATGTAAGCTCTATGCCTATGTAACGGGCTGATATATGGGATTTCACTTATATACATTGTACTTAAACATTTATTTGGTTAATATATTTACCAGGGTGCAGGATTACTCCCCTTTACCCAAAAAGAAAGATTTACACGGGTAAATCATCGAAATCTGTTTTAAATTTGTCATCTACATATGCTATCACTTGAATATGAAATGTCAATTGGTGATGTCATAAACAGATATATAGTTCTTGCTTTTCTTCCAGCCATAACATAAATTCAAAAACTTGCTTTTGCCGATACATCTTTATTGGAAACATGAAAAGTTCTTATCATTGAATAAATTGAATATTCTCTCCTGTCCGTATGCTTTTCGATCAATTCCTTATTCACAATCTCTCATTTCATCAAACTTAATACCTGGCCTTGAGATGGTAATATGCGATTTCGATTTTCATCATCACTTATCTACCTAAGGTTAGAAACCATTTTTTCTTTTAGTGAATATATTCAATCAAACTTGAAATTTGTTTGTCTTTTTTTTTTTTTTTTTTTTTTTTTTTGGTTTATTCCTTTTGCAGATAATGATATTTGGTTGTCGAGTACCAACCCATGAAATCGAGATATCATATATGAAATTTATTTGTTCTCCATGCATGTTGCGTTTTTAATCTATAAGGTACTTGTAGGTTGTTGACACAAATTGTTTAAAGAAGACAGTTACATGCATAGGCTTTTGTAGTATATTTGCTTCTTTTCTTTGCTACTTGAATTTCCTATGTAGATTGAGCATACATATAAAGGGTTGGCATGTTCTATATTTTTCAGTTCTTTTAGAGTTTTTTTGGCACAAGGTATCATTCATAGTTTTTGAAATTTAATTTTGGTAACATTTAAAATTTTATGCTCCAATTAGAAGAAAGTACTCATATACCATATTGTCAATACAGTTTGGATTATGTGGTAGGTATGGGGAGGTCATCGCTGATTAGCAATTAAAAAAAATATAGAAAAAAAAAATGCCCGTATTATTGACGATTTAAAGTGTTATGCTCCAATTAGAAAAAGTACTCATATATCATATTGTCAATACAATTTCGATTAGCAATAAAAAAAGAACATGCCCGTATTGTTTACAGGTAAGTTGGTGAGGTGGTCGTCGATAAAAATTACAAAATGGTTGATCTTATGTTAATTTTGTATATTTTTTCTTCTTTTGGCTGATCATTGTCTTTTGGAGTTGCTTGTGCATGCTTTCTTATATATTTTTTTATTGGCGTATTTTTTATCTGGAATAATATGACACCACCTAAAATTTAATTTATGAGAGACCAAGTATAAATAAAGGCACGGAAACCTTCACTTCATAGAAAAAAAACATGCAAAAGCAAGCAATCACTTCTTCAAAGTTCTTACAATTATTTCTAGCTCTACTACTCGTTACTCTCTCATTTGTAGCAAACTTTACTTCTGCTTCTTTGGAGGAAGCAAATGCTCTTCTAAAATGGAAAGCAAGCCTTAAAATCACAAACAACTCCCAAGTTTTATCTTCTTGGACACCCTTCCAACGAATACTAGTGCACCCGCCTGCCGCTTCTTGGTTTGGAATTGCTTGCAACGCTGATGGGAACATTAATATGTTGAACCTCTCGAAGTCTGAGTTAAAAGGTACGCTTCACCGGTTCCGCTCATTATACTAGGCAATCTTACATTTTGAGCTTAGTGTAACAGCTTTGGTCCCGTCCCACCAGAAATCGGACTCTGTCAAAACTTGTCTATCTTAATCTTTCAACCAATCAGTTTTCTGGTGTAATTCCACCTACCATTGGTAAACTAAGCCAGTTAACCGATTTTGCAACTTTTCGGAAACAATTTTACTGGTTCAATCCCTTCATCGTTGGGTGACTTGACGTCTTTGAATATCCTTTATCTGCACACAAATCAACTCTCTGGACCCATTCCAATTGAATTAGGGAATTTGAAGTCTCTAATTGATTTACAATTGGGTAAAAATCAACTCAAAGGTTCAATCCCTTCATCATTGGGTGACTTAACGTCTTTGAATATCCTTTATTTGTGGGGAAATCAACTCTCTGGACCCATTCCAATTGAATTAGGGAATTTGAAGTCTCTCACTGAATTAGATTTGAACGAAAATCAACTCAATGGTTCAATTCCTTCATCGTTGGGTGATTTGAAGTCTTTGAATATCCTTTATTTGTACAAAAACAAACTCTCTGGACCCATTCCAGTTGAATTAGGGAATTTGAAGTCTATCACTATATTAGATTTGAGCGAAAATAACCTCAATGGTTCAATCCCTTCATCATTGGGTGACTTGAAGTCTTTGAATATCCTTTATTTGTGGGGAAATCAACTCTCTGGACCCATTCCAATTGAATTAGTGAATTTGAAGTCTCTAATTGATTTACAATTGGGTAAAAATCAACTCAAAGGTTCAATCCCTTCATCATTGGGTGACTTAACGCCTTTGAATATCCTTTATTTGTGTATGAAATCAACTCTCGGACCCATTCCAATTGAATTAGGAATTTGAAGTCTCTCATCGAATTAGCTTTGAACGAAAATCAACTCAATGGTTCAATTCCTTCATCGTTGGGTGATTTGAAGTCTTTGAATATCCTTTATTTGTACAAAAACAAACTCTCTGGACCCATTCCAGTTGAATTAGGGAATTTGAAGTCTATCACTATATTAGATTTGAGCGAAAATAACCTCAATGGTTCAATCCCTTCATCGTTGGGTGATTTGAAGTCTTTGACTATCCTTTATTTGTTCAAAAATCAACTCTCCGGACCCATTCCAATTGAATTAGGGAATTTGAAGTCTCTAACTAACTTAGATTTGAGCGAAAATCAACTAACTGGACCGATTCCAATTGAATTAGGGAATATGAAGTTTCTCACTAAATTAGCTTTAGGCAAAAATCAACTCAATGGTTCAATCCCTTCATCGTTGGGTGATTTGAAGTCTTTGAAACTCCTTTATTTGTCCATAAACAAACTCTCTGGACCCATTCCTATTGAATTAGGGAATATGAAGTCTCTCACTGAATTATATTTGAGTGAAAATCAACTCAATGGTTCAATTCCTTCATCATTAAAAAACCTGAGAAGCCTTCAGATTCTGCATCTTCGTGTGAACAAGTTATCCAGTCATATACCACAAGGAATTGGAAGTCTACAATTGTTTAACCTACAGCTGGGTACCAATCAGTTGTCTGGCCAACTGCCTGATGATTTGTGCCAAGGGGGAAAGCTTCAAAATCTATCTGTAAGTGAAAATCAACTCTCTGGTCCTATACCAAGAGGGCTATGGAATTGCTCCAACTTAATAAGAGTAAGCTTTCAATTTAATAAATTTCATGGAGATATAGCAAATAGTTTTGGTGTCTACCCAAGCTTATATTCCTTTGATGTCAGTCATAATAAATTTCATGGGCAACTATCTCAAAACTGGGGTAAATGCAAAAAATTGACTAGATTAAAGATGGAATATAACAACATCAGCGGTAGCATACCACCGGAGTTTGGGAATTCAATTCATGTGCTTGATCTTTCGTCTAACCATTTGGTTGGTCAAATTCCAAAGGAATTTGGGGAGATGAAAAGTTTGTTAAACTTAAACTTGAGCTATAACAACCTTTCAGGAGTTATACCTCAAGAGCTTGGATCACTGCATGGCCTGCTTACTCTTGACCTATCCAAAAATAGGTTAAATGGGTCATTACAAAGATATATTGGTGATTGGGTAAAAATCAATCACATGTATCTTAGTAATAACAAGCTTAGCGGAAAGATCCCATCGGAGATCGGTAAATTAAGTCAACTGAATGTTCTTGATGTATCTTGGAATTCATTCACACAAGAGATACCATCAGAAATTGGAAGTTTAAAAAGTCTGGAAATGATGAATCTTTCTCACAATAAGCTATCTGGTTCTATTCCTAATGGTTTCAGTAACTTGCCAAGAGGGATTGATATCGACCTGTCTTACAATGATCTCACTGGTCCGGTTCCCCCTTATGCTGTCTTTCTAAATGTGTCTAGAGAAACATTACAAGGAAATCGTCATCTGTGTGGAAATGTTACAGGTTTGAAACTTTGTGAAAGTCAAAAGATAATGAAGAAAAATAATCATTTTCATCATAAGCTCATCCTTGTAACTACGGTCCCACTTTCATGGCTCTTTAATTGGTTTATTCATGTGTGGCCTCATTGCTTATCAACGTAGAAAGAGAACTTCTCCACAGGTAACATCAGGCGAAGAAGTTGGCAAATTTTTCTCAATAACAAGTTTTGATGGACAGGCGATGTATGATGAAATCATCAAGGCAACAAATGATTTTGATGATGCATTTTGTATTGGGATGGGAGGATACGGTACTGTGTATAAAGCTGTGTTACAACCCAACAATTTAGTTGCTGTCAAGAAACTTCATTCATCATCTGAGAATGACGATCAAGGCTTCCTAAATGAGGTACGAGCATTAACAAACATAAGGCACAGAAACATAGTTAAACTCTATGGATATTGCTTCCATGCTCGTCACTCATTTTTGATTTACGAATATCTTGAGAAGGGAAGTCTAAAATCACTCTTAAGTAGCGATATCACAGCGAAGGAAATGGATTGGCTGAAAAGGGTAAGAATTGTTAGGGCTGTAGCAAATGGTTTGGCTTATATGCACCATGATTGCACACCACCTATAATTCACAGAGACATTTCTGCAGCTAATATCCTTCTGGATTCTGATTATGAGGCACATATCTCGGATTTTGGAACAGCGAAACTTCTAAAGCTGGATTCATCCAATTTGACTGCGGTTGTAGGCACCTATGGCTATATTGCGCCAGGTAACTACCATATATTTTAAAGTTATGTATACTATACTTTCAGATTTATCTATGTTACATTTAATCATGATGCGATATAACAATTTATTTGTATTCACTTGTTTCCTTCCGTGTAGAGCTTGCTTATACGATGGTGGCGACAGAGAAATGCGATGTTTATAGTTTTGGAGTTGTTTCACTAGAAGTGATTATGGGAAAGCATCCTGGAGAACTTATATCATGTCTGCCAACAATGTCAACTGATGATCTATTGCTGGCCAATGTAGGAGATAGACGGATTCCACGACCATCACCTCTAGTTGAGAAACTAGCTCATTTAATTTTGAATGTCACACGGGCATGTTTGAACTACAACCCACACGAAAGGCCAACAATGCCCCAAGTGAAAGATTTATTGTCGGTGGATGATCGGATTTGGATGCAGATGGGTGTATCAGTAACTTAATGCTTGATCAATTTTGTATGATGTCTAGTCATAAGTCATAAAGTTTAAGAAATTTTTATGTTTTTCTTTTTTCCTGAATAAAGCAGATGTGCAGCAGTAGATTGTCATTCAATGTAAATAGCCTCGTGTACTCAGTTGTAGCTATAAATAGCACTGTAACCTTCACATTTCTGTTCTGCTTTCACCATTAATCTCCATTGTAGATTAATATAACAGTGTAGATTGTTATAAAATAAGAATAGAAAGAGGATCTAATAAGAAAAGATAGAAGAAGACAGCAGTTTCGAAACAGGTAAACATACAGAAAATTGTTGATAGAGTTAGAAAATTCAAACAAATGAAGGGATAATGCAAATGTCTATAATGTGTTTGATGCAATGTTTCATCTAATTTTCTTTTAGTTGTGGACTTTAAAGAGTGGAGTAAAGTTTAGTTGCCGTTAGTAACAGTGGGTCAGTTTTACTTTGTGTTTTGAATAATTGGCAGACTGTTTTGGATTGTTGCTATTAGAAATGGCGTTCAATAGTTATAATGTGTGTCAGTTTCTCAATGTGGCATATCCTTTAGTCTCAGACAAATCATTCGGTTGGTTAGCGGCCAAGTAGGCAGATTGTTTTATCACAATGGATTCTATGAAGGTTTTTTTGGAACTATGTTAGAATGGAAGGGTCAACGATGGATTTAGTGATCACAAAGGTCTATCTAGTGAACATGTGAGCAATGACGGGATCTATCTTCATGAAAATGGAGAGGACTACTTAATTTACATTAACGTTGGACACTCTGTAGATCCTGATATAACACACAAACTGTTTGGCGTTTCTTCTTTTAATGAAATCCGAATCAGGTACACTTGATCTTGACTTGTATCATTATACTGGCAAAATGGCGGCTCTAGTAATGTGTCTAAATGGGCTTTGAGCCATTTGACCCGTTCCAATTCTGCCCGCTTTTAAAAGTTAGCAAAACTGACTCATTTGTATGCAAATGGGTCGAAGTTGGCATCTGTTGCTTGCACATTGCATAGCTTTTTTGTGGCTTAAAAATCTGATGTTTGCTAGAGTAACACTTTTTGATACAGTTGGTACTGAATCATTATGAAAACCCCTTGTCAAAGAAGCTAAATGAGGTTGTAAATGAGATACGAAGCCAAAGATGTAACTACCTGCGGTATGTAATGTATGTGGTATATAAATCTTATCAGTCTTATTCTGTTACCTGTTAATTAGTTTTAAGATCAAAGATAGAATAGTTATTATTTAGCATATACTTTTAAAAACAATATGTGTATTATTATTATGTCCTAAGTATGCATATGGGTCAGAAATAGTCAAAACGACCCAATGCAATGAAACGATTATTAAGCGCTTATTATAGTTGGTAGTTACTTTCCTCAAACGACACAATGATTAGTTTGTAATATGCATTTGTTGATTGTGTCGTTTGGGAACCTATAAATAGGTCATTTATCGTATAAAACATAACATCAATTCTATATCAATATCATTTATCGTTGTTGCATAAATTTCCAAAGTTTACTTACATTTTCGTTACATTACTTTTACCAAACACAAGAATATCAATGACTATCTACAATCAATCAGATTAATCCAAAAGTGTTGCGTAAAGCTCGGCCAACATTGGCATCGAGCTAAGGAAGATACGATCATGGAAAGGCAAACACCAAAGATTGATCAAGGGTTCTACATCGGTAGATACTTGTTGAGAAACACCATCAAGGCTTGTCAAGTGGTGCGCAAGAAAGAAGTGCATCATCCTAAAGGGAAAGA